>NC_061159.1:42113060-42140560 GCF_022113875.1 Hydra vulgaris | reverse complement strand
TGCAACAACTTTAATATACGCTATTGGAGCTGGAATTACCGCGGCTGCTGGCACCAGACTTGCCCTCCAATTGATCCTCGTTAAAGGATTTAAATTGTTCTCATTCCGATTGCGAGACCTATAAAGGCCCCGTACCGTTATTTCTTGTCACTACCTCCCCGAATCGGGATTGGGTAATTTTCGTGCCTGCTGCCTTCCTTAGATGTGGTAGCCGTTTCTCAGGCTCCCTCTCCGGAATCGAACCCTAATTCTCCGTCACCCGTTGCAACCATGGTAAGCCACTACCTTACCATCGACAGTTGATAGGGCAGAAATTTGAATGAAACATCGCCGGCGCAAGGCCATGCGATTCGAAAAGTTATCATGAATCACCAAGCAAGCGGACCGAGGCCCGCATTGGTTTTTAGTCTAATAAATACATCCCTTCCGTGAAGTCGGGATCTTTCGCATGTATTAGCTCTAGAATTACCACAGGTATCCATGTAGTAAGGTACAATCAAATAAACGATAACTGATTTAATGAGCCATTCGCAGTTTCACAGTACAAGTGCTTATACTTAGACATGCATGGCTTAATCTTTGAGACAAGCATATGACTACTGGCAGGATCAACCAGGTAACTAAAGCCTACAGGGCGCGGAGCGACAAGCCGGCTCGCTCCTACCCTTCACACCGCAAGCGACGGAGCAGACAGCCAAGGAACACAACGAGTCTCTTAAACGTGTGAACCTAACCTCTATCATGCAAACCATCGCGTTCGCCTTTGACAATATATACGACAACATATACAGTTTGCCTGTCAATGGCAATTCTGCCCTCTATACAGCGATATCTCTATAAACATAGACACAATAGCCATACAAGAGCTGAACAGAGCTACTTGATTCGCTCTAGCCGCTTCACAACAATATAAGTGCAAGCAAGCACAACCCGAAAGCCAAACTACACATTTGAAGGAAATTCCAACATTCAAGCCGAATCCTTCATAGGACTTTACAAGCCCTTTCACTACCAACTATAACCCAACAGACACAAGCACAGCCACTTGCAAGTTTCAACTCTATACTGCGTGAAACAGATCAACACAATGTACAAAGAGAAGCTCTTGCTAACCCACTGGATAAAGCGGATACACGCACACCTTACCCTGAGCGCTTAGAATCGAAAATATCGGAAAAAAAAAATTTTTTTTTTTTCGGAAGTTTTTTTCGACTTCAACACTCTCTATATATATGGAGAGTTATTTGGGGGAAAGTTTAAACGCGATTTTTACTTAAAAAAAGTTGCGTAAAAATGACAAAGTCCAAAATTTTGAAAAAATTTCAAAGTCGAAAAAAAAAAAAAAATTTTTTTATTTCTTAGAGACTGATGATTGCCTGACAATTTTATTGATAAAAAAAATTTTTTTTTTAGACTCTGACCCATATTAGACCCTCTAGCAGTGGCGAGTACGAAGAAAACAGTGCGTAAACCTAATAAACGACGAAAAGATTGATCGTCTTGATGCTTTAACCGTACTAGATAGTTTTTTATATCACTGGGAGTAGTTTCTAACTATAGAGAGCTCTAAAAACAATCACTAACATGTTCGTATGATAGCAAAACACCTAGTTTTGCCCTTAGAGTTGCTGTTGAGGCTAGGAAAGAACAGCAAAAAGTGAAAAACTTGAGTGTGAATGGTGTTTGTTTTTATTGCGCTAGCTTGCCTAGGTGGTAGCTCATAAACAAATGAGTGTGTGGACCTTTCTCACTTCATCTAGACTGATTTTCACTCAGTTAAGTGGTGCCAATGGCTTCGCGGAGTGCTGTGGAGACCACCAAAATGTGAAAAACGGATAAGAGTGAACAAGCTGGACAAGTTGAGTGCATTTTTTCTGTTCAATTCGTCGAGATAGTGATTGGCACTAGCATTTTATGCGAAAAGCTTCTAAAAACAATCTCTAACATGTTCGTATGATAGCGAAACACCTAGTTTTGCCCTTAGAGTTGCTGTTGAGGCTAGGAAAGAACAGCAAAAAGTGAAAAACTTGAATGTGAATGGTGTTTGTTTTTATTGCGCTAGCTTGCCTAGGTGGTAGCTCTTTAAAAAATGAGTGTGTGGACCTTTCTCACTTCATCTAGACTGATTTTCACTCAGTTAAGTGGTGCCAATGGCTTCGCGGAGTGCTGTGGAGACCACCAAAATGTGAAAAAGGGATAAGAGTGAACAAGCTGGACAAGTTGAGTGCATTTTTTCTGTTCAATTCGTCGAGATAGTGATTGGCACTAGCATTTTATGCGAAAAGCTTCTAAAAACAATCTCTAACATGTTCGTATGATAGCGAAACACCTTATATATATATATATATATATATATATATATATATATATATATATATATATATATATATATATATATATATATATATATATATATATATATATATATATATATATATATATATATATATATATATATATATATATATATATGTTATGTTTATGTTATACTCCTTCTTAAAAACACGACTAATTATATTAAAAAATGTAATAAGTAATGAATAAAATATTTATGAGTATCTCATGAAATTGTTTAAAAAAAGGATTCTCGATGACAAGACTTTACATAGTTTTCTGCGAGTTTCCCTTGACTACATAACTAAAGTTTTAATTTTTCCCTTTTTAAGATTTTTTTGTCTTTTCAAAATATAAACTGAAAAACTATGTTACATTATTTTATTACTCTGTACATCAAATATATCTTAGTATTATTTGAGTTATTTTTAAAGCATTTTGACTGTATTTTTAATAAAATTATATATTGTTAAAACTATTTGTAATAAAAGTATGTATTGTTAAAGCTATGTAGTTGTAAAAAATATATGGAAAAAAAAAAAAAAGGCATTAAGTAAAAACGTAGCTTCTTTGTTTTCAAATTTAGATATAAAAATTTATATAGGCCTAGCTTTTTTTTTTTGAGTTCAGTTGCAAGAAAAACTGTTTGAAGATTTACACGGAAGATGACGAGGTGGAAATATCTGGATAATAAAATAAAATTTCAAATAATCTAAAACCTTTACACCATTTTGGTAACAACTGTGTTGGTTAGAACAAAAACCACGAAATTTGCCAGACTAATGGTGGTTCTTTGTGAAAGCAATAGAATTGACAAAACAAATTATTGTTTTCCTGGTCAAGTTTTTTTTTTTTTTTTCTGTCACCTTGCCTTCTTAATTTTTTAATCTGTCTGCGTTAATTACTCTTTTCTTTCTTCTCTTTAAAGGAATATCATTTTTATCTGAACAACTCATGATTAACAAACAATAACAATAAACAATAAAGAAGTTTGTTAGCCACAAGACCAATGTTATTATTTTAGGTTAAGCTTGGATGAAATATTAAAAAGAAATGGTAACATGTATCAGCTGAGAATAGCTGCCATTAACGCTACATGAGTTTATGTTAAAATTGTGTTTAGTAAACAGGGGAGATAAATATTTCTGGAGATTGTTTTTTTAACAGTTAGAATGTTTTTCTGTTACATTTCATTTTGAAACTAGATTTTACTGTTAGATTTTGTCAAAAATTAGTAACTGAATATTTTAATTTAATTAATCAAGTTTATTTTTATCATGCTCTTCCAAAAGTAAACTTATGTAGTAGAACCTTCTCTAATATATGCTTATAAAAGACTACACAAAACTGGCTACTCCGAATTCTAATAAACAACCTGCACAAAAAGTACTGAAGCAATTAGAATTGAATTTTAGAATTGAATATTAAAGCAATTAGAACTGAAGTTAGAATAAAGAAATTGTAACTTTTTTGAATTGAGAAGAAAGTTAATGCGAAATATTTATTACGTAATTTTTTTTGTCGGATAAATAGTAGACTTTACTTTAAGGTCATAAAATAATTTAAATTACCATGGAGTGTTATCTGCTGCGCCGACCCTTATTTTATTAGTAGAATTTTTTTTTGATTTAAATTTTGACCACTTTTAGGGGTTGCTCAAGTGCCTTAAAAGTCATATTTTAGGCTTTTTTACCCTTTTTTAAGCCCATTTTTTGCACGTTTGAGCAAGTACTAAACCTCAAAAAAAAAAAATTTTCACCTCTAGAGTTTTCAAAGTTAGAATAAAAAAGTTAGAATGCATGGTAATTTTTTATTATTTAAATAATTTGTGTAAATTTATCTACAAAAAAGCAAAGTTATGCAGATTTTTACCAATTGTTGCGCTTCGCTTTAATTTAAAAATGTTGCGTATTTGCTTAAACATGTTATGCAAATTACTTTTTAACAAAAACGATATTTAATTTTGATTTAAAAACGCAGGAAATATATATTGATTACTCTTATGATGTACTTACTCCATATACTTATTAAAGTTACTTACTACAGATTTATTCATGTCACGGAAAAGTAAGAAAAAAGTTAACACACATTATTTGGTAAGGAAATCCAGATCATTCTTACCAAAAGACAAGTTTGCTACGGAGCAAGAGGTTTTGCAATACTTCGTGCGTTTGAAGGAGAAGTACCCAAAACAAAAAGAAAGTAGAATTATTTGAAATCAGAAAACTTTGAAATCAGCTGCCAATATGAAAAACATATTTGCTGCACTCTTTCAAAGTTAATTACACCTCGGATGAAGGGTGGATTTCAGATTTTACAATTACAAACAATTAGGTAGGTACCAGGCTGTAAATAATTTTTTTATTTACATATTATTCCTTATTAGAGGAAAATATTAATATAAATAATGTCTGCTGTTAAATAAGTGAATAAACAGAAATAGGTGTGTTGTAAAATATACCGAACCTATAAATCACATTTTTTAATATTAAGATAAAGAAGCTAATCCGAATCTGGAAACTGTTAAAAAAAAAAAAGCAGGGCAAACTTTATCAGAGATTGAAAAAAGGAGAAGTTTTTAAACTCAGGTGAAAAGTAACTTTTGGATTGCACCTGAGCTTGATACTCTGGTTGCAATCATAAAAACTGATAGGAAACGAAAGGATCAAGACAAGACAGAAGATATTGCATTTTTATTTTATTGGACCAATTAGGAGACAGAAAAACTAGAATAGGAGGAATCGACGCAAAATACTTTTACTCTGTAAACAAGAGTTTATCCAAAACTAAAAGGAAATCAAATTTGCGTGAAACCATGTCAGAGAGTAAATTCAGCTCAAATAGATCGAAAAAAGATGAAGATAATGATGGTTTTCCATACCCAGATCCAGAGCTAAAGAAAAAAGTCAAAAAAGCTAATACTGCTATGCTTCCAAAAGATATTCTCAAGAGAACTGCTGATACTTCTGTTGGGGAAGAAATAAGTCATAGGCAGCATGCTTTCAAAGTTAATAGTATAATCGCTAAATCGGGTGGAAACGTAGCTGAATTTAAATGTTTAACCTCTACAGCATTACGCGCTGCAGAAAAGTTCATTCATGATGAATCAAAGAGGATTAAGGATGATTTAAGAAGTTTTAGAAAAATCAATAAGAAAATTTTAGTTCAACTCCATTTTGATGGAAAAGTATGTCTTGAATATACTGATGGGAAAAAATTGGAACAAGATCGATTAGCAATATTAATAAACGGTAACAAGGAAACGCACCTGTTTGGAATTCCACCCATTTCTTTTGGAACTGGCAAAAATCAAAAATATGCAATCAGAGATATCTTAAATAGCTTTAACTTTATAGACAATATACAAGCTGTTACATTTGATACCACCAGAATCAACACTGGAAACATAAATGGAGCTGTATTTTTACTGGTAAATGAAGTCTTTCAACAACCATTTCAATTTATTGCATGCCGACATCATGTCAATGAGCAACACATAACACATTTCTGGAAAAATTATCAAAGTAGCATTACTTCTGAACCAGATAATCTGCTGTTTAAAACCTTAAAATCAGCATGGAATGATTTTGACGCAGACAACCAGTTAGGTTTTTACAAAACTAGCTGCTATTTTGTGAAATATTATATTTTCCAAATAATTATCTTTTTCCAATTTTGAGTTCTTTGAATTTGTTTTTTTACGTTTTAATAAGGTTTTGAGAAGATTGACTACTCCACAGGAAACATGGCTTGGCCATTAAAAGCGTGAAAGCATAACGTTCTGCAGAAATATTATCAGCAGTGGGTCTCTAAAAAAGGTAGCCAATAACTAGATATCTGAATTTGTAGTTATCTATGTAGTATATACTTTTATGTTGAAATTTTTTTATAAATTTATCTTTTTCAATTCTATTATTCTTTATTATACTAAAATATAAATTGGTTTATTTTATTATATCTAAATTCTTATAATTTGATTTCATTTTTAGGATAAGGCTACAAGGAAGGACTACATTGAGCTGACAGAGCTTACACTTATGGTGCTTTCTGAGGACAGGTACAAATTTCGTACTCCTGGAGCAGTCCACCATGCCCGCTTTATGGCAAAAGGTAAGGAATTGTAGGTTTATGATAAAAAAAAGGTTCAAAGTGTAGTAAAATTATAGCTTCATAGCAAAAAAAAGAAATTTGTTTTACATTATCAAATATTAGTCTTTTTAAAAAATAAAAAAAAAACACTTTTTTTTTTATAGGTATCTACTACCTAAAACTCTAACTTATGATGGGTGCTATACCTAGTCTAAAAAAATGGCTGGAGCATGAAGTTACTGAGCTGGCAACTTTTGTCTCTGTTTTCTATACTACCTGGTTTCTCAAAGCTGAACTATCCGCTGCTGCTCTAAGTCTGGTAGGTACCAACTTAAAAAGTATGATATATATATATATATATATATATATATATATATTTTATATATATATATATATATATATATATATATATATATATATATATATATATATATATATATATATATATATATATGTATATATATATATATATATATATATATATATATATATATATATATATATATATATATATATATATATATATATATATATATATATATATATATATATATATATATATATATATATATATATATATATATATATATAATATAATATAATATATAAAAGGGTTCTAGTTTGAATAAAAAGTTTGATAATTGTTAAAAGTATCTAAAAAATAATTTTTTTTTTTAGGAAAGATTATCAGTTTTTTGTTTTATCTAGGATATAAGAGCACTTTGGCAAATGAATAGGTAATAAGGAGTACAATTTGATTGGGGCAGAATCAGTCATAGAATCTATCAAACGCCACACATGGTTTCTGGACCATTATCTTAATGTACTAGCTCTAGCTGATGAAAAATGTAAAGAAAGAGGTGATATTGTTCAAAAACTATACAGCTATGAATTTCATAGTATGGATGAATATCCGTTAACCCGAATAAGTGCTAACATAGAGGTCCTCAATTCTTTAGACTTCAGTGGACCAAAGCCTTCCAGCTTAGTTCATTTGGTCACAGAAAATTTGTGGCTATTGTTCCTTATAATAGGCCAAAGTAAAAGTGACTGCTAATGGATACAAAACCCTCCAGAATATTGGACTTGCAACAATTTCTAATTAAAATTTCAAGAGGCAGTTTTTAATCTTTCAGTTGTTACTGATTGCTCGGAAAGAATCGTTAAACTCAAAAAAGACAAAACTGATAATGCCCAAAAAGAAGAAAAAAGACAAGATTCACTTTTCTTTTTGCATAATTACGAAAGGAAGTATGGAGGAAACTAAGAAATCCAAAAAAAACAAAAAAAACATAACATAGCATTTTTAAAAATTAAAGCAATTATAAAGAAATTTGTTAAACGAAATGGCTAGACGTTTTATGCAGTATAATTTTTTTCGTTTTTTTTTCAATTTTTTTCGTTTCATGTAATTTAATAAAGTTTCATGCAATATAATAAAGTTTTTATAGACCGTTAATGCTATATATTGATGTTTTATGTGACATAATTAGGTTTTTTTTTCCAAATGACTTAACATATCCATAAAGATTTGCGTAATATTCGATAAAAATCTGCATAACTTTGCGTTTTTGTAGATAAATTTACACAATTTATTTCAATAAAATAAAATTACCACGCATTTTAACTTTTTTATTCTAACTTAGAAAAAACTCAAGAAAAAAAATATTTTAATTTTTTTTGAGTTTTAGTACTTGCTCAAACATGCGATAAATGGGCTTAAAAAAGGGTAAAAAAGCCTAAATTATGACTTTTGAGGCACTTGAGCAACCCCTAAAAGTGGTCAAAATTAAAAAAAAAAAAAATTCTACTAATAAAAAAAGGGTCAACGCAGCAGATAACACTCTATGGTATTTTAAATTTTTTCAGAACCTCAAAATGAAGCATCATTACGTCCGGAAAAGGTTGCTATTTTGACTACGAGCAATTTATACGGCTTCTACCTCTACTGAGCTATGGCGTAAAGTCAGTAAATTTTCGAACTAATATTCTAGACAATGCAACAACACATACAAAAACGTTATTCAATATTAGTATGTTTAGAAAATCACTTGATACAACTTGTCAAGTAAAGCAACTAAAATAGCTTGATAGAGGCGTCAAAAAGACAGTTAAATGTTTTGATTCCGATTATGTTTCTAAAAGCTTGCTTTTGTTATACAAAGAATTAGAAACTACTGAATTACACATGAAAACCTCAGACATTCTTCTTGCTAACTTAAGAAAAAAAGCATCGTCTCATTTAACTAACACAAAAAGATCAGTTTGATGTTTCAAATTGATGATCAGTTTGATGAGTTCAAGAGCACAATAAAAAGAATAAGAGGACGTAAAAATATTCCTAAATTTTATTGTGAGCTCAACCCAATCGAAATTTGTTGGGCTTAATTGAAAAATGAAGTGTTAATAAAGCAAAGACTAAAGTCGAATTACAAAAAAAGTCAACGATAACCTTTTGGGGTCGTTTTTTTTGGAATCATAATTGACTATAAAGCAGATATGAGTTATAAGTATATCATAAAAAGTATTTTAAAAGTGTAGATGAAATAAAATCTCATAGGTAAACTAGTTTAATTTTAAAATTAATCAAGGAAATTGAAAATGAAAAGAGTGCTTTATTTATAATTTTATTCAATTTTTTGAACCGATTTTTAGTAATTGAATTAAAGTTTGTTAACATTCTTTTTAATTTTATTTCCAATAACATTATAAATATTTTTATTTTTTATTTTTTTAAATTATTAAAAGAGCTACAATAAAATCCAAAAAATGTCTAAAAAATGTACCTTCTAAGTCCAGTCCAACAAATATTTATTGACATTTAATTTCTCCAACTTTTTTTTTTTTTCGTTTAAATAATACTAATGATGTTCTACAGTTTTTTGGCCTTAAAATAAAAACTATAAAACTTTGTTTTATAACTATAAAAACTGCTTTGTATCTTTTTCACTCGACAACTATCCCCATTTTAAACCCATTTTAAATCTTAGAAATTTTTTGCGGTCCCTTATAGCCACGAGGAATATTTCAAATAATAACTTTTTCTTCAATTTCTTCTAAAAACGTATAAAAATTAAAAAATAACCTTTCAACAAAGTTTTATAAAAAAGAAAACAAAAATAAAGTTTTAAAAATGTTTTTAATGTCATTTTTTTTTACTAATTTAATTTTACTGGTTTTTGGCCACAAAAAAAGAAATAAATTTTTTTATGTAAAAATTGCTTCATAACTTTTTGTTAGTACCATAGCAGTTATTTTAAATTTATTTTGATATTTTTCATAAATATCTTGCAGTCTCGAAAAAACAAAGGGTGAGCCACTGCCCCAAAATTACTTTTCCTCATAATTATTCAAAAATGAATGTTTTTTTTTTCTTTTTTCTTTTAACGCAACGTCTGAAGAACAAATAGAAAACAAAATAAAAATAATAAAAAATTAATAAATGATTTGCTTTTTTTTTGGAAAAGAGATTTTTTATTGGTTCCTTTTTAGACCCTTTATAAATTAAACCAAGCGTCATAGTTTTTTATTTTTGGTATTTTATTATGTTTATAACAGATTTGCATTAGCAACATTATAACTAACTAGAAAACAAAAAATTATTAACTTTGTTCATTATGTGAATTTATGATGCTGTATAGTGTAATTATGAAAAAAAAAACAGATTAACAGAAATTCTATTTTGGTCTATCTTATACCCCATTCATACCAAACTTGCATTTACATTAACTGAGTCTTATAAAATCAACATAGTGACATTGGTTTGTTTAAATGGCTCTTTGCGCTTTCTGCTTTGCATAAAAACCAGTTCTAAATTTGATGATAAAAATATAAATGATAAATGATATAATATAAAACATATCTAAAATACTTTTGCTAAAACATTGTTTTATTGTCGGTGTAAAATGATATAATTAATTGTATACAAATATAATATTATTGATTGGATATTATTGAAATACATGTATTGATAATCTGGGTATAATATTGTATTGATTTTAGAAAGATGACTATCATTCACTTAATTAAGAAGTTTGTGATGTCAATGTTTTGAAATGTCAAAATGTTTTGAAGAACATGAGCAAGAGGAACTGTTAACGTTGGCGCACAAAAATATTTGATAGCTTATTTGAACATTCAAAACGGCGCACAAAAATATTTGATAGATTATTTGAACATTCAAAATGGCGCACAAAAATATTTGATAGCTTATTTGAACATTCAAAATGGCGCACAAAAATATTTGATAGCTTGTTTGAACATTCAAAATGTGCACCTAACTGCCTCAAACTGTAGACTTAAAATACATTTGCTCAAAAATTTTGTGTTAAGAACTTTATTCTTATGATTGATCACTATGGGTCTGTTCGCGTGTGTCTATGGTCGTATATAATCTTCCTTGGGCTTCTTCTCTAAGTTTGCAGAACTCTAATCTAGGAGTGTTTAGTCAGCAAAAAAGTTTGCTTTTAATTATAAGAAGGACTTGGATTCATCCTTTTTTGTAAATAAGTTAAAGTAATTTAAAGAGTTTTTAAAAGTCATTCTCGATTAAGATAGAATGTATGTGAGCATGAAAACATACACAAAAATGTTTCCTAATGTTTAGTGAGTTCCCTAACGTTGAGGTTGCACTTCGTACTTACCTGATGATAACAAGCATATCGGCGAAAAAATTGTTCGATAAAATAAAATTATTCAAAAAAAGACGGCGTTCCATAATGCTTTAAGAACGATTTATAAATATTGTAGTTGACATCATAAGGGAAATAAAGTTTGGTGATATCATTCATGGCTTTGCGAAGCCAAAAGCTAGGAAACCACATTTTTGATTTATTTCTGTTACAATAAAAATGACAATACTCAAATTTTATAAACTGACACTATTCATTTAAAAAGTGTGACACAATTGCTACACTTTTTTTGTACGATTTAAATATTTGATTTTATTAATCAAACTGCAAGATTGAGGAAAGAATTATGATTTATTCTGAAAGATAAAGGGCTCCATATCAAACTTTGGACCGTGTCTCAACAATGGGAAATCCGTCCCTGAAGCTGTCTTTAAATATATTTTGAGTCATCAATAAGGAAGGAGGAGTGAACTTTAGTTAAATTCCTAGTTAAATGCTGTTTCGTATTGCTATGTGACAAGACAGTTAAATCTATTAAAAAACTTTAAATAAAATAATAAAAAAGTAGTAAATAAAAAAATTGAAACTCGCTTTAAAACCAGCTGATAGTCATCAATTAATTATTTTATTTATTAAATTAGTTTCTAAATATTATTTTTTAGAAATTATACATCTTTTAAAGTATAAAACGTCATAGAGTGCTTGCTCCACGTATCTTGTCTCAGCTAAAGTCACGTCACCTTAAGTCACATAAGCTAATTGCTCATAAAACTACTTCTAATAATTGGGTATAAGTGTTCCTTATACCCAATTGTTATAAATTTTCTATATATATATATATATATATATATATATATATATATATATATATATATATATATATATATATATATATATATATATATATATATATACATATATATATATATATATATATATATATATATATATATATATATATATATATATATATATATATATATATATATATATATATATATATATATATATATATATATATATATCATTATTACTATCATTATTATTATAAGCATTAAAACATCATAAACGGTATCATACTATTTATTGATTATCTTTAAGTATATTTCGGCTCATATAGTGAAAGCCATTATCAAACTAATAAAACTGTTAAAAAAATTGTAATGAGCGTAACCAAATGATGTCATTGCAACATTTTTTAGTTTTACAAAAATAGTTCTCAATGGTGAGTCATCACCAAATTGTTTTTGTCACAATTTAAAACGTTTTCTTTAGATTTTGAACATATTGAACTTCAATGTTCAAATGAACACGTTTTATTTTAATGGCCTCACGAACTTTTTCTGTGCAATTGTTTGAAACAACAGAAAGCGTTTTAGGGTTCTCCTAGTTTATTTTACCATTACAATGTTAAGAATGTTCTACTATTCCAGATATTTTCCAGTTAGCTTTTGTATAATCATTTTGATGTTCTTGAATTCGTATAGTAATCTTTTTTTTTTTGTTTCACCAATATAACATGCATCATATGTGCAACTTATATTGGTGGCAGTTTAGACTTGTTTCGGCAAGTTATATTGATCAAGGGATTACCAAAGCAGAAGAAAAAAAATACCAACTTTACGAAATTTTCTTCTAAGAACAAGGCCTAATTTTGGGATCCATTGTAAAATATCAAGGTATTTGGTATCAATTTTTTGAGAGCAAGATGGATTTGTGAATTATATATATTTTTTAGCAATATCTGAATGCTGTTTATAGAAATGTTCATTATTAGTAATAATCTTAATAAGAAAATTAATTTCATCTTGAATGTTATGTTCTGAACAAATTTTGTATGCTCGAGCTAAAAAAAACCTTTAAAATTACCAACTATGATATTCCCCAGTGGGCACGGAAGTAAAAAAGACGTCTTTTAAACGTTTAAAATACGTCCAAAACGTTTAAAAGACGTTCAGAAAACGTCTAAAACGTGTATAAGACGTTTAAAAAACGTCTTTTTTTACTTCCGTGCCCACTGGGTCGGTGAAATAGATGTTTTCGGTTTTATAAGTACGTTTATAATTGCATCTTTACAGTTTATGGAAACTTCATATTTGTGAAAGGAGTTATTGGTTGAAACACAAATATCTAAAAAATTTAATTGGTATTGAGCATTTTTGTATTCCAATATACATATATTGGATAGATTTATCTTGTGAATTTAATAGTATTAAAAAAGAATTGCATCATCAATATTGGTAAATCGAGCATGGCTATCATCAACGTAACGTTTATAAGTTTTTGGTGCAATATTGACGTTTAAAGCCTGTTGAATTGCATTCGATTCAATATTTTGTAGACATGCTTCTGACATGACGACCATTATGGATAGAGTATTTGACCAGAGTTTTAAACTATTGAACCAGAGTTTTTTAAAATACATATTTTGTCTTCCCATAAAAAATAACACTAACTAATACAGAGATTAGTTAGTTTATAAGTGTCCCCTAAAGATAATTTAATTCGTTGTATTAGATCATCTCTATCTTTGTTTAGCATATCAATAATTGCAACAGTTGCTTTATCAAGTGGCACTGATCGGTATAAATTAATAATATCAAATTTCATTTGAACATCGTTAAATATCAAACCTTTTTTTTTTTATTGATAAAAACGATGAACAATGGCATTCATTTTTTTTTTTTTAATTGGTTGTATAATCTCAACAAGATGTTGCAAAAGTTTATGAGGTGGTGTGCCGATTGTCGAAACTATTATTCGCATCGGATAACCTTTTTCACTTTTATGTGCTTTAATATAACCGTACAAACGGGGCGGAATTGCATCTGAAGAATATATTTTACCATATGTTTTTTTTTATCTTTTTAGGGTACTTTGAATAAGATTTAGCAGCTTTTGAGTAGGATCAACTGCAGATATTGCGCAATCGCCAAGATATTCTTTTATTTTTTTTATTGCTGATACCGATTTTAAAATGGCAAACCCATTACTATTATCAAATGGATATAACTTTATTTTGGTTGAATCGTTGAGTTCGTTTGTAGCTAGACGTTGATTTTTAGAAATATTGCTATCTATTTTCACTCTTAAATATTTGGTTAATGTTTTGCTAACATTCTGTCTTAAAAAATCTGGTCTTTCTACGTTCACATTTTTTTCTATATTTAAATTCTTATTTAAATATAGAAAAAAATATGAACGTAGCATTCCTTATTTGATGTTATAATATCAATAAATGGTATTTTATTTTGTGTTGTAATAAATTGCTGACCATGATTTAATAAGTTTTCCTGTTCACGTGAGATTGATATATTTGAACGATTTAATATTGGATTTTTTATAAGGTTAGTAGGTGGTATTGAAAAAATATTGAAAGGATAAAGTTTTTTATATTAATGTTCTTTTTAGAATTGTTAAGAAAATTTAACTTACGTATCAGATGTTGTTTTGTTTGTTCAAATTTCATTTCTCTTGATTTATCAGTTATGCGTTCTATTAACATATCTTCAGTTTCACAATATTTTTTATTGAATTCGATAGTTCTATAACCATATGTTTTCTTTGTTAAAATCTTTTTTTAACGTCATTTTTTGCAATTATTATTTTGCAACAACTTGTTCTTATATTCGCCCATTAGATTGTAACCATTTTTTGTTTTAACTGGACAATGAATCTTAAAAGATTTAGGGAAGACATTAACTTTTATACATCTCTCTAAAAATATCCATTGCTTTTTGCTAGCGGCGTTCCTGGTTTTTTCTAGTCGTAATTGAACAGTATTTATGTAAAGCTTTCCACCGTAGAAAAAAGTTATATAAAACTTAAGTGACATCTTTAACAGTATGTGTTATAATATTTTAAGCATTAAATTATCATAAACGATATCATACTATTTATTACTTGAAAAATATAAATAAATAGTATATTATAGAAAAATTACTTTAAAAAAAGAAATAAATAGTATGATACCGTATATGATGTTTTAATGCTTGTAATATTATTACACATACTAATAAAGATATCACTAAAATTATATATATATATATATATATATATATATATATATATATATATATATATATATATATATATATATATATATATATATATATATATATATATATGTATGTATATATATATATATATATATATATATATATATATATATATATATATAATATATATATATACATATATATATATATATATATATATATATATTATATATATATATATATATATATATATATATATATATATATATATATATATATATATATATAGTTTATTCATTAAGTAAAGTTGTTGTTATAGCTTGATCAAGAGTATAAAGAGTTGTTCTATTGATTATTTTGAAGAAATCAACTGATAAACCAGCACGTTACGTCTCCATTTTAAACTACTATTTCATTTGGAAGAAGATCCGTCGAAGCAAGCAATTTTCTGAAACACTTTTTTTTACATAGGATAACAACATTAATTTTTAATCCCAAACCTCCTCCTCAAAACCTCTTTTATTTTTGTTTTATATTCGTTTCCAACTAAAACAATTCTGTTCTAAATGGTAGCGGAATTATATTTGTAGCTATATATAGTATATACAGCCCATAGATGTATAAGATTTGGACTTAGAAAAGAATCATCTAAATATTTAACATATATTTTTATCTATAATGCTGCATTTTCCAATTGTAAATTGAACTATACTATGCAAAAAATATATACGTGGTTGAAGTGTTGTTAGTCCTTGGTCTTCGCCTTTCCTTAAGGCCAAAAAATAATGCCTTGAAATTTTTAGCCTTGACCTTGATTGTTTTGGCGTTGGCCTTTATAAAAAATATATAAAGTTAAAGAATTAAAAGTTTTCATTCTCTATTTAACGTAATTATTTACGCAACTAATCATTCTTTATTTAACCTAGTTACTTTTTTAACGTACGGCAAAAATTTAAGTCTTTTGTCTTGAATAATTATTGCTTGTTCTATATATAAGAATTAAATAATTATTGCTTGTGCAATATAAAAGAATTAAATAACTATTGCTTGTGCAATATTAAAGAATTAAATTATTATTGCTTGTGCAACAGAAACTGAACCTTGACTTGATATAAATAACGTAATTCAGTTTGAACTTTAATTTTAATTTAAATAGTATTGTGAAATGGACTCAATCTTTGGATGGTCAAAACACGGTGGTTTAGACCCTTTTCTAGATTATTTTTTTCCCTTAAGAGCCCTTTTTAACAATAACTTTTTTATTGAAACTGTTTGATTTTTATTATTACAAACAGATTTTTACTCTTTGTGAAACAATTTATAAAGTAACTAAATACTGAAAATAAAAATAATAATAAAAAAATAAAAAATTATTTAATATTTACCGTTAAGTTAATTTATACACTATTTATTTTTGTTGCTAATCATGATAATTATCTATGATAATAAAACTATTATTTAGATTTACAGTATGATTTATATATATATATATATATATATATATATATATATATATATATATATATATATATATATATATATATATATATATATATATATATATATATATATATATTAAGCTTTTTATATTGGAGCTATTAAAAATGATCTTACCTGCTCGGTCTCGGTCATTTCATCTCGGTCTCTTTAATTTTAAACAAAAATAAGTATGATTTAATAATTCTAAGAATACTAACGTCAACCTTTTGAAAACAGTTTTAGTCAAGGTTACAATGTTTTTAAGTTATTATAATCAACATATTATAAAACCTTTGGTAATCTTTAAAATTGGAATATTCTCTAATTTATCTTTTATTACTTGTTTGAATGCTTTGATGGCTTTATGACGAATATTGACATTATAGTTTCAGAAATTCTTTTCATGCGATTTTAATAAGATTTAAAAAACTTCAGTAAATAATTGAATTGTTTTGATAAAATGTTTTCATCTTTTAATTGCCAATATTTAGTGTTTAATGTAACCTATTGAATTGTAAGACATATTGTCAAAAGTATGATTGACTTTTAAACAAAACAATTAAGCCACGTATCCAAAATATAAACTGCTTGATAACTCTTTTGTAGTTCAATTTAAATATAACAAAAAACAAAAATATTTTATGGAGTCTGAGCAAATTTGCAACACTGACTTACAAACTTAGAAAAAAATTATTTATAACTAACAAGCCTTATTTCCGAACAAATGCTTCCATTTTTTCTTAACAGGTAAAAACACAAAAAAAAAATTAAGTTCATTAAAATCTACAGCCCGGTGGGAAATCGGCTAGCTATTAGCTAGCTATAATCGTAACGATAAAGACAGCGATTTGGCCACGAGGATTGCTAGCTTTTTTAATTTAGCAAAAAGCTATCGATATTTGTAAAGATAAAGACAGACATTTGGCTAAGAGGACAGCTAGCTTTATAAGCTAAAGACCCACTGGCTATTGTAGCGTCATATCGTAATAAAGTTGTTTCTAAAAAAATTTGATAAGTAGCTATCAACCAGCTATAGATTTGTAGATATTTTGTAGCTAGCTACAAAGCTACAATATGTAGCTAGCGACACATTGCTACAAAATCGCAATGTTTAAAGTTCAATTATTTTCATAAATATAATAAATTCAACATTAAAGATCAAATTTTTAAAGATGTTAAAGACATAAGGAAAAAATAAAACAGGAAAAAAAAATTACTAGAATATCGCTACAAAGCTAGCTAATCGCTTGCTAGTCGCTAGCTCATTTCCCACCGGGTGTGTTGGGCAACATTGTTATGCTTATAAATTTTAGATATGACGCAAGTGGTTCAATTTTAAAGGAGTATCTTTTTGAATCCGTTAAAAATATAATTAAAAATATTTATAAAAATATCCGCATATAGTTTGTTAAAGAAAGTAAAAAATGATCTTTTATGACAGTCAAACGTTAGACTGCGTTAGACTTAACCTTAGTTAGACTGCGCAACTTTAGAACAACTTTATAAATTATTAATAATTTCGTTATTATTATTAAAATAATAATAACGAAAATTATTTATGCCTTATTAAATGCAAAAAGGTGAATAAAAAGGAGCTTCTTCTGTTATAAAAAACATTAGTCCCTAAGTATTATTTGTTCACTGTACCTCACTAAGCATAGTTTAGTTTTTTGGAAAAGTTGCAAAACCTTGCATATAAAATACTTACATGAGCAATTAAAAGACATATTTTGTTTTATTTTTTTTATCTTAAAAAAACAAACTATTTTAAAAAATACTTTCGCAGCAAATATATACAGACGGGTACTGTATGGTTTTTGTCTGGGCTTACGGAAACGGGTTTTTGACGGGTAAGTGTTTTGGTTTCCAGACGGGTCTCATATGATAATAAAATAAAGCACATTTTTTCGTTAGGGTTTTATCTGATTTTTATCAGGGCCGATGAATCTGGACATTTGACGGGTTTTCCATAAGGTTCCCAATAGGTTTAAACTAATAATTAAAAAATATCATCACAAAACTTACTCGATGGTTGCCATTTATAATTCGTATTGCGCGTGAGATAAAATTAAAAAAAACTTTTACACATTATATTTTTTGTATACATTATATTTACATTGATTTTTAAAAATAATTTTTTTTGTTTTGATGTATTTTTTCACTGTTAAACTACATTAAAATTTCATATATTTATTACCATAATAAAAGAATTTTTTTATATATATTTTTAAAATAGATTTACAAAGTTTAATATATTTGTTGAACATATGTTCCAGAAACTATTAAACATGAACTAAATATTCCATTGAGACATTGTTAGCATTTTAAAACGATCAAAAAGAAACAAAACTTTAAAGTTTCTCCTAGTGATTGTAATAACTGGTTTGAGTTTAATCAGAATATTCAATATTATATTGGTTTAGTCAGAAACATTTAAAATAAGCAAACATGCAAATGGAATGTGATGGATAGGTTATACTTAGGCAATTAAAAGCTTTTAAATCGTTTTTACAGATTCACTCTTTTCTATTGATTTTTCTATATTTTATGCAAGCAAAATGACTGATGTTAACGAAGTTTACATACCTCAGATATAAATAAAGGTATAATTTGGTGTTTAAACGCAAAAAAAATGGCTTTGTTGTTAACAACGAAGCCATTTTTTTGAAGTTGATGCATAACATGATGCAATGCACCAATCTCATTTTTTAATCGTTGATATTTTTTGACTTGATTTAAAATTGTACACATGTAATTTTAACAATAATTTCATAATTACATAATAATACTTATATTTCTAAATACTTGTAATATAATACTTATGTTTATAATACTTTGTAATATAATACTTATGTTTAAATATATAAAAATTTTTATTGATATGAACTTTTGCATTCAAACTTTAGTTATAAAACCTTAATTTAACTTGATAACTTTAACATAAACAACAATAACTAAAAAAAGATAATACTTATTATATAGATTATAACCATATGCTTATTTATTATAATTGAGTTATAGTAAGTTAAACCATATGCTTATTTATTATAATTGAGTTATAGTAAGTTAAACACTGTTTATGTTTACCATATCTTAAATTTAAAATGTTGGGATAAAAATGTTAAGTTCCAGGTAATAGTTCTTATGTGATATGTATCTTATGTATATCTTGTATTTTGCAGCATGTTCAAGAATATTTCTGCATGGTGCACTCTGACTTTTGACATTATTTGCATACCGATATGAGTTAAAGTGACTTTAACAACCAGAATGTATTTTTGATAAAAATTAGTAAAAACAGGTTAATAAATATACTTATAATAATAATGGTAATACCATTTTATTATTAGAATTAGTGAGAGACTTATGTATAATTGTAGAACTGCATTACCTTTAGGGGACAAATATAATGATTGGAGAAATATCACCCTTGTTTATTACTTCGATTAGAGTAATGTAAGAAAATATTATTTTCATCTAAAGAATATTCTGTAAGGGTCAATATTTTTTAAGTATTAAATATTAGTAATAACATGTGTTTACAAAATAATACATACAATAAAAAACATGTGTTTACAAAAAAATATAATATGTGTTTACATATAATTACAATAAAAAACATGTGTTTACAAAAATGTATTATAAAATTAAAAAATAAGTATTTAAGTATAAAAAAAACACTTATTATTACAACGTAAATACATTTATTGTTATAATGTAAATACATCACATTAACTATGTTGTCAATAAAGTAGATGATTGAGCTGATATTTCAGCTTCATCTTTAAACTCATTAGCTTCAGATTAAAGCTGAAGATGATCAATCAGCTTTGATAGCTGATAGTGAAAGTGATTAATACTCCATAAATATTAAAAACATAAAGGAATTTATTCAATCAAAATCTAAAATAGTGACAAAACTAAAACATACATGTAAAAAATTATAAATAAAATTTGCCAAAAGTTGTTGCTATTTATAAATTATAAACCCTAATTGGGTTTTTAAAAATTTGTTTAAAAAGCGGTGCCCAAAAATCTAATTCTATTTTTAATTATCTTAAGGAGACCAACTCTTTTATGTTCAAAAAGAGTACACTTTGCAAGTATTTCATAGGTGAAAAAAAAAAGAAGAAAAAACGAGAAAAACTTTTCTTTTAAAAACATATTTTTCTTCAGAGTGGATTTTTTTTACTAAATAAAGATGTTCCTCTAATAATGAGCCACATCCGAACAACTTTCATTTAGCATATTAAATTTGACTGTTTAGACGGCAGGTAACGTTTTTACAGAAAGACGTACCTTCTCACTGCTCCAATAATCACTCCTTAGTGAAAATACTTTCAACAGCAGCATTAGTGTCTTGACAACAAAGAAATTTCTATTTAAACTTTTAAATTTTCATGTGGGATATGCTCTACTCTAAAATGTTGAAAGATTTCTACCCATCTTTTGTCCATTTCTTCAATTTTTCTTCATTTAAATACAAATTTTCTCTGAATTTTTTCAAAGAGAAAATTGTCATTAATAACAATATCTTTTACTTCCTTTTTTACAAATTCGACTGCTAAGGAAACTTCTTTCCATTCAATTTTATTATTTAGATGGGTCTCTTTAAAACAATTCAATGCTCTAAAGTTTACTATCCATTCTTCGATATATTCATAGCAAATTTTATAGAAATTTTGACCTTCTTTTAAAAATTAATTTTTTATTCTAGGATTGAAATCTTCCAAATTGGTCAGTTTATAGGCTTTAATATAGCCTTTAGTATTGTATGAAGCAGTGTATGTATATATATTTTTATTTAAATTTGCCTTTATTTTGCTTTTTTATATTTTATTGCAAAAATTGTTTTCTGTCACTCTATCCTTCTGAACTTATGTGATTAAATTTTTGTTTTCTCTTACATTTTTTCTCACTCACTTAATCTCATTCGTTCATTCTCTCTTTTTTTTATTTTTCGTATGTTTTAATATTATTGTTCCTCATACTTCTTTTTTATTACTTGTATTAATGTAGTTTACTTTCTTTAATATTTCTTTATTTTAATATGTTTTAATTTTTTCTGTTTATTTTTTTAAGGTATCGCTCCATTGTCTAGTTTTTAATATGAGTCACACCGAACCTGATTTGTAAGTTATAATTAAATTTGTCATTTTTAATTTTATGGTTTATTAACCATTAGTGCATGCGTAGTATGTACAGCAAAAGTTTTTTATCCTTTTATTTAATTAAATAAATAAAAAAAAAACTTTGCCGTACATACTACGGATTTGTCAAGTCTGTCAAGCATGCCGTATATACTGCACATCAAAGATCAGCCTGGGGATTACATACATAAATATTATAAAGATAGATTAATCCATCTCTTTTCACAATTGGAATTTTGACGTTGTTAGAAAAAAAGATCTGTAGTATCTATCTATTTCTCCAGGTGCATAATCCGACCTCTAAATTGTGCTGAAAAAAGCAGCCACATGTGCGCGCAAAGTTCAAATCACTTTCAAATTTGTGTCTAGTGTTTGCCCTGTCCTCTGACCTGCCGAAAACGGCAAGCAATATGCGCGTGTGAAATTCAAATCACTGTCAAAATAGTTTTAAATATTTGATTAATAAAATTGAAATGAAATGACCTAAAAAAATGTTTTAAAAATACAAATGAATACAAAATTATGAGTACTTTTAGAATACAGGGTTTAAAAGAGTTTGTGTTTGTGAAAAAAGAGTACAAAACTCAGTAAAAGAGTATAGCTGGTCACCTTAATTATCTACATAATTTTTCGGTAGATTTCAAAGTTCTTGCAAAAGATGGCTTTATCTATGAAAATATTGAGTACAAAATCAATTTTGCTGTAATCATATGTCATGCACCAGCTAGAGCATTTGTTAAGTGTATTAAGGAACACAATGGTTATAACTGATGTGAGCATTGTGTTTAGAAAGGAGAGTGATATGGCAAGATAAATCTTCCACATATTTTACTAATTTTAAGATTTTTTGTCATCCAAAGCATTCTGAATATCTTAGTGATGTGTTAAATTGAATTAAATTTTGACATGGTGACAAAGTTTTCTTTAGACTTTATACATCTAGTATGCTTAGGGGTATGTGAAGACTCATTAACTTATGGTTAAGTTGCCCAAACTTTGTAAATTGTCTCAGATTACAGTCAATATTTTATCTAGCGGATTGTTCCAGATACGTCGTTACATTCTAAGAAACTTTTCTAGAAAATCAAGGTCATAGTTAGGTATTAAAAATAGAAAGCAACTGAACTTAGACTATTTCTAGTATACACTGGGCCAGTTCTTTAAAGGGAACGGTTTAGCCAAAAATCTATTCAAACTTTTAAGATTTTTCAGTTGCAGTTCTAATTTCATAATGTTTTATTTTGTTGAAAAAATATGGTAATTTTGCTGGTCAGCTTCTTATTTTGTGCAGTTTTATTGGTGAATTTAATTGTAATAATCAACTAGTTTACATTGTCCATTCATTAGCACATATAGAAAATAATACAGTTAAATTTAAAGGTAAAAAAGGTTTTTAAAAGAAGACAATTCTTATCACAAAGAAGTTATGTTTGAGGAATTTGCATCTTTTTAGTCGTTGTATATGTGTGTGTGTGTGTGTTTATATATATATATATATATATATATATATATATATATATATATATATATATATATATATATATATATATATATATATATATATATATATATATATATATATATATATATATATATATATATATATATATATATATATATATATATATATATATATATATATATATATATATATATATAAGCAGAGCTTTGTCTAGGGGCTCATTTGCAAATTTAGGGCCTTTTGTCAAATGAAAGGATTTTTTTTATTTAGAACTTTTATTTAGATTTTTTTTATTTTTTTGCAAAAGTTTTTAAGAATTTTGGGGCCCTTATGACAGGTTGTTTTTTTTGAAAGGGGCTTGTATCTTGTAGCCACGGCACTGTATATAAGGTATATACAATATATATCAAATTATATAGAATATAAATTAATTTAATAACTTTATATAATTTATTTATCAGTAACTAAAGGAATGTTATCAATTTATTTAATGAATCATAAGCATGTGCTTATCTATTACAAGTACATTTTAAAACGTTAAAATAAACGTCGATTATAAAATTAAAGGTTATGTTTTTCTACCTTCGATGGTGAAATTACATTTTTTATCTGAAGAGTGTTGGGAGAAATCGTAAGAGTTTTATAACATATTAAAAATATTTAAAATAAGAACCATGCTAAATAAACATACTTTAATTCAGCTTTACCGCTCTTTTATTCATTGCCATCTAAACTATGCTAATGCGGCTTGGGGTAGTGTAAGGAAAACTAAATTAGAACCACTTTATCGCCAACAGAAACATGTTGCACGACTTATTAATTTTAAACATCGATTTTATCATGCTAAACCTCTTTTAAACGAAATGAATATTCTTAATATATATCAACTTAATATTTTTAATGTATTGTGTTTTATGTTTAAATGTAAGTCTCGCACATCTCCAACTTCTTTTCACAATTTATACTCTTTAAAAGTTAAAAATAAATACAATTTGCGTAATGAAAATTTTATTCTTCAACCAGTTTTCAAAACTAATTTTGGTAAATTTTGTATTTCATTTAGAGGAGCATTTTTATGGAACAAAATAGTGTTAAAACTTTTTGATCTCTCTCTTGAATGGAACTTTTTCTTATTTAAAAGAAAATTAAAAGAAATTCTTTTCTCAGTTGAAAACATTCTGATATATTTTTAAGTTTGTTTTGTTTTTTATTAATACTCTTAAGAAATATTTTATTGTAATTTATATATACGAAATCTTTTATCTTAACTTATATATATATATATATATATTTATGTATATGTATATGTGTGTGTGTGTATATGTTTATGTATATATGTGTATATGTATGTATGTATATATATATGTATATATGTATATATGTATATATGGATATATGTATATATATATATATATATGTATGTGTGTATGTATATTTATGTATGTACGTATATATGTATGTGTATTTGTGCGTATTATATGTATGTATATATATATATATATATATTGATGTGTAAGTATATTTATTTACATGTTTGTATGTTTAAATAGGTATAAATAATTATATTTGTATTTATGTGTGAATATTTGTCTATGAATTATTAAAGGATTATTTATTATTTAAAAACTGTTTAGGCGGTTCTCGATGACAAGATCTTATGATCTTCTGCGAGTATCCGCGTTCTTGTTGTAACGTTAACAAAATTGTAATTCTGACAATACGTATTTTATTCACTCTTATATTGTAAAACTTATTTTGAATAAATAAAAAGAACAAAAAAAAAAAAAAAAAAAAAATGTATGTGAAATCTATAAAATTTAAAAGTTACAATTAAATTTAATTCTTTACAGCTCATATTGAAACGAGATATTGATAAAGAGGTTTTTAAAGAAGTCGTTTTAAAACAACTGAAAAGCTTTCAATTCCGAAGATAAACGTAAAAGCATTCGATACATGATGAAAGAATCGTTTAAAAATTTGCTGTGTTTCGACAGTGTAATTTTAATTACTATTTTTTTTTTTTATAAACCAATCAATTTATGTATAAATTTGCTTTTTCTGTAAACTTTAAACATTTAAATGTAGTTTTTCAAAATTTGCATTGGGTAAACCTCGTTGGAACCTCACGGGATACCCGGCGGGCGTATCCCAGAGGACAACCAAGGTGGGTTCCCGAGGCCAAGATCCGGTGGGTTCCCGATGGGTTTCTCATATTGGTCCCATTTGCAAACCGAAATGGACCTCTTACGGTTTTAAAGTACGGGATTTGACTGGGACCCATACGGGATACCCGGCAGGCTCATCCAAATGGGACCCGTATGGAAACCGCGGCCATGATTCGGCGGGATACCGTTGGTCTTTCCATACGGGATCCAGTTGACGACTCTTATGGACCCCGTACTGTACCCGTATGTCAATGTTGACTGGGTTATCATGTATAGGTTAGAATATTTATTTAAATAAAAAGTAACAGAATTGAGTAAAGTATTATTACTTTTATTATTGATATATATAAATAATAAAAGTAAAATTAAATTTGTGCTTAATGTCTTTTATTTAACCTATGTATATCATTTCTCATTGGTTAACTAATATTTATTGTTTAAAAAGTTTCTTTTGTATAAGCTGTGTAAATCATTTTTTAATTAATAATTATTTCTTTTTATTAGGAAATAATTGTTGAGGTTGAACACTGTATATATACATATATATATATATATATATATATATATATATATATATATATATATATATATATATTATATATATATATATATATATATATATATGAATTTAAATTAGTTATTTTTTATTTGTAGAATCAAGGAAAAAATTAAGGATTAAAAGGCTAACCTTGAACAACGATACTAATAGTAAACATAATAAATACACTCATCATGAAAATAAAACCAATAATCAAGCAAATACACAACTTTCATGTGAAGTGCAAAGTCACGAGGCCTATCTGCTTGTTGGTTTGTTTTTTTTAAATCAATTTGTAAAGTGTTGCTTATTTAATAAATGAGCAGAGTAGCTTATGCAGTTTTTTATATATAAACAGATAAGTACAATTATATAGCTAACCATGACAATTTTGTTTGATACTATGGACTGATAACTTTTATTTTTACATTGTTTGTTACAACAACAACAACAACAACAAAAAAATCTAAATATATTCCCAAGCCTTAGATAGCCTCAATGGCTAGTTAGCCTTTTTGGTCCAGTTAGGTTTATTGGACCGATAAACATTTTAAAGCTAAATAAGTTATCATAAATTATTACTTTTTAACTCTTTAAAATATATTATACGCGTATAATATATTAAAAATCGAGTTTTTTCAACATTTGAATTTTTTTATTGATAAACGTAAAAATCTAACAATGCTAGTATCAATAAAAAATTTAACTTATCATCTTTATTTACGATTACAAAAATATAGATATTAGAATAATTTTCTCTGGACATTAGACGACATTCGAAATTTTTTTTATACCGGAATAATTAGAAACTTGAATCTTTCGTGTGTATTTTACACAAAAAAGTAGATATAGAATAAATAAAATAAACAAACAGCATAAGAAGTAACAGTAGACTTTAGTTTATATTAGTTAAATTATTTGTTTTATATGGCTATATCACTTTCTTGTGTTGTCATTGGTTGTTCCAATCACTAAACCAAACTTAAAAGTGGAAAAAAGCTATTTGCAAAATTCATAAATGCTCAAGAGAAGATTCTAATTGTTGCTGTTCTGAACCATTTAAACTTATTCCTTTTCCTACTGAAAAAAAAGACCCAGACCGTCGATCTGTTTGAAAAAAATTGATAAATCGGGTAAATTCAGACAAATCTCAATGGGAAGCTACTAAGTACAGTAGAGTTTGTTCACAACATTTTATTAATGAAAAATATGAGTATCCTACAGAGCTATTGGGATACTATGCATTAAATAAAATAAGACAATTGGTTCCTTCTGTTTCATCTAATTGTAATCGACCAATAAATAAACGAAATAACAACATGCTTTCTGATTCATTTTCAACAAAAACCGCCACTATATCCGCCTCTACTTGTAAAACTGCATCTATGATTACAGCAGTTAATAAAATAAATGCTAATTTGTTTAAAAAAAACAGTTTAAAGAACACTACTTTATAAAACTGAAATCCAAGCAAATAATAGCGAAAACACTCTGATAATGCATAATAAAGTTTTACCTGTTTTTTCATTAGAAATACTGACAGACGATCTTGTTACTTTAGCATCAAAAAGTCTGTTTGTCTCAAATACTGAAAATAATATTCAATTAAATTCAATTATTTTGACTCAAATGCTCTTTTTAATTTTAACACTTT
>NC_061159.1:42055560-42108060 GCF_022113875.1 Hydra vulgaris | reverse complement strand
GATTTTGAAGGATCATTTGGGCCTCAGAAGACTCAAATCACGTTTGGTGCCGAAATTTCTCAATTTCTTTGAAAAAGAGCGTCGCGTTAAAGCGTGTGAAGCAATGCTTTCTGACTATCAAGACGTCTACAAACAAATTATTACTGGCGATGAGACTTGGGTCTACGCATACGACCCTAAAACAACCGACCAATCGAGTGAATACCGTGAAAAAGGCGAGCCGAGACCGAAGCAACCACGTCAAAGTCGCTTAAAAATCAAGGTCATGTTGACTGTTTTCTTTGATTATTGTGGTGTCGTGCACTACGAATTCCTTCCAACTGGCCAAACTGTCAACAAGGAATATTATTTAAGCGTTATGCGACGTTTGTGTGAAGCTATTCGCAAAAAGAGACCGGAATTATGGGCCAATAACTCTTGGATTTTGCACCACGATAATGCGCCTTTGCACACAGCACTGGTTCTTCGTGAGTTTTTGGCCAAAAACTCTACCCATGTTGCTCCACAACCACCGTATTCGCCCGACTTAGCACCGTGTGACTTCTGGCTGTTCCTAAACCTCAAGAGACCACTCCGGGGAAATCGTTTTGAGTCCATTAAAGAGATCCAACGTGAATCGGCACGCGCATTGAAGGCTATCCCTACCGAGGACTTTTCGGCATGCTTCAAAGACTGGAAAAAACGTTGGCAAAAGTGCATTGGGGCCGGGGGAGATTATTTTGAGGGGGACGATACAGATTTGGAAGAAAAAATAAAGTTTTTTCATTTTATAAAAAAATTCACCTTACTTTTTGATCACAGTAGTATATATATATATATATATATATATATATATATATATATATATATATATATATATATATATATATATATATATATATATATATATATATATATATTTATATATATATATATATATATATATATATATATATATATATATATATATATATATATATATATATATATATATATATATATATATATATATATATATATATATGTATATATATATATATATATATATATATATATATATATATATATATATATATATATATATATATATATATATATATATATATATATATATTATATATATATATTAAATATATATTTTAACTTACTTAAAACCCTTTCAGCAACATTCATTTTTTTAATTCTGAAACAATAAATTTAAAATAGTAATATAAAACTTTAAAAAGATAAAGTATAAAAGTAAAAAGTATTACTTAAAAAGTGAAAAAATTCTAGAAAGACTTTGATTTGAATTGCATGCTAAAATTGATTTGCACTATGATGAACTTTGTTGGAAAAACGCATGCGCTACACTTGTGACGCGCTTTCTAGGTCGCGTTTTTAAAAAAATAATAAATGTACTTTTGGTGCATCCTTTCTAGGGCTAACCGTACAAAACGGTTAGCGTTCTTTAGGATGATCCAAAATCAGATTTTGAATTTTCAAAAAAAACGCAGTCCTACAACGGTTTTAGTTGCTAAAACGCATGCGTTCAAATTATAAATCTTATTCTAGATCATCCACGCTGAATTTGTTAATAAAGAAGCTTCGCTTATGGAATTATTATACAAACTTTGACGAATTGAAGTAAAATAGTTTTTTAGAATTAGTTATTAAAAACAGTTGTAATAATAAAGTTATACAGTTGTTAAAAAAAATATGTTGTGCAATTGAATTCTCTAAATCGAGTTGTTGTGAAAATATTTGGTAGTTTATTTGGTATTTACTTATGGTATTTATGTTATTATGGTACTATGGTAATTATTATTACTATTGTTATTATGGTACTTTAGCAATTAGTTTGGTGAATGTTTAAATAGAGATCGAATTACCAAATCACCAAGTCATTTTATTAGTAGAGATATATAAAGATTAAAACATATATATGTATAAATATATATATATATAAATATATATATATATATATATATATATATATATATATATATATATATATATATATATATATATATATATATATATATAATATTACATATGATATTTCATATATATATATATATATATATATATATATATATATATATATATATATATATATATATATATATATATATATATATGTATATATATATATATATATAATATTACATATGATATTTCATATATATATATATATATATATATATATATATATATATATATATATATATATATATATATATATATATATGTATATATATATATATATATATATATATATATATATATGTATATATATATATATATATATATATATATATATATATATATATATATATATATATATATATATATATATATATATATATATATATATATATATATATATATATATAATATTTTGCTATTATTTCGCAGTGGAAGCTGTTAAAGTTAGTCTTAAGAGAAGGGAGAAATATTTTACAAAAGTGCAAGGGAGTGCTAGATAAGTTATATTATTTAGACAGATGTCCAGTATTGAGAGGTAGTGTATGGAAGGGAAGTTTTATTTAATGATTAAGTGTTGTTTCAATGTTATGTTAGTTGTATTAGTCAATATGTTTTGTGTTTGTAGTGTTCTAAATGTTAAAGTTTTATATGTCATTTAATGTCTTTTTTTGTATGAATCTGCATGTTTGTAAATACTTTTTGTTTTGAATGCAATGCATCTTAGTAGAACTGCACTGAGTAGTGAATGCCTTAGAGATGCATAACAAGTTAAAAGGGTGTAGCAGATTGAGATAAAAGTACACAAGGACAGATGTCCATTGAAATAAAGTGCCTCTAAGAAGAGAAATGATGAAAACTAATCATAGTTATATTTAGTGAATATAAACAGAAATAATAAACCATAGCCGAGGAAAGTACATGTAATTAACTATTTTGATAATGAAAAGTTATAGTAGAGTTACTGTAGAGCATAAATGTGATGCATAAAAGTGTCAGCCGTGGAGCATGGATACCATTTGTTTTATGTTATTAGCACAGTAAACAAACATTATAAATGCGCATCATGGATGTCTCATGGTATGAATTCTGTGATCTGATGTGGTTTATGGTCTGGTTCAAAATGGTAATATTGATATGTTTAGATAGAGTTGCTTGTGTTATGTTTAATTTCCATTTAGTTAATATGTTTTAATGTCGTTCTTTGTTTTATATTTATATTAAGACTAACTTTTGTGTATTTAAATTCAAATGTATGGTGTAATTTTAAGCTTAGTATATATAATATTTCTACTTTTTTACAAGGTCTATTTATCATACTATTTATCATACATACTTTTATATTCAGTTTATACGCTAATTAATATATACATTTTATGATAGTTATTCTTTTAGTATTTAGTTTAAAATAATGCGGTATACTATAAGTATTCCTTTTATATTAAATTTATTTTAATCTTGTACGGTTTAGTGATGGGATCGTTTAATTAACATGGTTTAATGGAAATAATAATCGTTTTGAAGTTAATTTACTCTAAATGGTATAATAAAAATATTTGTTTTATATGTTTATTTTATATGTTTATATGTTATATATTAAATTTATATGTTTATTTTATGTTTGTTTTTTTAATTTGATTTTAATTACATTATACAGTTCAGTCTGATGCATTTTGTCTGAAATTAGTTTCTATAATTTTAATGCTTAAGACCCATAGCAGGCCTTGTTTTAAATTAAAAAAATGCTTAATGCATAGCTTAACGCGATATTTGACAACATAAAATTCTGTTAATTTTTTTAGACATTAGTTTTTTTAAATTACTGCAATAATTTTAATTACTGCAAAACAAATTAAATGTTATTTAACGACTTTTTTTTTTAATACTTAATGGAATGCCTATTTTTTTAATTATTTTCAATAATTAAATTTAATATTGCATTTTTATAAAAGTTTGATATTAACAAATTTCTTTTATTCTCTACGTTTGCATAAATGAATTGTTAAACTTAATATGTTAAATTTTTCAGTTTATAAAATGATTATATCTTAAATTTCTAATTGGGGCTTTGCAACTAACAAATGATTTTATTTCAAAAAATTTATTCAATTTATATAAAGTTTATTAGTTTCTCATTTTATAAAAATTACATACGTTATAAAAAAAATATTTAGTAATATTTTTAAATAGGTTAGACAGTTAAGTCAAATCCAAGCCATTAACTTTAAATTTTAATAAACACAAATATTTTTTAAATCAAAAGTAAATTATATTTTCTTTAAAGCTAAATTAAATTATATGTTTTTTTTATCAGAATAAAGTTATATATTTTTATTAAATTAGTTTTAAATTAAGTCATGTAAAAGTTGTCATTCAAACTTTTGTAACAAATATTTTTACATAAATATCATTCAAAAGTTAATGTTTTTTTTTTTTTTTTTGATTAATTACTTTTTTTATCTTATCACTTATATTATAATTTATTAGTTAAAAATTGATAAAAAGTTGCTTAATCGAAATGGCTTATTGCTTGTGTAAAAATCACTTAAATTGCTTTACGCTAAATGCTTTAAAACAAGGCCTTCTTATAAGATACACTTCAGTGTTTCCATTACCCAGCCAACAATATTTACCTGGGTAATAGGTAATAAAAAAGTTTTATAACTTTTATCTTTAAACTTCATTTTTTTTAAGTTTTTTGTAAAACGACTCATTAGAATCAGTACAGTGGGTATCATCTCCTAACCTCCCAGTGGGCACGGAAGTAAAAAAGACGTCTTTTAAACGTCTTATACACGTTTTGGACGTCTTTTAAACGTCTTTTGAACGTTTTGGACGTCTTTTGAACGTTTAAAAAACGTCTTTTTTAGGTCCAGTGCCCACTGGGCTATTTTTTATTTAGTGGCAAAAAATCCCATGCCTGAAAAAGCTCGTTCTGTCTCCACTGATGTTGGTTTGATAGTTAACAACAATTTTTAGGCCTTGCACGAGTAGCTCTAAATAAACCCATCTTTTTTTTTCAAAATTTTAAATCCAATTTTATTTATGGTGATAGCTTCATGCTCTGTTTGTTAAATAAATGAAGTTTATTTGGTATCTATGGCATCTATGGTACTATGGTAATTATTATTATTATGGTACTATGTTAACTATCGTACTTTCTTGTTAATACTTCAGTGACGGTGCTGTGTTAAAATTACAAAAATTACAAATGTCTGTTAAACTTAATGTGCCATCTTGAAGATTACAATATAAATGCAAAACATCACTTCTTTGCATCATCAAAAAAAAGCTACTGTAAAATCCAAGTACTTAAATTTTTCTCATTTTTGTCAATATTAAATCAATCAACTTTTGAACAGTTTGGCCAATCAAGCTGAAATTTAGAAGTTAGTGTTTTTTTCATAAATACTGTTGGTGGTCAAAATTTTAAGCAAATTTGAGGTGGTAGTCTGGGGAACATAAAGCGATTTGATATGGAATGAGATATATATATATCTATATATATATATATATATATATATATATATATATATATATATATATATATATATATATATATATATATATATATATATATATATATATATATATATATATATATATATATATATATATATATATATATATATATATATATATATATATATATATACATATATATATATATATATATATATATATATATATATATATATATATATATATATATATATATATATATATATATATATATATATATCAGTGGCGTTCCTAGTTATGGTTTCACCCGGGGCAGCAAATAGGGTGTCACCCATATATATTAATAGGGGCGGCAAATAGGGTGTCACCCATATTGTATTTAATTATTTTTATATACGAAATTATTAAAGCAGTATTTAGAAACGTTGACACATGTAATTTTAAACCTTGTTTTTGACAATAATAAGAAAGCTAAGCGATAATATTTTCTAAATAATAACTATATCTTTCAGCATTCAGTATTTCGTAGGTCGTGTAAATAAATACCCACTTATTTTTTTATGTAAGACTGTTTATTTATAAACCAAAATAAAATATAAGATATTAGTAAATTGGGTGTCACCCAAAAGAGGATGACACTCGGGGTGGTGAGCCCCCTTCCTTCCCGTAGGTACTCCACTGATATATATATATATATTTATATATATATATATATATATATATATATATATATATATATATATATATATATATATATATATATATATATATATATATATATATATATATATAATATATACGGGTATGTATTATACATTATAATATATGGATTGATTTTTACATGTTTTCGAGCATACTTAATTTATGAATGATCCTAAAGTCCTGGTTGCATGTATTTGAATTAGTATTTAAAAACTAGAATTAATATATTTGTATATATATAATTTAATTTTTTATTTATATATATGTTTTTAAGTTCTATTTTTCGCCATTTCTTTTAATATACATAAACTGTTATTGGTTCTTTTATATTTTTATTAAAAGAATTTTATATTTAGCACAAGTTCAAAAATGTTTTTTTTAAATTATTAAATTTTTTTATCATTTTTATTTTAGTTCGACCTTGAAGTTCTACTCTACTTCGTTATTTATGATTAGTTTGACTACTGTTGAAATATGGTTTTAATTTAGTAAACTCTCGTGAACTGAAATTTACTTTATTGATTATTAGCCAACAGTTAGTTAAATTCAATTTTATTACTAAAAGTAAAAAACAGTTTTTTTACTTTTAGTTATAAAATTAAATTTAACACTGTCAAGGTAAGAATAACTTTGTTTTCTTGTAACACCATAAAACAGTTTTTTATGATTAATACCATGTTATTGCTAATTTGTGTAACTATACCTGAGTTGACTAAACAGCTGACATAATTCTGAAAATATTATAGTTTGTGTACTGAGAATTGTTAAAGCACTTGGTTTATGTAATTTGGTTTTAACAATTTCTGAATATAGTCTAAAATAACAAAGTTTGCGATGGATTTGGATTAATGGTAAGTGTCTCAGCCTAAAAGTTGCATTACAGTTCATAATAATTTATCATATCTATCATAATAGCACTGAGCCTTTTTTTTTAGGTATATACTTTAGGTATATTTTACTAATTAACAAAACTTTGTGATTTCAGTTCATGTTGAAAAATGGCTTTCAAATCCATAATACTTTTTAGGAATTTCTTCAATTTTACTGTTTTAAAATTAGTGTTAACTATTTACATGCAGGCCCCTATATATTAATGTCCTGATATTATTTCAAAATTTACGTTTCTTAAGTTTCATCGTCCATAATTGTACTTGGTTTCTTTTTACATAATAATTTGTAAAACTTTCCTGCACAATTTCTTGCTATAAATTTTTTTCAGCATTGCCACTTGGAGCTTTATATATCTTAAAATTATTGACTATATGGTTTTTCTTTATAGTCTGGACCTTTTCTCCAAAACTTATGCATTTTTGGGCCAAAACTGGCTCAGCCATGTGAGGATTTGCCATAGTTTTGACCAAAGCAATAATCATCTTTTTTTTAATTATTGATTTTCAAGTAGTTTTTACTTGCACACTTCCTATTTATTGTATTAAATGTTAGATGATTCTAAATATAGTTCTTTGTGAACATTCAACTATTTTTAATTTTTTTTTGCATGCTTTCAAGCAAAACAAATTTTAAAGCCTGGAATAGAAGTATAAACAAATTATTTAAATTATATTTAAATAAGTAATCAAATTTATGTAAAGGTATAATAAATGTAATGTAAATATAATCTAATTTATAGGTATACAATAATAGGTATATAATTAGTAATCTAATTTATGTAAATGTAAATAATTTAAATGTGTGAAATAAATAAGTAATTTTATTTATGTTAATGTCAAAAATTAATTTTAAGTAACGTTGCAATAAAATATTATTCTAAAATATTTTTTTCATTAATATTATGTTAAAATTACATATATTAGATAATTACATATTTATAAAAAACTTTAATAAATTTTCAATACACGTCACACAATGGGGCAAAATTGCTTCAAAACTGGCCATATGACAATAATGAAAAAAGGCGTAATCAAACATTTTTTAATGGTAATGTCTCTGGTCCACCTTATCCATGTGTTTTTTTAGGGTAGGACTAACCTTTAACCCTGTAGAACCCATAATCTAGATGAGTTATAAGTTGTTTTTATAGTTTTAAAGCTAAAGCCTATTAAAAGTTGCAAATTTATTTCAGTGATTCTTCAATATTAGGTTCGCAGCTAAAAAAAATAAGGCTTCAGTTTTAGGTTCGCAGGTTAGACAGGGTTTACACAGCTTCAATTTTAGGTTCGCAAATGGAAAAATAATTTAAAGTGCTTAAAATATATATTAACTTCTTAATATAACATTCTTTTTTTGTATACTTGTTTTAGCAATTTAAAACAAATAAAATTAATCTAGTTATTAAGTAACTTTTTTTGAGGGACATTTTACACTAAATTTAAATTACTGTAATTTATCTTTGTGAATCGATTAGAATATGTTTCAAAATTATTTATTTATGCAAGCTTTTGACTTCCTTCTTTTTTATATTATCACTTACCTGTTTTTTAATAAACTTTACTCGAAAAGTCATTAAAGTGACTAACAGTAGTAAATAAAATTTATTTACAATTGAGCACTGTATTTTAAAAACGTCACAAAATTAAAACTTTACGGGAAAGTAAAAAATATTTCTCCTGTAAAAATTTGAATAATTTTTTTGTTTTGTTAGTAGCTTATATGAAGTAACAAGTGTTTACATCTTAAATCAGAGAAATTTTTTATCTGAAGCAACTTTTCCTAAATAAAATATTTTTTTCAAATAATCTCACTTTTAAAAAAAGTGTGACTCATGTTTTCGAAATACAGCGTTCAAATGTTAAACTTGTTAGACTTAAAAAAATATGTGGAATAATTTTTTCAAGTCTAACAATTGCCCTTAGAATAATTATTTAACTTAAAAATCCAAAACAACAAAAATTACTTTTGTCCAGGTTTAAAGCTATTCTGCCCCGCTGTGCGACACTTGTATTCCGAGCTGACTTGGAATACAAGTGTCTCTTTTCCTAAATTTATTTTCTTGACAAATTAAGGTTTTTCACTCAAGCGTAAAAACTTGCATTACGCACTTGTTGCTGTTTTCTTATCATCGTGAGTAATAATTAAGATTTATTTGAAAATAAACTTTTAAATTTAATTACTAATAAGTAGTAATTAAATTGTTTAATTCCTTTTTTTGTGATGCCAAATTTTAATAAATTGTCTATTTTATTTTACCTAACTCTTATTGGCTAACTATGTCAGTGGATGCTTAAAAATAGGTATTCAGCAGTAATATAAAATTAAGTAGTTAACTCAATTAACTTGATCAACTTTCACGAGGCATTAAATAGGTTTATTCATGAAGTATCTTGGTATTAGTTTAATATCCTTTTTAAAGGAAAATATTCTATTCTTACTGAGAGATGTGTTAATAAAAAATGTCATTTAAAAACATACAAACATTTTTTATTTTAGTCTTGCTATAAGTATAACAAAAACTATTGATACCATGACAAATATAACATACTAACACAAAGTAGCAATGATATGATAATAATCATAAAAAGCTGTTTGATGCTGTTATAAGAAAACAAAGCTATTCTTACTTGACAGCGTTGAAATTAACTTTATTACCAAAACAATTAGCTGATGATCAATAAAGTAAATTTCAGTACAAGAAATTTACTAAATTAAAACCATATTTCAACAGTGGTAAAACTAATCATAAATAATGAAGTAGGTAGAACGTAAATGTCAAGCTAAAAAAATGATAAAAAAATTCAATATAATAAAAAAAACATTTAACCTTGCATTAAATATATGGTTATTTTAATAAAATATAAAGGAATAAATAAGAGTTTATGTAGATCGAAAGAAATGGTAAAAATAGAACTGAAAAACATACATAATAAAAAATTGAACTATATATACATATATATATATATATATATATATATATATATATATATATATATATATATATATATATATATATATATATATATATATATATATATATATATATATATATATATATATATATATATATATATATATATATATATATATATATATGTATATATGTATATATGTATATATATATATATATATATATATATATATATATATATATATATATATATATATATATATATATATATATATATATATATGTATATATGTATATATATATATATATATATATATATATATATATATATATATATATATATATATATATATATATATATATAATATATATATATATATATATATATATATATATATATAAATACATTTCTCAATACAAAATCAAATACATGCAACCAGGACTTTTGAATCATTCACAAAGTATGCTCAGATGGCATAGGGTCCAGGTTGTAATTATAAAAGTAAAGAGACACTAAATAAAGAAAAACATAATCAAATGTTGGGTAGGGCACTCAAAAAATCGTGCAGCAAATTGTGAGGAGGGAGGGGAAGGGAAGAGAAAGGGTCAAAATACAAGCACACATACTTTATGGACGACCCCTTTCCAAATACAAATATTTTTACTTTATGATAGGAAAAAATAAAAAGATTTTTTCAAGAAAAGACTGATAAAACGATCAACTTAATAGAAGAATGAAAACAAATCTTCTAAAAAATTTCCCTTAAAAACAAGTTAATAATTAAGTGTTACAAAGGGGAAAAAACACAAGCCTCTTGATTATTTAGGTTCGATAAGATATAGCCGGGTCAGGGTTTTTGACCGAGGCTGCATAAACATTTATACATCCTAGAGTATATTTTTCTTCTTCAAAATTCATGTTATATTTTGTATATGCATATATAAACATCATTATGGTAATTATAATTATAATGATGATGATGATCATCGTCTTTTCTTTCTGCAAATACTACACCATATAAATAAAGTTTATATAAATATTAAAGGATATTGATGCCAGCATCTAAATAAATATCAAACATATATGTTTATGTCCATAATATAATTTCAATTTTAAGTCAAACTTCATTCTATTCCATACTTTTCACCATCTTGAGCAGTTGCTTTATTGATTATTTATTTTATCTTTTTTACAAAAACATCTCTCTTAAGAACAAATGTACTTTTATTATTCCAAGAAGCCAATGTAAAAAGGTCCCATCTAATATTAAGATATGTTATTCTCAGTTAACTAAATCTTGTATCTTTTATCAGATGTTAGGTTTTAGAAACTTTTGTTAGTCTAAAATTTAAACTTATTAATTATATAATATTTAATAATATTCAATTTTTACAAAGTGCCAAATAAGCGGTACCAATTTTTTAAAACACTTTGACCTCTAACTATCCTACGAATACTCTTCACTCTGTTATTAATTTCTTTTTATAGAGGTTTTGAGACTATCAAGTTATTTCTTACTAAATGCATTAATAAAATTATTCTTGAAGACCTACACTCTTCTTTATTTCAAGTAACTTGAAGGATATCACAAAGTATCTTGTAGTACCCTTAAATCTTTGCTCCTGTATTGTTTCTTATCAATCTTCATGAAAATTCTATTTGTTGTCAACTCAACTTTATACTCTTGTTTTGACAAAAAATCTTCACATTTTGATTGCTTAAAACAAGCAGCTGATTTTAAATCTGCTTTAGCTGCCACTTAAGCCACTCTTCCATTGTTGTAAGGTTGCATTTCTTTCTTTCTTCTACTAATACAATTATGGTCGAAGCTCAAACAAGTTATCATCTCTATGACGGTAAACCAAAACTCATTCTTGCTTGTTTCTTATTCATCAAGTTGCATCCTTTTACTATATTTGTCCCTTTATGCTATAAAAACTCTTATTAATCCAGTTTTTTCCTTGCACATCAAAAAAACCTTATAACTATTAGCCATCTTCATGTTTTTCTTTTATACACAATCAGGGCCATCCCTAGGGAGGATGGCACCTGGGGCTAATGTTATTACGGCGCCCTCTTCCTCCAGTAATAGTCGCATATATAAACTTTTTGTGCTGTCATCAATACTTTAAACTTTAGACTCCGGTTAAAGATACAAGATACTCCGGTTACTCCGGTTAGTTTTTCATGTTTGACCACTCAGCGCCTAATGTTTTTTAGCAAAAGTTGTAGTTTTATTAAAAACAATATATATTCTGTTATCCTTATGTCTAATTCTTGAGATAAAGTTTTTCTAAAAGGTAAATGATTATACTTACATAACTCATAAAGGATAACACCACACTGGACATTCATCTAGAAAACAAAAAAAATGTTAGAAAAAACTCCTTAATGCACTTTTTATCAATATATAGACATTTATGAAAAAAAACCAGGTGGAAATATATATTTACGTAATAAAAATAATATTTTTAGTATCCCATAAGTATATTCAAATAAAATAATAACAATAAAATCAAGTACAACTTCAACTTTTTCCAAATTTTAAAATTATTACACTAATTATTTTTGCAAAAATTTGAAAACATTTTCAACAAACAACCAAAATATCTTTATTGAATAGAAATATATGAAAAGACATAGCAATAGATTTTAAACCATGATCACTTCAAGATTGTTCACTGTGGTATGATGAACTATTTCTTGATGATGTAATATTACGTTGTGTCTGATATATTTCAAAACACGGTGTGACACATAGTGCTACAGCACACACGCGACATTCATAGCTTGTCTCCTTGCGTATGCCTATCTTCAAGCAACAGACACATTTACTACGCTTCCGACCAAGGAATTGATTTTTTTGAGTAATGAAATGTCTTTCAATAAGTCTTACAGGGTTGTTGAAATAATTTACTGGTTCTCCGCGTCCAGTTTGAATTGGTGCTTGTTTGTTTAGATGAATCATAAGTATCGTTTTTACAAGTGATTGTCTAAACGTTAGTTGACTGGTGCTGCTTTTATTTAATTTTTTCCAAATGACAAATGAATTATAAGTTCAAAAATCATTAAGCAGCTCCCCAATCTTTCTAAACCATTTTAAACCTCTCCGCTATATGGAATAGGGGATACTAACACGGCTCAAGGTATCTACACCACCCATTGTTTTATTGTATTCTAATACAACATCTGGTTTTATAATGGGACTTTTCAAAGAGAAGTGAACTTTTCCAGTTTCAACTAACTTACCAGTATGTTTTGTTGACATCATCAAAACAATTTTTGTTGATTTGGTTTTGTAGGGATCAATCCATCTCATTATCATAATTTTTTAGGCACAAAACATTTTCACAACTGGTTGACCTATGCCTTTAGAAGGCTTCCAATTCCAGAAGTCCCTAGGAAGTCCTTTTTTTCGACGCAGTGTGCCAAAACAATCCGTTTGGTTATAAGGTAAGGCCATCAAAAGTTCAGGTGAAGTGTATAAATTATCTATCGTTACACAGTAACCTTGTTTGTACAGTCCATCTATTAATGATAATACTACTTTTGAGTAACTACCATACTCATCAAATGCTTTTGGAAATGTAATGTTACTGGGTGCAGGATAGTCTGTATCTGAACCAGTATATATTATAAAGCGATACAAATAACTAGTCTTACTTTCACAACACATGTATAATTTAATTCCGTAGCGTTCACGCTTAGTTGGGATAAAAACGCGGAACTTCAAACGACCTTTCCAAAGGGAAAGATACTCATCTACTGAGACATTTTGCTCAGGAGTATAATTTTCAGAAAAACATTTTGATAAACTATCTATCAAAGACCTAAGCTTACACAAACTATCATCATGATTTTCATTTCCAGGATCTGTAAAATGCATCATTTTACGAATGGACTCAAATCGATCACAACGCATGAGTCTGGAAAAAATAGGTGTAGAAAATATATGGTCTTCAGTCCAAAATATATGATAATTAGGCTTGTTTACTATTCGCATTAGAGATATTATTGCAATGTATACCCAAAATTCATCAAATGTCAAATCAACCCATAAGTTAAAGCAACTTCTTTTTTTTTTGTTTCCATTCTTTGCATTATTTCTGGAGTTAATTTAGCAAGCTGGACATACCTGATTGTGTATTGGAAAATATTGTTGATAATATCATCTGTTAAAAATGTCTTTAGTACTGCAAGTGGACAATCATGCTTCTCAGGAACTTTATTCACTTTATTAATTGCAGTAAATGGAAATTCTCTTTGTTGTCAAGGAATGTCATCTTATATAAAAATATTGCCATTACCATTATTATTATTAGATTGATTGGTCTTACAAAGACGATTTTGCAGTGGTTGCAATTCAGCTATATTACCACCAGTTACTACAATATTGCTGATGTTGTTATTTTCAACATGAGAAAGATCTAAAAAAACTGCTCCATTTATTCTTGGTTGAATAAATTCGATATCCGAAGCATCCTCTTCTTCCGACGTTTCAGATTCTGATGTAAGTTCTAATGAATTTAAGGTTGTTAAATGCATATTTAAATTGCTTAAGGATTATATATTTATTACATGTATGGCTTTATAATATTTTACTTTGCAATTTTGATACATACTAAAATATTAATGAAACAAGGTTGAGGAGAAATTAAGTAAGTTTTTGAAATTCAAATCTTAAACTTAAATTGTCAATGAAACTCATTTATTTAACATTCCAAGTCTAAATAAATAGACTAAAATATTATTACCATCAGTGGAAATTAAAGAATCATCTTCGCAACCATCAATTTCACTGTCATCAAGTTCATCTATAAACTTCTTAATCTCAGATTCAGTTAATCGGTGACTCCTAGATGTCATAGTTATTATACTTTTTTAAGTAAAATTATTGCATAGAACTTTTGATAAAAAACTTAATGTTTATATTTTTCGAACCGTTGTGGACTATTTGTTCATAACTTGATGCTAGAAAAGGATTACAGTTAGTAGTTTTTGTGTTTTTTAGTAAAGTATCAAGGTATATTTAAAAACGCCAAAAGGCGTAATTCGGAACCTAAGGGTTAATACTTACACCACCTACCAATCTATCATAAAGATAAATATATCTACATTCAAGCATCCAATACTTTTTGTGTCATTGTTGTATGTAGGTAGGTTTTAATTAATTTCAACTTACTGAAACTACATTCACTGTCATTAAAATTGTTAGCAACATGACTTGTGCTATCCATATCTACTATACACATATTAGGGAGGTCTTTTCTGTTGGTATTTTTGATTATATTGATACTTCTAATGGTGATAGTGTTTTGCTGACCACCTTCTGCTCACACTAAAAACAGTAACTATCACACTGCCATGTAGAATTTTATTTGTACAGTTCTTCCTCATTTATATCTGAAATATTTTTCACTGTCAGGTGTTCTTCTAAAAATTTTATTTTATAATTCTCATTAGGATTTTTCAGGTCAAATAAGAATTTGACTCTTATTTTAAGAACTTGTTCATTCTGCCTTTTAAAAATGATTTAGTTGAGCCAATTAGGGGAAGGGTAAAAATATATGAAATCATCCAAAAAAAAAATTTTCGACACCCTTACGCCTCAGAATTTGTTTGTTTTTACACCACTTGCAGTCCATATCAAAGAAATAATAACTGCAAAAATTTTAGTTAAAAATACCAATGGGTTCTAGAGATATCGTCACTTGAAATAATGCTGACTCAGCATTTTAGTGATTATCTGAAGCGACTACAAAGCAACTTTGGCATACAGTATCTTCATAATGGCTAAGAGAAATTTTCTAAAATTTGGTACTCTAATAGATTTTAACTTAAGGAATCCAAAAATAGCACTCTTAAGACTCGATTATCTCAAGAAATGCCTCATTTATCCAATTTTGTTCAAAATTATTGACTTGTAAGTTAGTGATTTTTGGAGGTAAAATAAAGACTGTGGCCCAAAATCTCGAGTAAAAATTTTAATTGTATATCATTATTTCATCTTAGGTCTACTAAAAAAATTAGATTCATCAATTGTCTCTCTAATACATGATCAAAATTTGCATTTAAAAATGGTGTCTTTTTAAAAAAATTTAAATTTTGTAACAAAAGCAATTAAAATATTTTTTTAAACATTTATTTGAATAAAACACCAAATAGTGTTATTTATTGACTAGTTTAAATTTAAATAAACATTTAAAGTCATGGGCCAAGGGAGATGCCCTCCCTACCCACGGGAAGCCCCTCCGCCCCCTCCCCAAATCTCCCTTGATTTTTTTTTTGACATAAAATGAATAAATTATAGTTGATTGTTAAAATACATTTTAAAAACATATTTTTTCAGTTTAAGTTTGAGAAACGATTTATTTGCGTTACTTCAAATCGATAAATACTTACCTTTTATTTCAAAGATCTTTTTACAATTTTAAGTCATAAATTTCAAAAACAAATGTTTTAAAATGTTTTTAAAACATATTGACAATAAATATCTTTATGTAGTTTAAGACTAATATAGTCATTGACATAATAAGATGGGAGTGATTTGTGATTTATTTAAACCCCCACCCCTCCTTCTCAGCCTACAATCCAAGGATTTGAAAAAAATAAAAGACATTTAAAATGCAAATTAGGTAAATAAAATAAAAACAAAATTATTTTAAGCATAATTAATTTTTTTTTGTAACCAACAGTTTATATTCTCCAAATCTAAATCAGTTATGTTGTATGTACGACCTGATTTTGTTGTTGGTGTAGAAATTAGGCATATAACTTCAGAATTGAGCACCCAACACTCATCAGTTCTTATTGGCCAAAAAAAATTTTTACCTGGTCCATGTGGATGCATGAATCTGACTATTATATCAAGCTCACTTACATCTTTAGCAATCCCTACCCACCAAAATCCATCATAAAAACATGCAATATAACCCATTTTTTTAATATATAATGAAATATCTACATAATGTTTGCTTTTTGGAATGATATCAAATATTTCAGTGCATGCATCAATACTTATTTTTTTATAACTTATAGTGTTTGGAGCAATTGGAATAAAATGATGATACATCCTTGTGCCAGGAACTGTTCTTCCACCTAAATATCTTTTTTCTAATTGTGCTCGTGTTTGATCAATTTCTTCTTTTGAAAATAACTTAAAATAAATTCCATTTATCTTGGCTTTACAAAAGGAGTACATTAAATTAACATCTAAAATCTGCCCAGTAGTTATTTGTTTGAGACTTTCTTGACATACTACTCTTTTAACAGTCCCACCAATACCATTACAGGGGAATTTACAATGACTGGTAGCAAAAAATACCCATTCAGAATTTAAATCAAAGTCTTTACTGTGATGACAAAGATTGATAAAATTTTTAAAATTTTTAAACTGTGCTGCACAACCATCAGAAAAGTATTTCACACTTAATACATCAGGTAGATTTTCTTTGATATATCTAGTTATATCTTCCTGAGTCTTGTAAATAAATCCTGTGTCATGATCAACATCTTCTGAAATGTAACAAAAAGATTTATGTTTGAGAAGTTTGTTCTCTATAAAATAAAGTACAACTGTATAAAGTGAGCATTGACTTTTGCTCCAGTGATAACTTTGAACCTCATCCTGAACAACATATTGATAGTTTTCAGCAAAATCTCCTAAAATTAAGCATTCGTTTTGGTTAAGATTTTCATTACAGTTTTTTAAGTATCTACTTTGTGTTTTTGCAATATATGAATGAGTGGTAAGGTTGTCAATACTGTCACATAATAAATCAATAAATTCATCTAGTGGTAATGACTGTGAAAGTAGTGTTGTACGATCTGTACTATGCCATTGCTTAAATACTACATCTTCTTCATGCTCATGGTCCATAAACTCCTGCACTAAAAAACTTTTTAACGCTTCAATACCAGGACATTGGTTACATCGATGCAACATACATTCTGCATTTTCAAGAGAGCAAACAATCAATGCCATGAAATCTTTATAACTTTTATTCCACCTAATGGCATCAATGAGAAATTTTGTATTTTGGTGATGTATGCAAACACATACATTGTGGGTACCTGACGCATTAGTTGTAATACACCATTTAGGTTTAAGAGTACAAAACTTTGACAAACTGACTTTGACGTTAGGGTAGTCTTTTTTAAATGCAACATTTAATTCATTAAGATTGAGTAGCAATAATCTTTTTTGAACATGTTGGCTTTTCTTAATACTTACATAATCTTTTTTTCCTAGCATCATTCTTGAAAATTCATCACTTTGATAAAAGTTAATCACTAAATTAACTGTTTCAGGTGAAAGTGGGTTTCCAGTTTTTTTCCCGGGTAATGATAGAATTCCATTCTCATTTTTAACTTTTCTTGCTGTTCGAACAAGATACTCAGACACTTCAAAGTAGCTTGATATCTTTTTACGTGTCCATGATTTTGGTGCGAGTGTTAACATTTGCCTCTTATGGCAATAAGAGTCAGTCTCTGAAATTTTATTTTTTATTTCATACATTAAAATGTCTAGATCATGGTCATTGTTAATGTTGTTGTTTAAAATGGGGCTTTTTATTTCTGTTGTTAAAAAAATTTCATTAATATTATATGCTAATGAGACCATTTTTGCAACTCTGTCAATAGTGTTCTCAAACTTTTGTTTTGCTACAGGCAATTTGCTGTGTTTTGAAAGACTTTTTAGTTTGACCGGTGAGATTCCAAGCAATTCTATAGTGGTATCTAACTTAATTTTTTTCTCACTTTTTGATTCCCATTCCTCCTGTGAATTTAAATCTTCATCAGTTTCTATTGCTTTTTTGTAACATTTACTGCAGAATTTCCAACCTGGGGTTACATAAACATTATTTTTTTGCAAATAGTTTGCCATGTCTATGGAAATCTTTATATTATCTAAAAAACAAATTTAGTTTTACGTTGTTAAAATAACTGAAATTATAAAACTTTTTATAAATAATAAATTGTTTTCTTTTAATTTCCATATCAATTCTGTTGTAAATAAGGTAAGATTATCTTTTATAGCAATTTTTTACTTTCCTTGTGTGTTCCAAAAGGATTGCAACACTTTGTAATTTTTCTCTCAAAATATTTTCCATAGAATTGCTCATGATAACAACATATAATTCTTATTGAACTATATTTTTCCTTTAAATTTGCTCGCCATATTATTTCTTCTTGTTTTTCACAAGGAAGATCTTTAAATTGAACAAAACTTTGTTTTCTTGAAAATCCAGTTTTGTGGCAATCAATGTTAAGACTTTTTCCAATGTCACTTTTCTCCATATTAATTATTTTTATTATTTATTACCAAACAAAATAATATAAAAACTATAAAATTAAAAGTAATTCTTGAAGAAAATACAAACAAGTAAATACCTTTGAAAAGAACAAAACAAAACTTATGTTTGTTTTTTATATAAAAGGAGGTTTTAAGTCACCAATTTGAAATAATGAAATTTTTTTTTTCAAAATTAAAATTAAATTGTATGTTTTTGCATTATTTATTCATTTTATGCAAAAAAAAAAAAATCTAGGGAGATTAGGGAGGGGACGTAGGGGCCTCCCGTGGGAGTGGAGGGTATCTCCCTTGGCCCTTGACTATAAATGTCCTAAACTATTCAATAAATGACACTATTTGATGTTTTATTCAAATAAATGTTTTAAAAAATATTTTAATTGCTTTTGTTGCAAAAATTAAATTTTTTCAAAAAGACACCATTTTTAAATGCAAATTTTAATCACATATTAGAGAGACAATTGATGAATCTAATTTTTTTCAGTAGACCTAAAGATGAAATAATGATATACAATTAAAATTTTTATTCGGGATTTTGGGCCACAGTCTTTATTTTACCTCCAAAAATCACTAATTTACAAGTCAATAATTTTGAACAAAATTGGATAAATGAGGCATTTCTTGAGATAATCGAGTCTTAAGAGTGCTATTTTTGGATTCCTCAAGTTAAAATCTATTAGAGTACCAAATTTTAGGAAATTTCCCCAAGCCATTATGAAGATACTATATGTCAAAGTTGCTTTGTAGTCGCTTCAGAAAATCACTAAAATGCTGAGTCAGCATTATTTCAAGTGACAATATCTATGGAACCCATTGGTATTTTTAACTAAAATTTTCGCAGTTATTATTTTTTTGATATGGACTGCAATATATAGATACATACACAAACACAAACACTATGTGTTTGTGTTTGTGTATGTATCTATATATGTGTGTGTATACATGTATGTCTATGTATGTTTGTATGTGTATGTATGCATGTGTGTGTATGTGTGCATGTGTATGTACGCATATGTGTGTATGCATGGGTATGTGTGTGTATGCATGTGTGTGTGTATGTGTGTGTATGTATGCATGGGTATGTGTGCACGTGTGTGTAACTTTGAAATTATTATTATTGCTTCTAATTCACTATTATTATTACTTTTGACTACTAATTATTAATTTGATTTATTACTTTGTTATGTTAGCCTTTTATGTTATCTATTATCATTACTATTAGTATTAATATAGTTATATATATTTTTGTTATAATTTTACAATAATTGTTTTATATCATCGTAGGTCTTTACGCATCATTAGTTTTTTAATGTTTGTAAATGTCCCTCCCTATAGTATATGTATATGCAGTTATTAGGTGGAAATATATTGATTGATTGATATTATCTAGGGCTAACCTTAATTTGTTTGTCTTATCACTTTCGAATTGTTTATATCTACTTTTTTTATGTAAAAACGCACGAAAAATTTTTTCTCGCATTTTAAAATTATTTTCGAATATCGTCTATTGGTTTTTTGCGTTTTTCTCAAAACAATAAAAATCTGACTAAGCGCCTTTTAGAAAAACTCACTTTAATTAAGAGAAAGTAAATGGTGTTATAAAGGTTTGAGATATTTTCAAGATAAAAACTCATTCAAAAAAACTTTTTTATATTTTTTTTTTTAAGTTTGGAAATTAAAACAACTTTTGTCAACATTTTAATCATATTGATACTTTTGTTTCCAAAATAAAAAAGAAAACGTCTTTGGTAAAATAAACTAAATAAATAATTAACACTAGGAGATGATTTTTTATAGCGTCTCTTAAATGTTGATAAGTAAAATGAACTAAAATTGTGCCTTCTTGCATAAATTCAAACTTATAGAAGCTCATTTACTGAACAGAGGTGCGTCCTATAACACTAGCATAGTTGATATTTTTTTTATATTATGTAATTGCTATGGAGAACATCGAATACTATTTTTATTTATATTTTTTATATTTTGAGACTATATGGACAGTCCCATCATCAGACAAAATGTTAAAATATTTTTTCAAAATGGTTAGAAAAAGAAAACCATGAAAAGAAACAAGAGCTCCTTTTATTTTTGATTGTATTTACAAACAGCTTTGTATAAATGTTAAAAAGCAACGGAAAAAAACACTAAATAAGCATTATATTTTATATTTTAAACAATTATATAGAAAACAATATTGCGTTTTTTGAAATAAACGCATAATTATTTTTCGAAACTTAGTTAAAACGTAGTTGTCTGAGCATTAAGGTTTTTCAATGAATTGCTCCAAAAAATTCTGTAATTCAATTTAAGAAGAAAAGAAAACAGCATCTAAAAAGTGACGAGAAACTACAAAACTGTTTCTAGAAGTTGTTGGTAACAAATTCTGCAGTGGAAAAACAAACCTTTTCAAAAAATATTTGTATTAAAGACAATCCAACCAAAGTTTTTAAACAGCTCAAATTAATGACTTAAGTTCAAATCACTTTTTGAAATAAATCTTAATAGGAGATTTTCATCATTCAAATTTTAAAAAAAAAATTGCACAAATGATTCAGAAACAGCAAGGGAAAATGGAAACTTTTAGCTTTCTGACCAAACTGAAACGGATGACAATGAACTTCGTTCAGATACAGGGTGGCCCATAAGTCACTTTACATTTTAAAAATTAAATAACTTTTTATTAAACGACTGTATTTAATTAATTCTTTTTTTATTACAAAGTTTAGAATCTGTAAGTTAGTTCTGACTTAGTTACGAAAGATAATGTCTCTTAAATAGCCTCCATTCTCGTCTTCACAATGTCGAGCTCTTTTTAAGCTATTCTCCACAACACTTCTTAACATCTGAGGTTGTAGGAAAAGAAATTTCTGTCGTATGTTTGCCTTAAGATCTTGAATAGTTTGGGGCTTATTATTATTACACTTTGTCTTTAAGATATTCCCAAAGCCAAAAGTCTGGTGCTGTCAAATCAGGAGAACGTGGAGGCCATTCAAAATCGAATTTAAGAGAGATTATCTGATCCTGAAACATTGCAGTTAACAACTGCATTGTGGCTCTAGCGGTATGTGCAGTTGCTCCATCTTGTTGCCACTAATACCCTGCCATGTTTGCTAACTGAGGTTGAACAAAATTCGCTAGCATGTCTTGATATTTCTCAGCAGTTACAGTCACAGCATTTTCATTTACATCTTCAAAAAAGAAGGGCACAATAACCTTTTCTGATGTTACTCCACACCATGTTGTGACTTTAACTGAGTGTAATGGACTCGCATGACCTTGGTGTGGATTTTCGGTGCCCCAAAATCTCATATTCTGCTTATTCACATGTCCGTTCAAATGGAAATGAGCTTCATCTCCCATGATCAACTTGTGAGTAAACTCATTGTCATTTCTTGCAGTTCTCTGAAACCTGACAGCATAATTTAGTCGTTTCTGAAAATCTGGTGGTTGTAAAGATTGCACTAATTGAATCTTGTAAGGGTACATGTGCAAGTCTCTTTGAATGCGCTGCAGAGAACTCCGTGAAATGCCAAGTTCTTGAGAACGCCTTTGAGTGGATGTGGTTGGGTTCTCTTCAATGCTACGGCTCACAGCTTCAGTATTTTCACATGTACGTACTGAACGACCTCGTCCACTTTTAGTCCTATCACTTACAGAGCCATGCTCTTAAAAACGCGTCACTAAGTTCATTATTGCAGGCCTACTAGGGAGATGTCGAACATTAAAATGGCGCATATACGATCTTTGCGTTGCAACAATTGACCGTTCATTTTCAAAGTAAAATTCACTTATCTTCACTCGTTGTTCTATTGTAAACGTATCCATACTAAAAATTTCCAAAGATTATATTTTTTAATTCTAAAAAGAGAAATAGAAATAAATTAATAGAAAAAAAGTTATTTAATTTTTAAAATGTAAAGTGACTTATGGGCCACCCTGTATATCAGATATTCCACCGACATATAACACTACTTTAACTGAGCCTTGTTCTTTTTTTATTGTTGATACTAGTTTTAAAAGAAAACTATGATTGTCATGATTCATTGTATAAGCTTACTACGTTTATTTTCGAATGTTCCTGACACTGCATTTACTTATATTAAATTCCATTAAGTATTTAATTATTTATTCATTGTCAATAGTTTCAATAAATTAATAGCAGTTAAACTTTCGTAAACAATCATTTTGATTACATTATTTTTATTATGAATATTGATATTCGGATTATTATTATTTGAAGCAATTGTTTTAGTTACATGGTAGGTTGTTAGATTTTGTCAGTATATAACTGTTTGTAAATTTCCTGTCTGTGCATAATATTCAATCGTTGTTTTAAAATTGATATTGGTTTATTATTATATAATTTTTTTATTATTCTTATAATTGTTATTTTATCATCAATATCGTTAACACTATTATTTGTATTGTTAATACTCTTTCATGGTATTTACCTTAGATTAGTTTTTAACTATTATAAAATGACTTGTAATGATTGTAAGATCTTTTATCGAAAACATATTGATTAACTGATTAAATCAGCCAACTTATTAGTTTTATAATTAAGAAGCTGGTATGTACTACGATAAAAAAAATAATTACCATCATTTTTTTAGAAAAAAATAGGAAAGATAAAAAACAATACAAATTTAAAAATAAACATTACCTTGATATAATAGTTTTGTTTTTTTTATGTTTGGCTTATTTTATTTTTTATTTCAATTTTTAATTTCATTTTTTTCCGATAGACATCAGTTATGTAAGTGTTTTTAAAACTAAAAAAAACAGTAGCTTTTTGAACCTGTATTTTTGTGGCCTTGTAAATGTAGACGTGTAAAAAAAGACATATAAATGTAGTCATGTAGTAAAATATTTTTGCAACACTAATCATTATTATTGAAACTTTATGTTTTTTTCTTGACTTTTATAATTTATATGCTGTTCAATGTTTAACATAAAAATTGATTGTTTGATATTCATCAAAAAAAAAAGTTGTTTGATATTCATAGACCATACCGTTTGGAGTGAATGTTTTCTTTTTAGTTAATACATATTACTATCCCCATGTTTTTACGTACATTACATTTCTTTTAGTTGTTTCAATATCTAAACGATCCGTTTATTTTATAACATATTTACTTAAAAAATTTAAACGTTAGTTGTTTCGTCCAATCAATAAAACTTAACCCCGGTATTTTTACCCTCGGTGCTTTTACTCTATTGTTTTTTAAATGATTAGAGTAAAAGTACTGCAAACCGAACACTCTTCACAAAAAGCTAAATAACTTTTTCAATATTGAGAATCTGCAGGATTTTTTTTTCTGGAATAAAATTTATTATTAAAGCAATTCTGTAGTGTAAAAAAGAAAAATTAATTTCAAGTTTCATTGGGAACTAAGATTTTATTTTTTTAAAAAGTGTCCGCATATTCGGGTAAATGCCCCTTAAAGCGGACAGTTCCAAATTATATAAAAAAAACATAGATTGATAAATTCAATACTTTTATTGTTATTTTTAAAATATACACTTAATAATAATACAAGCAGAAAAAACTAGAAAAATAAATAAAAAAACATAAGGAAGCTGGAGCTTAGAAAAAAAATAAAAAAACTTATAAACTAGGTTCTACAACTTTTCGTGCAAAAGAATTCTTTTCCGTTTATATATCTTTTTGGAAGACAAGGTTCATAAAGCCACGAACTGCAACTAGATTTTTCACAAGTTTTTCATAAAACTTGCATCTCTGGCGTTTCATTTTTGAAAACTTTTGGGTACTTTTTGCATTGTTTGTACTTTACTTTAGCTTTCTTGGCAGGAGTTTCAACATCTGCTGCTGCAATTTCAACATATGTTTGTTTTAACAGCTTTTAACAGCAATTTCAACATATGTTCGTTTTTGCGTCTTCTTCTTCTCTTAACTTATTTAACCATGCTTCTTCTGTAAAAGCTTGACCAGCCATTGTTCTTGCAATTTTGGATTTTTTTGCAGAATGCTTGTAAGCGTTTTGGAATTGAAATTGCTTTAAGAGAGCTCTTTAAAAACTAATTTTTACACGAGTCGCCAATTCTTCTTGAGAAGTTAAATTTAAAGTTGAAATTGAAGTTGGAGTTGCAGACAGAATTAAGGTCTGTGTTTGTTGAGCAGTTTAAGGCAAAGAACTTGGGCTGCGTGGTGATTTTGTAACTGCTAATGATGTTATTAAGGCATTATTAAAAGTTTGACAAGTTTGTAATTTTGATTTGTCAATATTGTCTTCGTTTAATGGAAAAAGCCCAGTATTTTCAAAACCAGCAAAAATTTGAGTACGAGTGTAAACTTTCTTGCTTTTATATAACTGAGCATGCAGACTTGGAAATATTTTTTTAGACAAATTGCTAAAACCACTTTCAGCATAAAAGTTTCTTAAAATATCACGCCAAACATCTTTAACATGGTAAAATACACCAACATCTAAAGGCTGCAGAATGTGAGATGAATGGGCAGGTATGCAAATTATTTTTATATTATTTTCTTTAAACTTTAAGGCTACATTTAATGACACGTTCGTCCCCATTGTCATCCAAAAGTAAAATATGTTGACCACCAATTTTTTGAATGTGAGGATTAAACATTTCATCGAGTTTCTGCGAAAATTGTGTACTTTCCAACCAACCAGATGGTGATGTTGTGAAAATTATGTTTGGTGGGCCTCCTTTAATCCAATCATCATAGAGTCGATTCTTTGATTTGTAAACAACAAAAGGCGGTAGAAGGAATCAGTCAGCGTTAACACAATTGAGAACAGTATAGTTTATTTTTTCGTTATTTCCAGTCAATACTAGTGGACGCTTTGCACCTTTTCTGATAATTGCTTTCGCATTGCCTTTGTCACCATTGAAACCAATTTCATCACAATTCCACAAATGCATTGCTTTACTAAAACCTTTTTTTGCTAAATCAAAATGTTTTTTCAAAACATCAAAATAACGGGTAATAATTTCTGGTGTGCATGACCCCGCTCTCAAGGATGCAATGTTTGTAGCTGTTCTTTTGCTTAGTTCTGAGTGTCATCAACTCATAAATCCTTTGTACCATTTGCGACCAGGCATTCCGTTTTTGAACAAACACGTTTCATCATTTTCAATTAAATAGTCTCTCACTAAACTTTGAACTTGATCTATTTGTCTACTAAATCCCCAATCGCCAAGCATCTGAAGAAGGTGAACTATAGTTAACTTGATAAAAGGGCTTAACACTGTTGTATAACCACTACCAGCTACTAAAGTTTTATTTAATATCGGTCGGATGAACTTGATTTTGGTGTGCGCCTCTTTAGCTTAACACGCCATTTACAATCTTATTCAACGCGTTTTTAATTGTCTCCTCAGTGTAAGGCTTCTCATTTGTATTATTTTTGGCCATTATAAGTTTAGTAAATTCAAGTCAGTTATAGATTTTTGAAATTGAAGGAACAAAGCACTTTTGTGGTTACTTTGTGTACTTTTCCATTTTAACTTCAAGTGCAAAAGTACAAAACTAGTTAACATGAAAGTGTGAAAACTTAAAATCCCAAATGAAAAAAAGTCAGTCAATGTGAAAAAATTATAAAATAAATTAACTTTAACATAATGAAAAAAATTTAATTACAGTAAAAAAGCAATTATCAGATTAAGCTATGAACTTTTAATTGGTTTAAAAATTTAGGGTAAAATTATTGTGTACGGTTTAAGGTGAAAACTGAAGAAAATCTTATTTCCGCCATAACTTTTTTACGGAGTAAGATTATGAAAATCTAAAACTATTTTTGAAATTAGCAGAAAATTTCCAACAAATTAGCTTCTTTTGTTTTTAAATTGTCTTTTAAATCTTTTATGATAAAAACCTAATTTCCGAAAAAAAAGTTTGGTTTTTAGGGTTAGGTTTTGTTTGAACTTAAACATTTTATTAAAGCAATCATAAAAATATCTTTTTTTAAAAAATTTATATTTTTCCACACAGTAAAAATTGAAAACTTTTTTAAACTTTTCAAATATATTTATTTTTAGTGAAGATATTTAGTTTTTTTTGATAAGCGTCCGTTTTTACGCACTGTCCGATTTGTGATAAAAAAATCATAAGTGTTTAAAATGTTTTATCAGCTTCTGACTCAAAGTTTTATTTTTTCAAAACGTTTAAATAATTTTTTATTTTTTATTTTGAATATACATTTTTAGATTTTTTTTTCCTGGAACTATTGTTTTTTCTGGAACTATTGTTTTTAATTTCTTTAATTATTACTTACTAGGATTGCTTTTACTAAAACATTTATTTTAAACGTATTAAAACTGCAAGGTATTTAAAGTCTAAAATACATTGCATTTATGGATGATTAAGAAAGGATTTAATAACGTTTTTATATTAGGCTTAGCTTACTTTTTTGTTACGTCACTTAAATGGAATTAAACATTAACAGCTAAATTTCAACCAGTTAGTAATAACATTCTTTGGTGTGTCAATGAATATGAACAATCTTATAATTATACTATTTATAAAATTGTACTATCATACCAATTCTTTTGAATTCAGCTTTATTTAGAAGTGAACCCGGATATATAAAAAAAAATACTTTTTGTAAAGCATTATATGTTGATATTAATATTGAGAATCTTAAAGATTTTTGTAAAGGATTACATTTTTAGTTTCAGTATGTTGTTTTTTATTTTTTGACAAAAATAATTATAGAACAAATGTATATATGTATATATGGTGGAACAGATACTACTAGAGCTATGTTTTGAAAAAAAAGATATATGATTTTACATCATTAGGCCTGCGAGGGGTCGAAACTTCTATTTTTTTGATGATTAAGTAATTTATGAGTTTTTAAAGTTACTTAGAAGTCTTCAGGTTTTCTTTAGGAACATATTTTTAATAATGGACGTTGTTAATTACTAAGATTAGTCTTCGTCTAATACTCTCCCGCGGTGAATAGACCGCAAAGGCTTCTGGGAGCACCTAAATAACTACGAAAAAAAATACTAAGATTAGTTTTTGTTTTAGTTTTGGTTTTATTAAAGTAAGTTATTGTTTGAAGTTTTAGGATTAATCTTAATGCAATAAATTTTATGTAATAGTTAGTGTTTTTAATTTTAATTTTTATTTCATTTCCATGGTTTTTTCTTTTATCTAAAATAGTACAATTCCTGTACATTATCACCCGCAGCATAGTGCAAAATACGGTAGAATAAACAATTAATGAATTGAAGTTGTGCGTTACCTATGCTTCTATACCTTTCTGCCTGTCTAAGAATAAGTCCTTCTAAGTTTTGAAACTCTTTATTAGTTTCTTGAGGCTTTTCTGAAAAAGCTCCTTTTAAATTACTCATGGTTTAAACATGCTAGTGTATAAAAGGTAAAAAAAATGGTTTCAATTTTTTTTTTAAATAATCAGAGCTTCTTTTTAATGTTTTAAAATACCATTTGCAATTAAATTAAAAACAAGTCAAAAATGAACTTATTTTATTATACAAAATATTCATAATAATATAAAACAGTTCATATATATGGTTTAATCTTTTCGAATAAAATATGCAAGTATTTATATAACTGTTATAGTAACTTTTTAAAAATTATTTTACAACAATTTTTTTAATGTTGTAGTAAATGCTCAATGTTTAAATCTGTTTGTGTTTATTATATTTTGAAACCATTTTTAAAGTATTTTACCTTGTCTATTACTATCTTGTTTATCTTGTTGTTTTCTCAGTTATTTAATTAATATTTTAAAACGATTTCATTTGGTTTGTAGTTATTTGTAACTACCTCCCCTACTTGTTTGTTTCGCGTTGTAAATTTTAATTAAATATGTTGCTATCTTAGATAAAAATGAGTGAAAGATGTCGTTCAATAAAAAAAGTGTATCCTTACTACTTTGTTGCATTATATAACTATGACCATCACTTATATAATAAAAAAAATGGTCCTGAATTAAAATTTAATGTTTATGATAATGCGACACATTTATATTTTAAACGAGGTGAAATTTTGTGCATGTTAAGTTCTGTGTTAGATCATTGGATACTATGTAGATCTTGCATAACTGGTGAACAAGGTTACGTTATGGCATCGTTGCTTGCTCCATTGAGCGGTGCTGTAGACAGGTATAATAATACTTGTTTTATTGTTAACATTTTATGTAAATATATGTATATATATATATATATATATATATATTATATATATATATATATATATATTAATTTATGTTATATGCATAAAAATGTATGTATCTTAGCTTTGTGTGTGTCATTTGTGGATGTCATGCGTATGACATTTTTAATAAACTAAGGATTTACCTAAAGAATACTTAACTGATTTTAAATTTTTGCAAGAGACAGTATATATATATATATATATATATATATATATATATATATATATATATATATATATATATATATATATATATATATATATATATATATATATATATATATATATATATATATATATATATATATATATATTAATTTATGTTATATGCATAAAAATGTATGTATCTTAGCTTTGTGTGTGTCATTTGTGGATGTCATGCGTATGACATTTTTAATAAACTAAGGATTTACCTAAAGAATACTTAACTGATTTTAAATTTTTGCAAGAGACAGTATATATATATATATATATATATATATATATATATATATATATATATATATATATATATATATATATATATATATATATATATATATATATATATATATATATATATATAAATATATATATACATATATATATATATATATATATATATATATATATATATATATATATATATATATATATATATATATATATATATATATATATATATATATATATATATATATACTGTCTCTTGCAAAAATTTAAAATCAGTTAAGTATTCTTTAGGTAAATCCTTAGTTTATTAAAAATGTCATACGCATGACATGCACAAATGACACACACAAAGCTAAGATACATACATTTTTATGCATATAACATAAATTATATATATATATATATTTACAGCATATAAATATTTTACAGCATTCCTTCCTTCCATAAAGGTGAGAAATTACCTAATACACTAAGAACAAGTTGGTTGGATCCAGATTTTATGAAGTATTTTCCAAACTATCCTCAATCAAAACCTAAGGTTAAATCTTTTAATTTTTTTTTTTATATTTCAAGTCCTCCATTTCTTAGATATTTGAGGACTTTCAGATTCTGGGGGGGATGCATACCCTAAAATTCCCTTCCTCTGGGCCTGTCACTGATTCATATATATATAAATATGTATATATATATATATATATATATATATATATATATATATATATATATATATATATATATATATATATATATATATTTATATATATATATTATATATATATATATATATATATATATATATATATATATATATATATATATATATATATAAATATATATATATATATATATATATATATATATATACATATATATATATATACTATATATATATATTATATATATATATATATATATATATATATATATATATATATATATATATATATATATATATATATATATATATATATATATATACATATATGCATATATATATATATATATATATATATATATATATATATATATATATATATATATATTTATATATGTGTATATATATATATATATATATATATATATATATATATTTATATATATATATATATATATATATATATTTTTATATATGTGTATATATATATATATATATATTATATATATATATATATATATATATATATATCTAATTTATTAGAAATTAATTTGTATAACAAGTTATTTCCGAAATACACCTTAATTTAATTAAGGTGTATTTCGGAATTAACACTGATATTTCTTTAAAACCAAAACCTAATAATCTTGTTTTTAATATAGATAGTTACATAGAATTGTTCTAGTTCACATGATAAATCAAAATTTGAACTAAAACAACCAATAATACAATTATTAATAACGAATACAATTATAAAACAATTGTAGATACAACTATAAAAATAAAACTAAACTTTGTTACAATAATATTTAAAATATTAGAGCATAAGAATCACAATGTTTATGCGAATCTTGCTTATTACTCTAAAGTTTTCGATGATAAGACTTATTCAGTCTTCTACGAGTTCCCTATAACAATATAATCTTAAGAAGTCTCTAATAATATATTCAACAAATGCTTCTTAAATTTAAAATTTTTTTTTTTTCATTTATTTTTATTTTAGTTTTTTTCCTCTTAATCAACTGAGGGTTATTTTTTCTGTTTTTTTTTTTGCTAGATATATTTTAGCTGTATTTGGTTATATAAAATCTTTTGTAACCGATTTATATTTTGTTTATATTATGATGTGAAAAAATTGTAACTCTATTTATGAAAATATAAACCTAAAAATAAGTATATATATAAATATACAAAGTATATATATATATATATATATATATATATATATATATATATATATATATATATATATATATATATATATATATATATATATATATATATATATATATAGTATATATATATATATATATATATATATATATATATATATATATATATATATATATATATATATATATATTGCCTCTTGCTTCTAAGACAAGCGCGCAAGCCTTTGCGCTACGGCTGCTCATGTTCATTTTTTTAATAGTTCTTTATTGTAATTAAGCATAAAATGGTTTTTTTATGTCATTTTTTGTTCGTAGTTACCCATACAAATTGACATAAAAAATCGGCTGTTTTCTCTGAGACAAATACATCGTTGATCTAATGTTAGTTTTATTGTATTTATTTTAATGAAAACGTAAATAATGATATAAATAAAAATAGTTAGTAAAACTACATTGGTCTAACGAATGGAAACACATCGTAAAAGTTGTTTGTTTTTCCGATTTAAACCTAACTTTAATCCAATGTATATGGATCAACATTGACCAAATGTGTAACTTTTAATAACCCATATTGATCCAATGTATATGGACTAACGTTGATTCAATCTTTATGACCCAACGTTAATTATATGTGTAGAGGTTAACGTTGAATTAAATGCATTGGATCAACTTAAATAATTTTAATATTGATTGATTTACATTGAAATAACGTTGGATTACAAACAGTGGGTCAACGTTGTGTTTGCATTGAGAAAATGCAGGTACAAATATTTTTATAATTTATAAGAATTATTTTTTATTTAAATGTTTCAGTTTATTATGGAAATATATTTTGCTTATATACTCTTTTCTTACTCTATCTCTTCGCTTTTTCTGTTTCTATCTTTCTAATTCGACTTCGTCTGACTTTTGCTCTAATTACTTCGTTTTTCTTAAAACCACTCTTCGTCTGCGAGGCGGGTTATGATGCTTTTTAGTGAGCTAAATTTGACTTTGCGGGCCTTGTTATAGGGCCTCTGAATGACAACTAGCCGGAGGAGGATAAACCACAATGAAAATTTATCTAAATGGTTGAAATATGTAAGTATAAGTACATATATACAACTATAAATGCGTTTAAATTTATAATATTCAATGTGTTAATATATATACTAAAATATAAAACATATAAATTTGTTTCCAAAAATAATAAATATAACATTGTGCAACATTAAATCAGCTTAAAATACAATGTTTCACTAACGTAAAATACAACTTTGTGCCAACGTAAAATACAACATTGTGCCAACATAAAATACAACGTTGAATCAACGTAAAATATTACGCAATGCCGACTTAAAATACAACGTTAGGCAAACATTGTTTTTTGGATGTTGGTGATGTTGCATTTGTAACCGAAATGATATAAAAAAAATGTTGATGGGGAATGCTGGATCAAGGCAACGCGTAATATTGTTCTAATGTTTTATCAAAGTATGTAAAGATGAGTTAAATTCAGGAAGAACGAACGAAAGTAATTTCTAAAATGCAGAATGTAAACTGGCATTACTTTTTTTGCCAGACTTGAAACAATTGGCTTACCTAGCTAAGCTTTCAGAAGGGTCTGTTTGATTGGCATTTGCCGTTGGATTACCCGAGGATGTATCATCAAGAATTCAAGCCGTTATGGATCTAATTGATGTTATTGTTACCCAAAGTAAGAACTACTTTGAACCGTGTATGGATAGATGATGCTGTTGGCTCTGTGTTTCTAAATCAAGCTATATAAGTTCAATTGGTGTGTTACAACGACAAAGGGTCGAATCATGTTTTAAAAACTGTTCACTTATAATATTTTTTGATGTTTTAAATATGGGGATGAAAAACACTTGGCTGCAAAATGCTAAAAGACGTATGGAAACGATGGCAGGAACAAGGAGTATGCGCTACCTCGCTACCTCCATAAAAATAATCATAAATCAAAATTTGTTGGCATGAAATTAAAATAAACTTTAGGTTCTTCCAAAGGTAGTAACTTTTAATGGGAAAAATTCATCAATGTTATCGATCAGCGATTTTCGCTATCAAAATTGATGGTATCCAAGTACAAGAGGAAACTATTTCTGTGGATTTTTTACCTTTTGGAGTAAATACAATGCTTCAATAAGTTCCAATAAGATGCAAGAGGGAGTTTTTATTCCCCATCTGGAATGAGAAAAGTTTGGATCTAGCTCGTTTGGAATTTCAATCTCAAACAAAGATAAGTTTAACAAATTTGACATTAAAAAACAAATCATGAAGCAATATTTAATGGTGTTAAATAGAAAATTAAATGGAAATGGAGAGACGGAGATAGCCTTAACCAATTATTTAACACAGTTGCCCAATACGTTATACCAAAATATGCAAGAACAGATTACGAAAACGAACTATATAATTGGTTGATTTGTAAATGGTTAATTGAGTAAGGCAAAAGTAAGTTGGGACAACTCATAGAGAAAATTCCTATAATAGTTGTTATTTAGCAAAATAAAGATAATAAAGTTAGACTTGTTTTGGACTGAAGAGAAGCTAATAGTTTTATCGAGACGCACACAAGAGATGCAAAAGTCGGTGTTGAAAAACTGAAGGAATGCAGAAAAATGGAAAACAAACCAGCAATCATTGACTTACGCAACTCTCATCCCCAGTTAAAAACTGAGTATTTTCTTTGGCAATTCCAAAAATCGGTATTTTGAAATAAATAGTATTGTTTGACACGTCTTGATTTTGTATTGAATGTTGCGCCAATGATTATGAAATCTGTTATGAGTGCTGTTATTGATCAAGGCGAATCGGTGAAGAGGGAAGTATATGCTTACGTGGACAGCATTTTTGTAAATAATGAGGTAGTGAGTCTTAGATTATGTCAAAAAACATTTCGAAAAATATAAGTTTAGAGAGTAAGGAAGGTGAACATGTAGCAGCTTTGTCGTCACAAAAAAGCATTAAAGTTTTTAAAAAAAGTTTTGGAGTCAGGAACCATCGAGACCGGAAATCTTTCTTATTCTGAACAAATCAGTTTGCAGAATGAGCAATCAAGTGTCTTCAAGATCCTTTTGACATCTGTAAAAAAAAAAAGAGAGAGAACTTCTTTTAACAAAGCATAAGAATTGTATATTGCGCTTTAATGATACTAAATATTACACAACAGTTTTTTGATATATACAGTAGCTTTTCGTACTTTTGTTAATTGTTATTGCAAACTATTAAGTTTGCAATTTTATATTTATTTATAAATAAAATTGTTATAATGTAAAAATAACGTGTTTAATGCCTAAAAACTAAATAATAGTTCTGCAATAAAAAAATCATAAAAATGTTTAAAGTTTTATTTCTAATGTTAAATTTGAACTTTTAGTTTGCGGGCAAACCTTTTCAACAAGAAAAGTGAATTATTTTTTAATTACTTTTGTACAAATATTTATTGATTTATGACCCAGGCTAAGCTATGTTCAACATAAATAAGAAGCCACCGCCACGCAATTTTGTTTTTTTTTTGCAGTAGTATTTAAATTAAAACCCTGCAGTTAAAAATTGGTATGACTCACGACATAAAATATTCATGGTCTTTATCAAATTTCTGTGTTGTTTTTAAAGCAAAATTTCTTTCAGTATTTTTGATGCAAAAATTTTTCTTTGAAATTATTTCTTTTGTAATAAAATAATAATAATAGTTAAAGTTAAACAACCTTGAAATTGTGTTTTTAATGTTGTTTAACTTTTAATAATTTTAATTTTTTTTTGTTTGTTTCTTTTTGTTTTAGAAACGCTGTCCTATTGATGATGCAACATTTATATCGCGAATTTTTTTTGGATGGGTAACGAGGTTTGATTTTTGAGAGTTTTACTTTTTTCTAAATTAGAGACATATCTTTGATTTTAAAATAATATTTTTATCAGAGATCAAAACGTTAAAAAAAAGTGTTTTATCAAAATTGGATATTTGAACTCTTTACGTAATCAATATATTAAAAATAAAATGTGTTGGTAATTGGTATAGGTAGAACTAGGGAGATTGAGGCAAGTTCTTCCTATGGTAGAATTAGGGAGGAGGCAAATTTTTCCATAATTTGAAAGTGCGAATTAATGTTAACTTACGCAGCAAACACTGTATAGCGGAATTTCACGAGACCAATATTGGCATTTTGAGCGGACTGCTGTAGTTTTGCCCATCGGTTACTAAGTGGACCATTTATGGTAGCCGCCAAATGCGGCTAGTTGATGACTAGCCACTATTAAAATGTCGAAAAATTATCGGCTTGTCATTCATAGTGGCTGCCACTTATGGTCAATATGTGACTGATGATCACTCTAAATGCCTATATAGGTATACTGAAATTCCGCTAAAACAATGTTTGCTGGGTTAGTTCAAGTTATCGAAAAGTTTTTAATACTTAGCCACAGTTCATTAAAATATTAACAGTAACTGACTTGTTAAGAAAATTTAAACTATATTTTTTTCTTTCAAAGTTAAATCATTTATTAAAATATATTTGCGTATAATATACTTTAATTAATCCTAGTTCGAAAATTTAACTTTAATGTGTTTCCGTAGATAACTTTGCTGTTTATATTATATCAGCTAAGTAACCGCGTTGCTATTAGTCTAATAAAGCCTAAGTCGAATAAGTTGGGTATTATGTTTAAACTTTTTTAATATGTAAGTTTTTTGATAAAATTTGACAAGTTATATAATTAATGTACGTTACAACAATTTTAATTATTAAGTAGGTAATTACCTCATCTATCTAATTCAGATTTACTAACAGAGAAACAAGTTCAAGTTGTATAACAATTTTTACCAAATACTAGATAATTTAACGTGTTAAAATGCAAAAACAGGCAAGAGATTTTTAGCAACAATAAGGCAAAGTATATGGTCAATGATTTAATTTTAGAGTCAGGTAATAAAGATTTGACTAATGGTTTTAAAACTTGAATGAAGTGTTTATGCTTACATTGCTATAAAAAAACTGCAACGAGTGTTCTCTGAGAGCAAATAAAAACCCAATACTTTTTCCCCTAAGCCTAAATATTAGGACAATAAATTATTAATTTTATACTATTTTTAACTAAACGTATGTTAATGAACAGATTTTAAATTTCATCTAATAATATTTTTATGTTCAAAATTTATGAATGTGTAAAGTTTTGACCTCTTTAGAAAAAGGAAAGTATAAATTTTTTTTCCAAACGCACCAGGAGCTGATTACTTGATTCCGAGAAGTATTTTTCGAATTTAAACTTTGATAAAATTCAAATTATTATCTTTTAAAATTCTTACCTGAGATTCTATACAAAAAAAATTCAACATTATTTTCAATCACGTACAAGTGACCATTTGTTAATGCTTCTATGCAAGATATATTTGTGGAAACATGTTTGTTTTCTGATAATAAAGCTCCATCAGTTTTGCAAATGCGTTTCTTTGTTGTGTAAGCAACGAAAATTGTTCTTTCCTAAGTCATCCCAGAAAATTCACATTTGTATCATGTTCTTAGAGAGTACTTGAGAGTTTCTCAATCTTTCGATGCAAAAATAAGCTTTTTTTGCCAAAATTGGCATTTTAATAATTTTGTGTTGGTGAACAGAGAACTACTGAGTCAATTTTTATCACTTCATATCTTTATTTCCTTACGCAGTTTATTCAACAAATAAACTTCCTTTTTACGACTTCAGTTATAAAATTAACCATTAAGAGCTTTATTTAAATGGTGTTTTGCAACAACGTGTTATACCATATAAACACTTTAAAAACGGCTTTGAGCCTATACTTGAATAGGCATTTTATAACATCTGCTCTTAGTAAAATATAAAAGACGGATTAGTTGTTTATACATGAAGTTACCTTTTCATAAACTTCTGCAAAATAATGTTGAAAGGGAATATTTTATGACAACTATTGCTTAGCAAGAATTTTGAATCGTTACAAATTCTTTTTAGTTTTAACATGAAATCTCTTTTTATGATTTGGTTACAAAACAGCTACGAAATTATCTTTGTTGCTCTCTATTAATAGAAAAAAACGGACAGGCATACAAACTATAAGAAATGAAATACAAATAAAACTTAATGACGGAAACATTAAAAGACAGACAAAGAAATATAATATTCGTTAACAATTACGTTTTAAAACTTTTTTAGTTAATGGTGTTAAGTCATCGGCTGTTGCATCCTACGCTTCATTAGCTGTTATAACTAACGCTAATGAAGCGTATTAACGCTAGAAACTCAAACAAATAAGTTATAGAACCTGCTACTGGTGCGTCAAAAAAAAAAATAATAATAATAGTATTAAATCATACTTTTCATTTTTAGATCAAACTAGGACTGTCGCTAAAATTACTAGTGTCATGATTTAGTGAAATCGGCCATTTATGCTTAACAAGATTGTCCAAGATTAACTTTGTTGTTCCAAAATATATCTTGCAATTGAGCTGATACTCAATAAACTACAAAAATTATGACCATATAAAGTTTAAGCCCCCCTCAATTTGAGGGGATTGCAAATTTTATATGGTTATAATTTTTGAACGCTGAGAGATGATACAATGAAACTTAAAATTTATCAATAAATATAAGTCTAGTAGAAAATAGTACAAAAACTATTTCATCAACTTGTTGCTCTCACATTTGGGGCAGTTTCAGCCAAATTTTGGGGTTTTTTTTGTTCTCAAGCTCCAACCATCGTAATTTTTTGCAAAGCATCCTTATTTTACATAAATATAAACTTATAAATGTTTGGAGTTTGCTCCATGTCTAGAAGTTAGCTATCTCAAAGACCGAAAAATGCTGACGCCGTCACTGTATATATATATATATATATATATATATATATATATATATATATATATATATATATATATATATATATATATATATATATATATATATATATATATATATATATATATACATATACAAATGTCGCCACAAAAACAAACTTCTATCAAACAACCATAAACCTGATGATTAGATACACGCGGTTGAAACATTATTTTTTTCCGTAAAGGTTTTTTCTGTATAGTTTCAATTGTATATAACTATATTTGTATTTCACCTGATGATTGCAACAGCATGAAACTTAAGATTGTGAAAATCACGTAGTTTTATTTTTTACTTACATTTATATTATATTTATTTTCTACTTATATTTATTTTATATTTGTTTTCTACTTATACATGGGCGCCGCCAGCATTTTTTGGTCTTTGAGAAGCTAACTTCCAGACATGGAGCAAACTCCAAACATTTATATGTTTCGACTGCTAATATATTTTACTACGAAACTGAAATTTTATCGATGAATATGTCTAGTTGAAAATAGTACAAAACATATTTTATCAACTTGCTGCTCTCAAGTTTGGGGCAGGGGGGACAAAAGTTTGGGGCTTTTTTGTTCCCAAGCTCCAATTATCGCCATTTTTTTCAAAGCATTGTTATTTGAAATAAGTACAAACTAGTAAATGTTTAGAACTTGCTCTATGTTGGAAGTTAGCTATCTCAAAGACCAAGAAATGCTGGCGGTGCCCCTGTACTTATATCTATTTTATATTTGTTTTTTAAAATATCTTTATATAATCATGTTTAATATTGTACAATTAAAAGGGTACTCAATAGATAAACTACACCTACATAGTATATATGTTACTGTTACCTGCAGTACCAGGAATTAGCTAAATGCTAACGTTTACAATATAGTTTAAAATTGCAACTCTGAGTTTTATGTGTTATAACAATCTTCAGGCAAGTAGTAAAATTTAAATTTACGATATGTTTTGTAGACGTTACGGTTGATATTTGTATTTTAGATTGTTACAGGACAAAAATTGTTTAGTAGCTAGGTTAGTGTAATTATTAATTTGTTTATAGTTAGCTAATAGTTGTTTATAGTTAGGTAATATTTGTTTATAGTTAGCTAATAGTTGTTTATAGTTAGCCAATAGTTGTTTATAGTTAGCTAATAGTTGTTTATAGTTAGCTAATAGTTGTTTATAATTAGCTAATGGTTTTTTATAGTTAGCTAATAGTTGTGAAATAGTTAGGTGTTTCGATGATTGTTAAAAATATTCGTTTATATGATAATACGCATAATTTATATATTAAAAAAATGTAAAATTAAAAATTGATATAAAAATATAAATAATATTATGAAATTTAATGTAATTGCTATATATGTGAGTAATTTATTAGTTAAGCTAGAGATATATGAAGTAGAGTAATATAGTAATTGTTAGTTGTTAGTTAGATTTGTAGCGAGCTTTTTAATTTTTTTATAAGGATTTATTTTCGTAGCAGCAGTTTGATATAATTTCGATACTTTTATTTAGCAATTCCTCAGGTTTTGGATATAATGAAATACTAAATTTCTCATATAGACATAGTGGCCACCTTTAGGAAATATTTGAGTAGGTGGAGGGGGGTATAGACTTCAGAACAGACCACGCTAATATACGAGAAAATTTAGAAATATTACTAAATGAAGTTAAACACGATTTTAAAATTATATGTGTGACGGAAACTTGGTGTAAAAGTGGTGAAACAAATTATGAACTTTAACTTGGTAATTACACATCAATTCACTAACCACGTGAATTTACTGCAGGTTAGGGCGTTAGTATTTTTATCCACAACTAACTTAATTATATTTTACGCAACGACATCTGTGTTAATGAAACAGATTGTGAATCATTATGCATTAAATAAGTAAATAAAACTGAAAAAAACATAATTATAAATAGTATTTATAGACTACCATCTGGTAATATAAAAAAGTATAAAACTCATCTTAAATTATACCTAAACAAAATGAAAAATTCGAGGAAACATATTTATTTGGTCGGGGGCTTTAACATTAACCTTAACAACTACCTGGTTAGAGGGAAATGAGCTAGCAACTAGCAAGCGCCCAGCTAGCTTAATAGCAATTTTCAAGTAATTTTTTTTTATTTTATTTTGTTCTTTGTTAATACCTTTAACATCTTTTAAAATTTGGTTTACAGAGTTGAGTCTATTATAATTTGATTAAAGAGAATAAGTGAACTTTAAACGTTACAATTTTATAGCAATGTGTCGCTAGCTACATATCGTAGCTTTGTGGCTAGCTACAAAATATCTAGAAATCTATAGCTGGTTGATAGCTGCATATCAAAATTTTTTAGAAAGCGATTTTACTACGATATGACGCTAGCTACAATAGCCAGTGAGTCTTTAGCTTATTAAGCTAGTTGTCCTCGTAGCCAAATTGCTGTCTATATCTTTACAAATATCGTTAGCTTTTCGCTAACTTAAAAAATCTAGCGATCCTCGTGGCTGAACTGCTGTCTTTATTGCTACGATTATAGCTAGCTATTTGCTAGCTGATTTCCCACCGGATATGCTTCTAATAATAATGCTAAAACCGTTATAAATATTCTTCTAAAAAATAACTTTATTTCAACGATAAACAAATCAACTAGAGTTAGAAAAAAATCTTCTACTCTACTTGAAAATATTATAACTAACAATTTTATAGGATCCCGGTGGGAAATTGGCTAGCGAATAGCTAGCGATATTCGTTATGATTAAGACAGCTTGTCTGTCAAGCGTTTTTTAAGTCACTTACATTTTTCCAACCAATTTGCTTCATCTTTTGGCAAATGATATCTTTACCATTAGAGTTAAATTATTTTGAGTGAGTCAAACTCTTCAACTGAATTAGCTGGTGAATAGTCTATATTAATATTTTCTTTATAACCATCGTTAGTGTCTAAAAGTGATTGCATGGAACGCATTTTTGTTTCTAACCCACAAAGTTTTCTGTACGTGGCGTTCACTATAATTTGAATGCCTTCAACAGTATTGGGTTCAACATTTGCTTTCCGAATAAAGTTATTTATTTGGTCTATCCCAGTTTTTTGAGATGGTAAAGAAAAGGAAGAAGATGAATACAATAACGGCTGAATTTGTGAAACAGACTGCTACTCTGATGGAAAAACTATCTGTGTAACTGGCAAGTCATCTAGTTGATCCATTGAGGCAGAGACAGACAGGAAGTTCTGAAGCAAGATTAACAATGATTATAAATACTCTTAAATAATATAAATACTCTTAAATGATAACTCTTTCACAATATTCTAATTATATTATACTGTTTTTTTTTTTATTTTGAAAATTGTAACTAAAAAAAGAAAATAAATCATAAAAATGAAACAAACAAAAAAAAATATTTTTACAAACGAGATAAAAAAAAATTTAAATGTATACTGAATTGGAATCAGGAAGCTTTCGTGGCTCCCACAATGGCAATGATGGTAAAGACGGTTCTTCAAAAAGGCTTTTTCTTTTCTCTTTCTGTTTAGTTGACTTATAGAAGTTTTCTTGTTTTTTTTTTTTTTTTATGTATTAAAATCAATTTCTACTTTTGATTCTGCAGTAAGATTATGCTACAAAACAAATAACTTTTTTAATATACATTCATATCATAGATCATCCAGGCAATATTTGAAAAGTCCGGAAAACTGTTTGGGTAAAAAACCTTGAATATATTTTTTCTTATTTTCCTCTTAATTTTGATTATAGCTGAGTTTTTTTCATTTTTTTTTTTTTTTTTTTTTTTCAAACATTTTTTTATTTTTTTAAGAGTTATGGGTAAAAAAGCTTAAAAAACATTTATATATATATATATATATATATATATATATATATATATATATATATATATATATATATATATATATATATATATATATATATATATATATATATATATATATATATATATATCTAAACATGTATGCACAGAAAAATATGAAAACAAAAAAAACTAATAAAAAATCCAGAAATCAAAATAAATACAGATCATAATCATCTCAACTTTACCTAAATTAAATACTCAACGCATTTTCAGTAACGCTCAGTGCATTGATTACAATATAAATAATTTATTGAGTTAGTTTAAAAATACTCACATTCAAAAGTGGTATGCTCTGCTAATTGCTTTGCATTTTTTGAATAGACGATTTTGTATTAATTCATACTGAAATGTACAAAATTAAAAAATATACAATTTTGTAATATTAATTTACTTTAAAAAAAATGTTACAACTAAAAAATTTTTAATTCTAACAGGGGTGTAAAATACTTATCTGTAATATGCATGCCGCATTTACACAATCCTTTTGCATTGCCTTTATTTGAAGTTCATCTTCCGTTAATATTTGACCACGAGATCTCCAATTATCCATAGACCAATTTTTTAGCTTCTCTGACATTATTATGTCACAGTATTTTTAATTCTAGAACTTCACTTTCACAGTACAAATAAACAATATAATTCATCTGAAACAAAACATTTGTAAAATGTAGCATAAAAATTATAAATTTATAACTTAGAAAATATTTAAATGTTGTAGTTAAAATAGTACAAAGACTTTAACTCAATTGATATATTTTTAAATCAACACAAAAATGTATACAAAATTTAAAAAAGCTAATCAAGTCCTGTAAATATCTTAAAATCGTAAACCAAAGCACCCATAAAACTTTAGTTTAATTTACAGACCAATGGGATAATTAAAAGCAGTTTTCCCTACAAAAAATCAAGGTTCGAACGGGTGTAACATTATAAACATGTGATATATGTAAACAATTAAGACTTGTACAAGTGCATAATGGAACCATCAGCAACAACAAAAGCACAAATTTGGCAGATCAGTAGAAATCTTTACAGAGTTCAAATGCTTATTTGTTACTGATCGAAGATCATTTGTGGAAAAAACTGCATGTTGAAAAATGTTTTTACCTATTTTATTTCGTTTTAATAAACCTAACATATTTTCAAATTGAAATGCAGAAAATGAGTCCAAAGGTCTGTATTTTGCTACAAACAAAGCTAGATGAAGTAACACATGCACATTATAAACCATAGATCTCTTGCTGAATAATAAAGGCATAAACTCAACAAAAAATTTTAACACATTCAGATGCAATAACTGATAAGCAAAAAATTCATCAGAAACCAAAACATACAAGCCGAAGTGTAACGCAATAAAATGGTCATAATACCGGTTTGGCAATTTATCATGTAAGAGAAATGGTCCAAGATATAAAACGAACTGTCAAAATTCTTTCCATTTTTGAAAATTAACCAAAGAACAAAGCTTTCTGAGGAAGTCTAATGGTAAATACTTCCTTATATCATTGATTTCAGCGGATAATTTAATCAGTAAATGTTCTGAAAGTCTATAAAATAAATGTAGGGAAGGTACTTTAGTAAAATAATATAAATAATTTTATCACCACACCTTGAAGTACCAGATGCTTATATTCTGGATAACATGACGATCGCAGTCCTCTTAATTGAGTAATATCAAAAAGAGGTGAAAAATTGTCAAAAATATATGACATTCAATTTTTTTATTTAATTCTTTTTACCCAAGAAGTGTTTAATATGTATAGACGTATTTAATATGTATAAAAAAAACATGTTATATTTTTTAACGCGTTTTTTTTTTAAATAAAATACGTCTTGTGATTGCTGCGATAAAAGTCTAGTGCTTTTATTAGCTTATTCTGAGTATCAGAAATATACTCTTTTTATTTAAAAAAAAATCTGTATATTTATTAACTTATATATATATATATATATATATATATATATATATATATATATATATATATATATATATATATATATATATATATATATATATATATATATATATATATATATATATATATATATATATATATATATATATATATATATATATATATATGTATGAAATATATATATATATATATTTATATATATATGTATGAAATATATATATATATATATATATATATATACATATATGAAATATATATATATATATATATATATATATATATATATATATATATATATATATATATATATATATATATATATATGTATATATAAATTTATTATGTAATGTATAGTAATTATTAAATTATATATAAAATTTTATTATTTATAGCTATAACTATACAGTTAAATACAGTTAACTTGTATAGTTAACTAGTTAACTGACCATGCTTATCTACCATCTTACCAACATTTTATTTTCACACGTCTGGAACAGCGCGCAGAACTATCGACATTTCGTCCTAAAATATAGATAACTTAAAAGCTGCAATATGTAGCAATCAAATAGCTAAAGGCTTTTGTTATCTTCTAGCTAGCTAAAACGCTACTACATATAGCTATCGGCATTTTGCATTTAAATGCTATTGCTAAAAAGCTGCGATATGTAGCTGTCGGCATATTGTAATAAAATCCAAAATTTCAATTATTATTGTCAATATATTAGCATTAAAACTGAAAATCAATTTAATGTATACATCGATGGCTAAAAAACTTAGATTCATCGCTATAGCCAGCTACAAAAATGCGATATGTTACTAGCGTAATATCGTAATTAAACTGCTGTCTAAAAAACTGCGTTATATGTTGCTATCAACTAGCTATCGATTTGAAGCTAGCTACAAAGCTACGTAATGTAACCATCGATAAATCGTAATAAAATCGCTATCTAAAAAGCTGCGATATGTAGCTACCGACTAGCTACAGATATATCGCTATCTAGTTGCCAGCAAAACAAATGCGATATGTAGCCAGCGTCATATTGTAACAAAATCTCAGACTAAAAAACTGCGATTTATAGCTAGCAACATATTGTTACAAAATCGCAATTTTTAAAGTTTAATTATTTTCATAATTATAATATATCCAGCACTAAAAATCGAATTTTTAATGATGTTAAAGACATTAGGAAAAAATAAAATAATGAAAAAAATAAGTCGCTTGAAAATCGCTAGAAAGCTAGCTAATCACTCGCTAGTCGTTAGCTCTCTTACCACCGGGATTCCTCTTTACAAAGGTATAATTCAGACTGATTTGTGGGATCATTTTCTAACATTCTTAGCTACCAATAAAATTTTAATTAATAATACTGCCACAAAATCCACAATATTTTGGCGACAGATTAATGAAAACTCCTTAAAGCATTTTAAAAACTGTTTAAAAATTATGTTAATTGGAATTTGATTTTGAAATCTAACGATACTAACAATGCTTATAATTTGTTTCTTGGTCAATTTTGCAAGCAATATGGAGTAGCGTTTCCAGAAAAAATTGCTTCGAAGCCCCTTGATGTCGAAAAGCTTACTAAAATCTTCAAAAAAAGAAAAATAAGTTATAAATAAAGTGTCTTAACAAAAAATCTTTTAAAAATGAAATAACATAAAAAAATAACACTAAGAAATAAACACTAAAAAAGTATGGAATGTAATTGAGGATTTAATTGGAAAAAATAGTTTAAAAAAAAACACTTAAAAATTTATTAATTAATGGAAAATAAGTTTATAATAAACCAATTATAACTAAAGAACTAAACATTTTGTTTTCATTGGTCCAAAATTGACTGCTAAAATTTCACCTAATTCCACCTCATTTGATTCATATTTAAAATCTTATGATAAACTAATGTTCGAAACTAGTTTAAAACATAGCTAGCTCAGAGCTGCATTTAGCAGTCTCAAGAATAAAAAAAGTGTAGGTTTTGATAATATCAGTGTTGATATTTTCAAATCAGTATTTAACATTATTGAACCTTCTTTATTTCATGTTTTTGATCTTTCATTCAAGACAGGAATTGTTCCTGACAAACTAAAAATTGTCCGTATAACGTCAATTTTTCAAATCTGGAGATAAGTCGAATGTTTTAAATTACAGGCATATATCTCTATTACGTTGTTTTTCAAAATTGCTAGAGAGAATAATGCATATTAGGCTATATAATCAACAAACGACATGTTGTATTGCAGGCAACTTGGTTTAAAAAAATATTTCACTGAACACGCATTAGTTGAACTTCCAATCAAATATCTAACGCCTTTGATAATGACTGTTTTAAATTAAAAGTTTTGATTGATCTGTCGAAAGCTTTTGATACGGTAAATCACAATATACTAATAAAAAAACTTGAAAACTACAGAGTGAATAAAAATTTACTTTGGTTCGAAGGGTATCTGACAAACCAAAAGCAATTTTTGTATTATGATCGAAATAACACAATTTCATATTCCATAACTTGCGGGGTTCCACAGGGCTCTATTATAGGACTACTTTTATTTCTATTGCACATAAAGGCTTATACTTATCAACAAATCTTTTAGAATTAATTTTTTTTGCTGATGATTCCAATCTTTTATGTTCTCGCTAAGATAATAAAACGCTTTTTAAAATAGCTAATGAACAGTTATGTAAAGTTAATGAATGGTTTGTAAGTAACAAACTTTAACTAAATGTGGACAGTGGCGGATTATCAAATTATGGGTCTATAGGCTTAACTAATTCATGGGCCCTATATACCTTTATTTTTCTAAAAAATACGTCAAAAAGTACAATTTTAATTTTATTTATAATAATAATATCTATAATAAAATCTAATTTTATTTCAAAATTACAAACAAATTATCAGGTATATTAGATACTAGTATATAATTTATAAATGGCTGACCCAAAGAAAAAAACAACACGATCAAAAATTCATTTTTCTGCATTTTCGTTCAACAAAGTCTGATAAAATTTCATTGAAGTCACAGCTTCTTAGGATGTCAGATTCAGTACACATAACAGTAAGGGAATTCAGTTTGTCATCACCCAAAGCACTTCGCAGATAGTTTTTTATCCGTTTCAATGCAGAGAATGATCTTTCATCACTGCAGTTGGTGATCATCAAACTGAGGTATATGTGAAGTGCTGTGGCAACATTTGGAAATATATCTTGTAGTGCACTGCTGTTTCTCAAAGCCCGATACATATACAGCTCTATGCTACATTTCAGTTCTTTCTCATTCTGTTGCAAGTACGTATCAGCTAACAAATATTCTTTGAAGTGAAGTATTTCATCTTCAAATGACTCTTCCAAATCATCTACATAAGTATCTATCAAGTTTCTCTTGGCTCTTCGCAAATCAGACTGTTCCAGTGATCGAATGTTTCTCAGAAAACCAAACTTATCACATACACCACTGTATGCCTCTGATCGTTTACATAATGCTGAATTCAAGTGATCAAGTACTGGCAAGAAAACCATGACTCGAAATTTCTGCTGTGCCGAAAAAACTGTTTCATCAGCTGATCCATCATGACGGGTTAATTGAACACTTCGCTTTCGTTTCCTCTGATTCTCTTCTTTATAAGAAGTTGACCCTGTTATTTCCTTTCCTTTCTTCTCAAAGAAATCAAACTGTGCTCGAAGTGAATTTACATATTCTTTTAGTGAAGTTAACAGTTGAACAGCCTCATTTAGATCAAGTTGTGGACTTTGCAGTTTTAAACTGGTCTTATGAAAGCGATCTAATATGGGTGTCCAGAGTTCTAATAAAATTCCATATTCTAACTGATCCATCTTCTTTGCAACTCCTGCAGCTGTAGTGCGAGCTTTAACATTCTCCTCGGGGTCCTCAGCAATGTTCTCTAACACTGTCTTAACATTTTTAAAGCCTTTGCTCAATGCTTTAGTTGCTGCAGAATGTGCTGACCATCGAGTATCAGAAAGGCGTTTTAGAACTAACTGGTAACTATCCAATCCTTTGGTTAGAAGCTCCCACCGTTGGGTTGATGCATTTAAAAAGACATACAAGTTTTGTACAAAATCAAAAAATCCACTCACTGTTGTCACGCAGTTTACAGCTGATGCACCGACTAAATTAAGGGAGTGTGCAAAACATAGCACATATTCAGCCAATGGGTTCTTCTCATCGAATGCGTGCCTGTAACCCTGAATATTTTCCTGCCATATTGCTAGCATTATCGTAGGACTGACCTCGGCAATATTTTATATCCAACTTTGCTTCTTCCAGAAAGCTGTATAAACTGTTAAACAAATCTTCTGCCCCATGTCCTTTCATGCTTAAAAATTGCACAAACCTTTCTATAGGGCCATCGTTCAAAACATATCGAAAGACACATGACAGCCTATCAATATGAGATATGTCTGGAGTGGAGTCAACAGAAATCGAATAAAATTTTGCTCCACGTATTTCAGACAATATTGTTTTCATAACTTTCTTTCCCATGACATCAATTAACTCATCACAAATTGTTGATGACAGGTATGAAACAGAGCCTTTCCCCTTACCTCCATGGTTGTCAATATGACTGAAGAGGAATGGATCAAACTGAGCAATCAACTCCAAAATTCCCAAAAAATTGCCATTAGAACTTGACCCCAATATTTCAGTATGTCCTCTAAATGCGAGCCCTCTTTCAGCAAGGAATTTGATAACTGAGACAACTCTTTCTAGCACAGATTTTGCATATGCACATTCCTTTCTGTATTGCTCAACTATTGCTGAACCTACACATCCTCTGACTTGTACTCTTTGGCTGAATGTGATTGTTGCATTTCTATGTGCAATGCTGTTTTCATGTGACTGTATTCGTGAAGCTGCATTTTTCCAATCACAAAAACCATTCCTTGAGAATGAATTATCATCAGCAGAAAATAATTTACATACAAAGCAGTAAATGCGAGATGTTGCTGGTGAATAACACAACCATGATCTTTGGACTTTCTCACCATTGCGAGAATGAACACGATAAAAGAGATTCTGTGAGCAGTAGCGCTTCTGTTTTCCATCAATTTGCATTGAACTAGTGAAGTCAGCATTTGAATGTTGACAACATTCACTGCCACGAGTTACCCAAAAGTTACAGAATGTATCATTGATTTCCACTTCAGACCATTGCCCAATGTCAGTGGAAAAGGAATTGTCATCACCTTTGGAACCAGCTTGTGCTTCTGGTTTCTGAGAAAGTGTCTCCGCGTCTACTATATCATCAGATTCAGAGTGAAAGATAGATTGAGTGCATACAGCTGCAACACTGTTATCACGTTCAAATTCATGACCAAATTGACCAGGCAAACCACACTGACCAACACATGGTAAAGGTGAATTCGATGGTGGGTCTTCTCTATTGACATTGACACTAATCGTAGGAAAAAGCTCAGTTATTTTAACAGTTTTTGAAATGACCGCTTCCTCACGTTTCTTTTTATCTTCACGGTCTTTAGCTTTTTGATACCCAGACTTGTGATGATATGCCATTATGACCTGAAATCGAAAAACATACAATGTAGATACTTCATTATTATATATATATATTTAATCAAGCAATATTATAAGTTTTAATATTGTTTCTGAATATACATACAAAATACTTATGAGTCACGTAGATGCGCGCAATGCTTTTCTGCTCCATCCACCCACACCCTACCCCCTATGGTCCTATTTCACAGAATTTACTGTACAGTATGTGTCGTATTTTCATGGGTAAATCTTATCTTAAAGAATCTACTGTATGCTTCCTATTTCAGTGTTGCAAAACACCTAATGACATCAGTAGTGTCAATTTGTTCAAGAATACCATTTTCAGCATAACTGGGCTACAAAATTGATTTTTTAGTTTAAAAATAACATTTGGTTCTGATAAAGCAAAATTTTTACTAAGACAGAGTAAAAACAAACATTTGGACAGCATAACTGGGCTACAAAATTGATTTTTTAGTTTAAAAATAACATTTGGTTTTGATAAAGCAAAATTTTGACTAAGACAAAGTAATCAACAAACATTTGGGCAGCATAACTGGCCTACAAAATTGATTTTTTAGTTTAAAAATAACATTTGGTTCTGATAAAGCAAATTTTTGACTAAGACAAAGTAATCAACAAACATTTTGGCAGCATAACTGGGCTACAAAATTGATTTTTTAGTTTAAAAATAACATTTGGTTGTGATACATTCATTTATCCATGATACATACCTATATCAATATTGGCTGTAAAAAAAATTTGCAATCATCTTCCGAACCGGGCCCCTATGGCTGACGGGCCCCTAGGCTTCAGCCTACTCAGCCTAATGGATAATCCGCCACTGAATGTGGATAAAACTAAATATACACTTTTCCATAAATTAAATAAATAAGAAAACATTTCTCTTAAACTACTAAATCTTATATTTAGTAATACTCATATTAAAAGGGAAACATAAGTAAACTTCTTAGGAGTAAAACTGGATGAAAATTTACTGTGGTACTCACATATAAATAGTATTGAAACAACACTCTCAAAAAATATCGTAATAATGTTTAAGGCTAAACCTTTTCTAAATATAACATCCCTGAAAAAATTATATTTTGCCTATATTCACAGTAATCTGTCTTACTGTAATATTGTGTGGGCTAGTACTTGCTGTACAAAACCTAAGAAAATCTACAATAAACAAAAACATCCGTGCAAAATAAAGTTTGGAGCCTATAGAAATACTCCTTGCTTACCACTTTTACGTGAGCATAGTGCTTTAAATTTGTACAAACTCATTTTACACTAGGTTTTATTGTTTTACAGAGCCGGTTCGAGCAAGCGCGAAGCTTGATGCAAGTTTAGTTTGCGAGGCCCTTACGTGAAAACCTAAAAAAAAGGGAAGCGGTTTAAGAATAATAATGTAGGAGGGAAAAATCGTGTTTATTATTAAATATATATAATCATTAATTTCACTATATTATATTACATAAAAACATGCTTTAATATTTTTGTTACGAAAATTGTATATAAGTTAAAGGATAAATTCAACTGAACTTTGTTAAATATAAATAAACAGTAGTGATGTTTTAAATATTTCAAAGTTTTTTTTTAAAAGAATCTTGTAAAGTAGTTTGTAAATCCAAGTGCTTTGCTTCTTGAACTTCAATCGACATGGTCTGAGTTACTGTTGATCCTAAGTCTGAGTTACTGTTGATCCTGAGTCTGAGTTACTGTTGATCCTGAGTCTGAGTTACTGTTGATCCTGAGTCTGAGTTACTGTTGATCCTGAGTCTGAGTTACTGTTGATCCTGAGTCTGAGTTACTGTTGATCCTGAGTCTGAGTTACTGTTGATCCTGAGTCTGAGTTACTGTTGATCCTGAGTCTGAGTTACTGTTGATCCTAGATGATTTTTTATAAGTTTTAATCTTGAAAATAATCTCTTTTCAGAAGCAACGTTCACCCTTTAAATACATTCAAGATATATTAAAAATATATCTTGAATGTATTTAAAGGGTCTATAATAGGCTCATCATTGCCATCGTAATTGAAATGCTTTTCTCGTTTCCGTAGGCGCTTATTTCGAACTTCGCATTTTATTTTAAAAATTATTTCGAAAGGATATAATTCTAAGTCTTCTGCGAGTGCTATTGTCTTGACTCATGTTAGAATTGCTGTCATAGCATGTCAATAATGTTCCGTCTAAAAGACTGAATTTCTCGTTTCAACACATAAAGTAGGTTTTCTCCTGTACTGCTCTCTACATTTATAAATTTAATAAACTGTTCATATACATTGGCACTTGAACCTGGTAGTGTACCGTCTAAAACATATCTAAAGCTTAGAGACATTTGTTCTTTATGACTAATGTCTGAAGTACAGTCAAGAATAATAGCAAAACTCTTTCCTTTTTTATTCGTTCTATAATTTTATTTCGAGTTTTACTGCCTATTACATTTATAATTACATTTTGAATTGTTTTACTTAGATAACGTTCATTAGTTATTTTACTGACCATTCGCTGTAGATGGTCCTGCATTAATGGATCAAATTTTTTTAAATAACTTTATAACACCTATAAAATTTCCATTTCTTGTATCACCTAGTTTTTTAACAGATTTTCGAAATGCTATATATGCTCAGCTAAAAATTGAACCACAGAAAATAGTCTTTCAAAAATTTTATAACAACGAATTTTTTCTTGATTGAGCAACTTTTGCTGCATTTGATCGA
>NC_061159.1:42040560-42048060 GCF_022113875.1 Hydra vulgaris | reverse complement strand
GTACTAGATATCTGTCCTAAACACTTTGTAATAATTTCTAGCTAACTCTGAGTCTAATATAATCATTTCTGAATATAATTTCCCTGAGGCTCCTACAGCCTATTGTGTTCCATTAAAAGTAACTAGTTTTCGAGTCCAGATAATAATTATAAGCAACTAAAGGTTCACATTACTATACATTTTCCTGATATATAGAATCCTATTTGCATACGTATCATTTTCTGTAAATTCTGTTTTATATAGTTTCTTAATTATATAATAAATAAATAATACTATTCACTTAGTTGAATGAACGTTTAGCTCATTCAGTTAAGACATTTGGCCGCGGAGACCCAGGTTCACATCCCGCTGTTTCACATATATTTCTTCTCTTTTTACTATTTCTGATATCATTTACCTTTAGAGAGATCTCTCGTTCTTTATAATAAAGTATTAAATTGTTTATCACACATCCTCTTTATACTTTTTAAAAAGAAAGGCATACTGTTTATCTGTTCATTGAGAGTCCAACTTAACGGGAATTTACTTTATATATATGTATATATATATATATATATATATATATATATATATATATATATATATATATATATATATATATATATATATATATATATATATATTAGGTATATTTGTATAAACATTTGAAGAATCATTTGACAACATTTTTTTATAATTTTATTATTTATTATTTAAACTGTTAACAGTTAATATCTTAAATATATCGTAACATAAAATCCTTTGCGTCTTTTTCGTAACTACACATTCCGGAATGCATCTTCCGTAAGGAACTATTTCGTAAGTATTCTTACAAAATGATTTGTTTCGCAAGTTTTCTTTCGCAATGCTTTATTACGGAATTTTATTTATTTATATTTTCGTATTGCGCGTTACGGAATGTGCATTTTTGCATGTGCAACTTCCGCAATAACAATTCTATTACGGTAGATAAAGATGCGAAAATTTCGCAAGTTTTGTTTTTCGGCAAACAACCCTAGTTTATGGGAAACTTTTTTTGATGCCATGCAAGAGACATGCAAGAGTATATATATATATATATATATATATATATATATATATATATATATATATATATATATATATATATATATATATATATATATATATATATATATATATATATATATATATATATATCACGGCTGTTTCAAACCGAGCTTAACGGCTTCTTGTTAATTTTTGAAAATATTGACTAAAGAGGTGTTACTAAAACTTTTATAACTTTTGAAATATAAGAGGTAATTTTGTTTTGTAAAAACAATTAAGACATCAATAAAATATTTTACCTTATGACATTTAATGCATTAGTAGAAAAACTTCTTTTAGTTTAGAATAAATATGACATATATTGAATTTGGCTAAATTTTTGTAATTTGATGTTACTTTTTATCAAAAAAAAAATTAGAAAAATATATTCCTAATAGTTATTATCAAATACACTTATTGTTTGACAATAATGAAAACAAAAAAACCTTACTTAATTATTTAAGGTTAACTAAAACAGCCTTAATCGAATTGTGAAAGCAAACCACATTTTTCGCAAAATTATGAAAAACGTCGTTATAAGGGGGGATTAGTTGTTAAATGAGTCCTTTTTTTAATATAGAAGTTCTTGATTTAGAAAATTATTTTGGAACGCTGATAAAATCATTACATTACAAAATAAAGTTCTAATAATATGGTGTTAGGTAGTTAATAAATAAAAACTCATCAATTCTAATAAAATAATTCATGACCAAAATTGAGTTAAAGGTTTTGAATTAACCTAGCTTTTGGTAGTAGAATTATTTTATGGTACTTGTATCAAAAATCTCTTCTCACAAAAAATAAAGTGTTTAAATATACACAAATAGCTGATTTAAATATTTTGATAATTCGTTTTTATTTTCATTAAAAACTGTTTTATAATTAGTTGGTCCATTGATAAGTTCTTCAAGCAGTAAACTATCTTTGAACACCCAGTTGATACTAGACTCATACATAATTCATTTAAAACCAGAAGAACATTTGGTCAACTTGGCAATTGTGATAATAAAGTTTACAACTTCTTAATTTATCAAGCTAAATTTTTACACCAACTTGATAAATGAGACTTATATTCCATTCTTTAACCAGAGAGGAGGTATGTAGAGCAGAGGTCCTGCGAAGGTAGAACTAACTTTTGATGATAAAAATTGAACGGAGATCTAATATATATAAAAAATGTTACATATTACATAACAAAGGATAAAACGTTTTTTGAATTAACTACATAAACATACAAAATCATATCCAACAAACATACCAGTTGCTCTGATCACAAATTAAAATAGTTAGCTATACATTTGATGCTAGACTTTTATTCCATTCTTTAACCTGAGCAATGGCATTGCATAGATATAATAAACTTTTGAAAATAGGAACAGAATGGGCATCTACCTAATAATATATTAAATCATTGTAATAAAAAATTATTATTATTTTGAACAAACATTACGTACAAATCTATTTTTAATTGCTTCATTATCAATAACACTACAAAGTTTATAGTGGTTTCTTAATACTATTTTACAATGATTACCTACAAATACATTACCATGGTAAGCTTGTCGCTCAACTTTCATATCTTCAAGGGCCTTATAAAGAGACCTCTCATGAGTCCCCATGCTACTTATAGATATTTTTTCTAGGTCTTCACACTCTATCTGCAATCGAATATACTCAACGTCTAAAACTTCGCGCTGTGCGCGTATAAAAAGAAATTTTTTCAGAAATATAAAAGTCAAGACATTCTAAATCTTCACCCTGACATGCTAAACACTCATACTTCTCTATATCACACAATACATTCTTTTCCGAACCACCAATAATTTCACAAAATTGATGGAACAATTTTTGGCACGTACCACACTGCACCCAATCAATGTTACAATCATATTTAGTAATTAAACACCTGATACTAGCACACTTTTCTTGCTGTTTACAAGTTTTTTTTTTATTGGAGGAGTTTAGAGATATGCATTCCAATTCAGAAATATTTTTATCAAAAGCTAACCAACGAGTCTGTAGATTTGCAACGTCTACAAATTGATTTCCTAATAAACGTAAAGAGTCTGCTGTTTTAGAACATTCAAAGCTTTTAGCAGCCCACAATTCATTCGTTCTCACATTCTCCATTATGCGACAAAGACGAAACAGCTTGACAATCCAAAGTCTTACACTCCTTCAACAATAACTTATTAAAGTTTTAACACAACTCCTAACATAATATGCAAAACAGGTGGCACTACATTATCTAAAGTTATTATGGGGAAAATCACAGGAGCAATAATTGAATTATGAAACTTACCTAGAGCTCTTAGGTTTCCACCTTGTCTATCTTCACACAAGTTCTCATTGTAAGCACTTTCCAGAGATTGTATTGTCCTCCTTAAGATGTTACAATTAGCAGGTGTGTGAGGCATAGAAGCATGGTTTCTTAGAGAATTCAACTTAACTAGGTCTGTAGAACTAGGAAAGCTAGCAGCTGAACCCTGGTGTCCCAGAACATCATCGATAAAATGAAAATCTCCACCTAAGAACAACCTGACTATTTTGCCTTTTAGCTTAAAATCTGACGACTGAATTCTTTTAATGTCGTTGGCATAATGCCCGAGAACTAAGGCAATATTCTCACGACAGTCTGAACCCTGATACATACAAAATAAATGAACATCATATACAGACCCTGATGATTTAGAATTGACAACTTCAAAAATGGAATTTCATATACTTCCCACCCTTATCCCCAGCAAAAAGGAGCCATACCTCTTCGCAAAAACCGACATCAGAATTGAAGTGGTCACGAACGTGCAGACTATTGAAAACCTCTTCAATATAAGTTATCAAATTCTTGACCATCAATACAGGTACTAAACAAGGTGCTTCATTCGCAGATGGATAAAGCAACATGGGCTTTACAGTAACAAGTTCTTTACTAACATGCATTGTCCGCATTTCTTGTTCTTGTCATATCTTGGGCTCAGATGGGAGAATCCTTGCACCAAGATTACACAGAATACGTCTTAGCCTACGGAATTCAGCCGTGGGCATCCTTAATTGGCTCTGCAGCTCTACAGCATCAGAAACACTTAACTGCCTAACTAAACCCAACTTATTTGCAGCACAATGAAACATAGACTTTTCACAAGGACACAGAGTCACAAAACAACATAGACAAATCACTTTCCAAATCTGAACGAGCTAATAATCGAAGGAATATAAAAGCAAGTTTAGATCGTCTAGCTGCAGCATGCCTACCTAACTTAGAATAAGAATTTACCATCTCCTAACTTAATGTAAGTATATTTCTTACCAACTATTGGTTTTTTAACTGATATAGTCTGTGGATTACCTAATTTAAACCCACAGAATAATTCAGAGGAACCAATGTTGTCATAGTCTAAATAAGAATCAACGACAACTAAATCCTTATCACTGCTAGCAAAATATTTGCAAATTCGGCAACTGTTCTTGTTTATATCACTGATTTTTGCATTTTTTTTTTCAAATTTAAATTTTTTTAGCAATCTTACATTTTTGGCACGAGCAGATGAAAATTTACAGTGTGTTTACACGAGCAGATGCAAATGTACAGTGTTAATTTTTTTTTTTTTAAAAGTTGGAACTGCTCCTCCTGTTTTAGCCTAATACTCATAGTCTCTAATTGAGAACTTAATGAGTTACAATGTGTGTTGAGAGCCTTGTTTTTAGAATTTAAATATATAACTTCAGTTTCCAACTTTGATACCTGTATTTTTAAATTATCTATTTGCTCCACATTATTTTTTTTCTTTAGAAATTAATTGTTCAACTTGACTACTTAGTTCCTTATTCCTATTTAAAATATAAAAATTATCTGCATCTGCTGATTTTTGAGAGCCTACTTTTTGTTATGAAATACGAGATTTCATGATCTGAGAATAGCGGGCTTTGGCATTAGACAAAACCTTTTTACAATGGTTCCTAGTAATAATAGACATATATCTATATTCTGTAGAGTTTTTTTGCTGATAGATATGGAAGTAATGGTTTGGATAGGCAATTGCAGCAACACAATGTGAGGAAAACCATGGAGAAGAGTGAAGCTTGACCTGGAATTGTCAAGAGGGAATAAAAGATTCCATGCCAGCCTGAATCCACGAAGTTATGTAAGAAGCACATTTCTCAACAGGACGAAAGATTTCTACCCAGGGGCCATCACAAAGAAAATCACGGAAAGAGTCCCAGTCAGCTTTAAGGTAGTTGTAAGATGTTCAATGATAGGGGGATTCTAATTGTAAAGAAGAATGAGATAATAGTTTTAGAGAGACCAAACCATGATCAGAAGCACCTAAGGGTGAGTGTGGTGAAACTGAGCACTGACTAGGATTAGAAACAAGACATAATTCGAGTAGAGAAGGTGAATGATTCGAGTTGTCTGGAAAGCGAGTTGGAAAGTTGACTATTTGAGTTAGGGATTGAGAAAGGCAAAGGTTGTGGGCCTTAATGCCTGCATAGTCACTGACACTAGAGTCAAGCCATTCAGTGTGATAAACATTAAAGTCACCGACAACAACAATATTGGCTGATGGATAAAGAATGAGGGCGTGGTCAATAAAATCAGAAATAACATCAAGAAGAGTGCAGTCTGGAGATGTAGGAGAGCGATATAGAACAAAGAGAAAGGTGATAGAGTGAAGTGGTGCTAAATGAAAGCACATAAAAGAGTAGTCTGTGAATTCAAACCTAGTTTTCCGACAATGGGTGAATTCTTACGAATGTAAATGCCTAGGCCAAGCTTGTGACTATTGGAGTCTTTACGAAATAAAGGAAGATAACCATCAACACTAAGATCACAAGGTGAGACAGCTGAACTCAAATTAGTCTCACAAAGAGCAAGTAAGTCTGGTGAACTTTGCAAGAGATAAAACTCAACAGAAGAAAAGTTACTTCCAAGACCACGAATATTGGTGAATAATAGGTTTAGCGAACTTGGTGATGACTGTGGTTTTTTGTGTTTTATAGTTTTTGTTACTTTATTTTTATATTAAATTCGGAATTTAGAGCAAGTAATAGCTCTTTGCTGCTAAGACAATTTTGTTTGTAATTCACTTTCGATAGTGTTGGTGTTTGATGTTTGTCTTCGTTTTTAACAGCATATGTTTGCGGTTAAAACTTAGAATTTTTTAGCTCCTTTTCTAATGGTTGCTTTAGGATAAATAATAAAATAAGCAGCAAACTGGTTGACTTTAATTTATGACATTTTTTGCAAGTTTTTTTTTTTTCAATTTTTTTGTTTTTTTAAACCTAATTTACTTTTGAGCTCCTTTTCATAACAAAAGAACAATTATTTATGAATATAACTTTTTTTTGTAGCTATATATTTCGTAATTTACATAAACACTTAAACATGTTATTATTTAACATTTACACCGATGTCACAGCGTTTTCTGGAGTTTTATTAATGAACAAACACCCTTTATACCAATTTTTAGTATTTAAAATGTTTATTTTTTTAATTCCAGTTTTAATTAACGTTTGACTGATAGCTATTGACTTGTAACTAATGACTTGTAACTAATACTATGTAACTAACAATATAAAACTAATACTTCTAATTTAATGATGTAAATAATAACTGATAATTAGTGACTCTACTTGAAAAATATTACTTTTAGTTTTTATATTTACATATAAAATAAGTATCTTTGTGTAAAGTTGTCAATTGAACAAAGCTCCAGAGCCTGTGTTAGAAGAGAAAAATATCAACTAGGCATATCCTTACTTTTACTTGCTATTTTTGTTTCAGAAGTGCAGATGAAAGTGATATAGAAAAACAGAAAACTTTTAGAAATCCTCAATTTGTTTCAGAAGATATTGCTTACAAAAATATAAGTAAATGTCGAAAGTACAGATTATCAGTATTAAAAGTATTGCTGGAAACTTGTGGCAAACGTTATTTAATTGTAGCTCCTATGCTGCAGTTACTTTATCTAATTTTATTGTTTGTCCAGCCATGGTTGTTAGGGTAAACAAATATTTTGTTTTTTAATTTAAATTTTATTTGTATATATATATATATATATATATATATATATATTTGTGTGTGTGTGTGTGTGTGTGTGTGTGTGTGTGTATTATACAGTTTTTATTTATTTTTAAGTTTTTATTTATGTTTAAGTTCTTCCTCAACTAATTTCTTTATCTATATAATGATACACAATTAAATTAAAAGTCTATGCTGTTTTGGCACAATGTGCATATTAAATTATATAAAAGTATTTTATCTAGTATTGTCAAACAGGTAGAAAAATCTAAATAGTATAAATAAACTGTATTTAAAAAAAAATATTCTAGAAATAATTTAAAAATAATAACTAAAATCTACTTATAAAAAAATTATTTGAGCACAATGACACATTAATCAAACACACTAACCCTTATTAATTAATTTTTACATTAACAGTTGAGCAAGTGAAT
>NC_061159.1:41993060-42035560 GCF_022113875.1 Hydra vulgaris | reverse complement strand
TTAGCCGGGGCCGGGACTGGCTTTGAAAAAGGTGCCATTTTTAGCCGAATATTCTAAAATATTTGAATATTTTAGAATATTTTTAAAATATTCAACTCTGGTGTCAAAATTTGATCATTTGTATAGTATTTGTTATTACTAGCCAGTTTTCATCTATTAAGATGAAGATTAAGATGAATATCAGGCGCCACGCCTGATATTCATCTTAATCTTCATCTGTTAGGCTGGTGCAGATTTATTTTTAATACATTGTTTCCAGTTTAGGATGATAAATGCTGGATCTTCTTGAATCAATGTATAGGTTTTGCTTATGTCTCTGTTTTTCTGACAGGCAACTCATTCTATTATCTCCTAATGAGGGTATAGCTCTAAAACTCAGTTTTATGGTTCTGAAGCCGGCTGGTAGTCAGGTTTTTTGAACTCTATGGTAGCTCTTAGAGAGGCTGATTCCATCAACAGCTGAAAAATATCAAAGTATTAACATTGTCAGATTGTGAATGGATGGTGTCCTTGTTTGTACTTTTGGTGTGCATTGCCAAGGCCACATTGGAGCTCTTTGTTATGGTCTAGGGTTTATTAATAGTAATGAGGCTATTGCTTGGGCTATTAAACAGTGTACTGAGTACTATCTTTGCTTTGAGTCAAGTTCCTTAACAAATTTAAAAAATGAATAAAGTACCAAAAACTATAAAACACTAAAAACCATTGTCATCACCAAGTTCTCCAAACCTATCATTTACTAATATTTGTGGTCTTCGAAGTAACTTTTCTTCTATTGAGTCTTATCTCTTGTAAAGTTCACCAGACCTACTTGCTGTTTGTGAGACTAATTTTAGTTCAGCTGTCTCATCTTGCAATCTTAGTGTTGATTGTTATCTTTCTTTTAATTCATAAAGACTCCGATAGTCACATGCTTTGCCTGGGCATTTACATTTGTTAGAATTCACCAATTTATCGGGAAACTAGGTTTGAATCCACAGACTACTGTTTTATGTGCTATTGTTTAGCACCACTTCATTCTATCGCCTTTCTCTTTGTTTTATATCACTTTCCTTTATCTCAAAACTGCATTCTTTTTGATGTTATTTCTAATCATATTGACCAAGTCCTCTCTCTTTATTCATCACCCAATATTGTTGTTGTTGGTGACTTTAATGTTCATCACACTGAATGGCTTGGCTCTAGTGTCAGTGACTCTGCAGGCATTAAGGCCCACAACTTTTGCCTTTCTCAATCCCTAACTCAAAATGTCAACTTTCCAACTCACTTACCAGACAACTCGAATCATTCACCTTCTCTACTCGACTTTTGTCTTGTTTCTAATCCTAGTCAGTGCTCAGTTTCTCCACAGTCACCCTTAGGTGCTTCTGATCATGGTTTGGTCTCTCTAAAACTATTATCTCATTCTTCTTTACAATTAGAATCCCCCTATCATTGTACATCTTACAACTACCTTAAAGCTGACTGGGACTCTTTCCGTGATTTTCTTTGTGATGGCCCTTGGGTAGAAAATATTATAACTTAGTGGATTCAGGCTGGCATAAAATCCTTCATTCCCTTTCAACAATTTTAAGTCAAGCCTCACTTTTCTCCGTGGTTTTCTTCACGTTGTGCTGCTGCAATTGACAATCGAAACCATTACTTCCATACCTATCAGCTAAACAATTCTCCAGAAAACAGGCGTATGTTTATTACATCACAAAAATTAGGCTCTCGTGACTTCTGGAGAGTCTTTAATATTATCAATTATAAGGGTAAAACTGTAATACCACCTCTCTCGTTTGGTTCAAGCTTTTTCCCCTCTCCTGAAGACAAAGCTGAGTTGTTTGCTAAGAACTTTTTATCAATATCATCTCTTGATTCCGCTAGTTGTGTTCTACCTGATATAGCTGTCAAACAGGTTGATCCATTGTTTGACATTTGTATCACTCCAGCTTCTGTATCAAAAGAGATTTCCTGCTTACACTCTTCTTCAGCTTTTGGCCAGGACAACATACCTGATATAGTCTTGCAGAAGTGTTGTTTGGAGCTGTCGTCTATCCTTTTAAAACTATTCAACAAGTGCATATCAAAGTCTTGTTTTGCACCCTGCTGGAAAGCAGCATCTGTTATCCCTATTTTTAAAAATTCTGAAGAGCGATCTGATTCGTCTAACTACCGTCCCATTAGTCTTTTTCCAGTTATAAGCAAGGTTTTTGAATCTTTAAATAACCAACACTTAATCTCTCATCTTGAATCTAATAACTTACTTTCTGATCATCAATATGGATTTTGATCTTTTTTCTATGGCTGCTTTGTTAACAGCGATAACCAATAGCTTTTATTGTGCATTAGATAAAGGTGGAGAGGTTAAGGCCAGCGCTCTTGACATTTTTAAAGTTTTTGATAAAGTTTGGCATGCTGGTCTTCTCCATAAGTTTTTTTCTTATGGTATCTGTAGACATCTTATAGATTATTTAATCCTTCCTTTCCAATCGTAGTATAAAAGCTGTCCTCAATGGACAGCACTCTTTTTCTTATTCTGTAACCTCAGGGGTTCCTCAAGGTTCAATCCTTGACCCTATACTTTTTTTAATTTACAATAATGGTCTTCCAGTTTTTCTCACATCTAAGGTGGCATTGTTCGCTGATGATATTACCATTTATTCTTGTCATGATAAGAAACCAACACTCTCTGATTGCTTGGAGGGGGCAATCGAGCTTGAAAAGGATCTCACTTCTGCCACAGCATGGGGCTTACAGTGGCTGGTGAACTTTAATTTAGATAAAACTCTTTTTTTTTCAGCCAATCATTATTACAACAATTTTGATCTTCCTATATTTATGAATGGTAATGTGCTTAATGAATCATCTTCACTTCATCTTCTAGGATTAACTCTTACTTCCGATCTTTCTTGGAAACCATATATCAAATCCATTTCAAAATTAGCATCTGTTACATCTTAAAAGTGTAATTCTTCAAGCCTTCTCAGGAAAGGGGTGCGGTTTTTCGTCTTGTATGACCACACACGATTATAATATTTTGGAAAACGTGAACATGGCCGTTTGCAAGTTTTATAATAGTACTGAAAAAGTTTCAAAAACAAAAAAACAAAACTAACAAAATAAAAAGAGATTGAAATAGAAAAAAATAAAAACAAATTAATACTTTAAATAATTTGTGTACTGTTTTTATTTTTGTTTCTTTAGAGAGACATTCAGCAGCAAAATTAGATAAGGCGAAGCAAAAAAAAAAAAATATTTTGAAGTCTACATTAAAAATAATGATTTTCCTTTTCTTAATTTTTTTTAAGAGGATAGCAAAAATTCAAATTGCAATGTGTTTGTAAAATTTATTTGTATAATTTTAATGTAACAACAAGGGTTGATTTAAGTGAATGCAAAATGCAAAATCTGGAAAAATATATAAAATTCAAAATTTTAGTTTATACAAAACCGCACTCCTTGTTTTTAAGGGGAGAATCAACTTAAATTTGTTAGCGAAAAAGTAAAAAATAAACTTACAATTACAAAAGTAATAACACTCTAGTCACTAACTGCATTACAAAAGTAATAACACTATAATAGTGTTATTACTTTTATAACGCACTTAAAACTTTTAAAATTCTTTCTTTGTTCAAGCAACATTAATATTCCCAAATTTTAATTGAAGTAGAAAAATATCTAGAAGTATAAAGTGGATGTTCAAATAATATTAAAACTAAAGTAACTGATAAAATCGTGACAAACAACTTTATGAAAACGTATCGTACTTAAAGTTTAGCATTATGAAAAACGTTACTAATGGACCGTAAAAATGCGCGTTAATTTTAACATTAACCAATAAAAAACTTTTATTGGTTGATTTTTAAATTAACGCGCGTTTTTACATAACATTTTTCATAATGCTATACTTTTTATAAAGTACTTTTTTATAACGTTGTTTAAGTGATATGTGAAAGTTCCTAAAATTTGTAATAATATTTGATTATCTGCTTTATTTTTTCAAGATGCTTTTCTACTTTAATAAATGTTTGGAATTAATAATGTTGTTTGAAAAAAAATGAACTTTTAAAGTAATAAGCGCTTTATAAATGTAATAACACTATTATAGTTTTATTACTTTTATAATGCAGTTAGTGACTAAAGTGTTATAACTTTTGTAGTCGTAAGTTTATTGTTTTTGTTTTGTTTTTTGTAACTTTCTTGCTAGCAAACTTTTAATAATTTGCTCCTTATAAACAAAGTACACAGCTTTGCATGAACTAAAATTTTAAAGACCTAATATTTTACCAGAGTTAGCAAACGCGATCGTATAATGTAACTCTTGATATAAACTTGTTACATTATAATTATACAAATATATTTTACAAACAGATGAAGATACATATTTTCTCTTTTCTCTTTAAAAGAAAAAACACATAAAATATGTTAAGTCATCCTTTTTAATACCTAAAACCTTTTTTTTTTTTTTTTTTTTTTTTTTTCGCTTTGACTAAACAAAAATAAAAACAACACACAAATTATTAAAACTATTATTATTGTTTTCTATTTAAGTTTACTTTAATTTCTTATGTAGTTATTAAATTTAAAACAATTTTTCAGTATGCATATAATATAACTTGCGCAAACAGCCGTGATTACGTTCTCTAACTTGAAAAACGTTTTTGTGGTAGTACGATAAAATAAACCGCACGCTTTTCCTGGGATGGCTTGTTTTTAGTACTACCTTAAAGATGATTTAAACTCCACATCTCTTTATCAAGCTCACCTCTTATATAGGGATAGAGAATAGAATCTGGAGTAAGACTCCGGATTCTGTTCTCTATCCCTATAAATCTGAAACCCGGCCTTGTATGGAGTACTGTTGCCATATCTGGGGCCGATTTTCTAATGATGCCCTTTCTCTTTTAGACAAGGTGCAAAAATGCATTGTTAACATATTTGGACCTGCAGACATTGCTGCCAACTTTCAATCATTATCACATTGTCGTAATGTTGCTTCTCTTTCTCTTTTCTACAAATATTATAATTGGCACTGTTCTAAAGAGCTAGCGTCTCTTGTGCCACCTACTAAAATTCATTCTCGTTTTTCTCTTCATTTAATAAAGTTTCATCCATTTTCTGTAACTCTTTCTAAGTGCTCCAAAAACTCCAAAGAACCATTATAAAACTAATTATAACTGGAGTTTAAATCATCTTTAAGGTAGTACTAAGAAGTGCATTTTTAAGGTGTAAAGTGCAATAATGAGGATGAGTCTGAAGAAAAAGTATGAGATAAATGTTTTAGAGAGGTCATAGTAGATCTGAATGATAATAGGTCATTTTAAAGGAGAACAAAGAGAAACTGAAGACAAGCTACTGTAAAACACAAATCTAGGAGTGAAAGTAAGTGGGTTTGCCAAACTATATGATTAAGAGATTAAGAATGACAAAATTTTTGAAGTAGAGCCAGCCAGCTTAATGGTTTAGTGAAACAAGGCCATTTTGCATGATAAGTATTCAAATCAACAATAACAGCAATATTTCCTGATGCATATAGAGAAAGGGTTTGGTCAACTTTGGTCAAAGATTGCAATCTTAAGAAAAAAGAGAAAAATAAATAACAAAAAGTAGTAGAGTGAAGAGGTCCTAAACAAAAGCACATAAAATAATCATTTGTAGATTCAAGCTTGATTTTATAAGAAATTGCTGAAACAATATTTAGATTCAAGCATGGGACTTTTTGAGTTAATTTGAGACAACTTGGTGGTGGTGATGATTTTTATGTTTAATTATTTTATGTAAAGCCTGTACAAGAAATAAATGTGAAAGAATAAGTATGTCATTTTTTTTCAGTGGTTATATTAAAATCTTTTTAACTGTTTTGTATTTTGTTTACAACGTGTTGTGGTTTAAAATAATTTCAAAAAGTAGTTTTTTTAGTTAATTTCAAAAAAATGTATTAGTTTTTTGATTTAACTTAAAATTAGTTATAAAAATGACAAAAGAAGAAGACATAAGAGAAAAAATTATGCACAAATATTTGGAAAATTCCAATAGTAGCTACAATTCGATAGCAAAAGCGTTGCAAATACATCCATACACCGTTAGTCATGTAATCCAACATTTTTCTCAAACAAAATCGATCAAACGTAAATCTGGTGGTGGAAGAAAGAAGGGTTTTAAAGATAAAAAACTAGTTAGAAAACTGATTAACAGTTTTAAGACTAACTCAAGCCTTTCACTAAGGGAGCACGCAAACATTTATGGACTTTCTCATAGTTTTGTTGTGAAAGTTCGAAATAAACATGGTTTTCATTCTTTCAAAGCACAAAAAGTGCCCAACCCATCTGAAACTCAACAAAAAAGTGCAAAAACCCGCTGCAAAAAGTTGTATGACAATTTTATTTCTAAAAATTTCTGTATTATTGAAGACGATGAAACTTATATCAAGTATGATCATCAGCAATTTCCTGGTGCTGTCTATTATATTGCCAAATATAATTAGGGGTAAGCAGAAAAATTCTGCTAAACAGCCTCGAACCCCTTCTTCATCTATTAGGCTGGCGTAGATGTAACCTGTGTTACATTGTTTCCTGCCTAGGATGATAAATGCTGGATCTCCTTGACTCTACTCATAGAATTTTGCTTATGCCTTGATAATGGCTATGCAACTCTTCCTGTTATCTCCATATGAGGGTACAACTCTAAAACTCAGTTTAATGGTTCTGAGGCCGGCTAGTAGTAAGGTTTCCCGAACTCTGTGATAGCTCTCAGAGAGACTGATTCCATCAATAGCTGCAAAATATCAGAGTATTAACAGCCATGTTGCGCATGGATGGTGCCCTGTTAATGCTTTTAGTGTGCATTGTCAAGGCCACATAAGGAGCCCTATGTCACAGCTTAGGGTTAATTAACAGGACTGAGAGAACTGCAAAGCTCATTGATTAGGAGGCTGTACTCTATCTATGAATGAGTCAAGTTCTCATTAAACCCAAATCATGACCAAAGTAGCCAAAAATTTTAAACCTAAAAACCATTCCCACCACCTAAAAGTTTTAATATATCTTTTACAAATATTCGCGGTCTGCGAAGCAACTTTCCGTCAGATGAGTCTTACCTCCTGCAAAATTCACCAGACTTGCTTGCACTCAGTGAAACAAATTTAAATTCTGCAATTCCTTCTTCAGATGTCAGTGTTGATGGGTACTATCCTTTGATTTGTAAAGACTTCAATAGTCACATGCTAGGTTTAGGGGTATACATACGCATTAATTCCCCTATTTGTTGTGAAATCAGGTTCAAATCCTTTGACCATTCTTTTATGTGCTTTCGCCTAGCACCTCTTTACTCTATCACCTTTCTCTTTGTTCTTTATCGTTCTCCTTCTTCCCATGATTGCACTCTTTTAGATGTTATCTCTGATCAAATTGATCATGTCCTCTCTCTTTACCTCTCTACCAATATTGTTGTTGCTGGTGATTTTAATGCCCATCACATTGAATGGCTTGGCTCTAACACCACTGATCCTGCTGGCACTAAATCCTTTAACTTCTGCATTTCTCAATCTCTTACTCAGATAGTTAACTTTGTGACTCGTTTTCCTGACAATCCTAATCATTTACCTTCACTCCTTGACTTATGTTTTGTCTCTGACCCTAGCTTATGTTCAGTTTCTTTCTTTTCTCCCTTAAGTGGTTCTGACTATGCAATGATCTCCATAAATCTTTCTTCTTGTACTTCTTTTTTGGACTCACCTTATCATCACACCACCTACTACTACCCTAAAGCTGACTGGGATTCTTTTCATGATTTTCTTTGTGATGGTCCTTGGGCTAATGTTTTTCTCTCTCAGCTGATAAATGCGCCTCCTACGTAACCTCCTGGATTCAGGCTGTATTGGAAGCTTTTATTCCTTCTCATCGGTTTTAAGTCAAGCTTCATTCTACTCCATGGTTTTCTCCTTCTTGTGCGGCTGCTGTATCCAATCGTAATCATTTTTTTCATCTTTTTCAAAAAAACAACTCTCTTGAGAACAAACGGCTGTTTATTATTGCAAGAAATCAATGTAAAAAGGTGCTTTCTGATGCTTAACTTCATTATTCTCAGTTCACTAAATCTCGCATCTTATCACAGGAGTTACGCTCTAAAGATTTTTGGAAAATCTTCAACAGCATTATTAACAAGGGTAGATCTATGAATCTTATGGACATTCTCTTCCTTCCATTCTAGTCAAACAGGTTGACCCATTGTTGAACATTCAAATCACTCCGGCTTCTGTTGCTAAAGTCATATCTCAATTAAACTCGTCTACAGCTTGTGGTCCAGACAACATTCCTGTCACAGTCTTGCAAAATTGTTCTCCAGAACTTTCTTCAATTCTCTCTAAATTATTTAACAAGTAATTGACTGAGTCTTGTTTTCCTGCTTGTTGGAAAATGGCATCTGTGGTTCCAATATTCAAAAACTCTGGAGAAAATTCTGACCTTTCCATTTATTGTCTGATCAGTCTTCTTTCTGTTATTAGCAAGGTCTTTGAGTCTTTGATCAACAAATTCCTCACATCTCATCTTGAGTCAAATAAACTACTGTCAGACAATCAATACGGTTTTCGATCCTCTCGCTCTACGGCCGACTTGCTAACTGCTGTAACTGAAAGATTTTATCGTGCATTAAATGGAGGCGGTGAGGCTAGGGCTATAGCTCTCAACATATCTAAAGCTTTCGACAAAGTTTGGCATGCTGGTCTTCTCCATAAGCTTGCTTTATATGGTGTTTCTGGGAAAGTTTTTGAGATTATCAAATCATTTCTTTCTAACCGGTTTATTAAAGTCATCCTTGAAGGTCATCACTCATTTTTATTTCCAGTAACTTCTGGAGTTCCCTAAGGTTCCATCCTGGGCCCTGTTTTGTTTCTTATCTACTTAAACAATTTTCCTAACAACCTTTCATCTAAAGTAGCTCTTTTTGCTGATGACTCAACTTTATACTCTTGACAAAAAGTCTTCTCTTTTCGATCGCCTAGAACAAGCAGCTGATCTTGAATTCGATCTCACTTCAGTAAGAGATTGGTGTTCACAGTGGCTTGTGAATTTCAACTCTAACAAAACCCAGTTGTTTACTGCAAACAACTATCGTAATATGGTCAACATTCTTATATTAATGAATGGCAATCCTCTTACTGAGTCCTCCTCTTTACGTTTTCTTGGATTATCGCTTACTACTGACCTTTCATGGAAACCATATATACAATCGATTGTTAAATTAGCTTCTGCTAAGATTGCTTTTTTTTATCGTGCTTGCCCTTACCTTACTTCTGATTCCATTCTCTACCTCTACAAATCTCTTATTCGTCCCTGTATGGAATACTGTTGTCATATTTGGGCTGGTTCTTCTAGCAATTCACTTTCTCTTCTTGACAAGGTCCAAAAACGCATTGTAAATATTGTTGGACCTGGACTATCTGCTAAGCTTGAGCCTCTTTCCCATCGTTGTAAAGTTGCATCTCTTTTCTACAAATTCTATCGTGGTCACTGCTCAAAGGAGTTATCATCTCTAGTTCCATCAACTAAAATTCATTCTCGTTTTACTCGTCTTTCAGCTAAGTCTCACTCGTTTACTGTATCTGTCCCTGCATGCTCTAAAAACTTTTATTCATCTAGTTTTTTCCCCCGCACTTTAATCCTTTAGAACTCTCTCCCATCTTCATATTTTTCTGACTCATACAACCTTCAACTTTTCAAGTCTTCTGTCAACCGTTTCCTTGCTCTATAACTCTGTTCTTTTTTTTTCCTAGCAACTCCCAACTTAATAGTGGTTGCATGCAGCCTTGTTGGGAGTGAATGCAAATAAAAAAATAAAAAATATGTTAAAGAATGTTTACAAAAATGCCTTTTACCTCTCATTAAATCACACAATAAGAGACCTGTGTTCTGGCCAGATTTAGCTTCAATTCATTATTGTAAACTAGCTTTGGAATGGTATAAAAATAATAATTTAAAATTTGTGCCTAAAACAAAAAATCCTCCAAACTGCCCAGAATTAAGAGTTATTGAAAAGTACTTGGCCATCATTAAAAGAAAAATGAAAAAAACAAAAAAACTTAGCAGAAATATAAAAGATATTAAAATATCATTTAAAAAAGCATCAAATGGCTTCAATTCTTATTCTGTGCACAAGCTTATGGGTACCACCAAAGCAAAAGTTCGAAATTTTATTAGATTTCCATAGAAATAATTTGATTTTTTTTTTATATTTGATCTTCTTATATTATTGTATTAAAGTTATTACTTGGTTAGAAATAAAAATTGAAGAGTACTTTTTTTTAGTTATTTTTCTACTTTCACATTTATTTCGTGTACACGCTTTATAATAAATTCAAAATATTGTAAAAATGTTGACAAACATTTTACAACTATTTATTACAAATTTTGTTAATCTAAACTTAGTCATTATTTAATTATGTGCCTTCTAAATTAATTTATAGAAACCTGTTTATTTGGTGTGGAATTGGTGCGGAAGAAGTAAAGTGCTCGCTTTGTAAACAAGTTCTGAGTTTGATTCAGAATAGTTTTTTGAATATATAATGATAAATGAAAATAAAATGTAATATCTTTGGATTAAAATAACAAAAACTTGTATGTATGAAAGAATATTGGAGCTAAATCAAAAAAAAAGTGTAAGAAACCATTCTTTGTTGAAACCAAATAAAAACAAGTAAAAAAATCCTTATATTCACTTGCTCAACTGTTAATGTAAAAATTAATTAATAAGGGTTAGTGTGTTTGATTAATGTGTCATTGTGCTCAAATAATTTTTTTATAAATAGATTTTAGTTATTATTTTTAAATTATTTCTAGAATATTCTAGAATATAGTACATGCTTTATAATAAATTCAAAAACTTCTGTCATATTTTATGTAATTAGAGAACTTGACACAATCATAGATATATCAAGGTTTCCCAAGTAATAAGATACGTTGTTTTCAAAGTTTAAATTTTTATTTTCATGAAAATAAATTAAAATATATATGCATAACATGTGTAAAAATAAAGTTTATATGATGGTTTTTAATTTTTCTTTTTTTATTTTGATATAGATTTTTCGAATTTCTAACACTGGTAATTCTCAGTTTACTTCTGGAAATATGGTAAACCTGATGATAGTGGATACACAAAAGTGCTATGATCTATTAACTTACCTCAATTTAGTGTGGTCTTGTCCTCTTCAAATTATAATAGTATTTTTTTATCTTTATTTTCTTATGGGATGGTCGGTTCTTGCTGGTTTGTGTGTATTAGTTTTATTTATTCCTCTAATCAGCTTTTTTTCAATTTATGAGAAAAAATTGCAAGCTAAGCAAATGATGTTTAAAGATAGTAGATGCAAGATTGTAAATGACATTTTTGCAGGTATTCATACTTTGAAGTTCAATGCATGGGAAGGCAGTTTTATGGCCAGAGTATTAAATTTTAGGAATAATGAGTTAAAGTTAATCAAGAGAGCAATGCTTTTGCAAGCTAATCACAGTTTTGTATTGACACTTGCTCCAATTTTAGTTTTTGTTTCAACATTTACAGTATATGTTTTACTTGGAAACGAACTAGATGCTAAAAGGGCTTTTGTAGCTATATCTCTTTTTAGTATTATTAAATTTCCTTTGCTAAGTTTACCACTAGTCGTATCTATAATTGCTCAATACAATGTGTCAGCAAAAAGACTATTTAATTTTTTAAAAAGCGAAGAGTTAGATCCAGTATCTATTTCAGATGACATTAGTTATGAAAATGCTATTGAAATACAAAATGGAACATTTAGATGGAACATTCATGAAGAACCCATTTTAAATAATATTAACCTTAAAATTCCAGTTGGAAGCTTAACAGCAATTGTTGGTCATGTGGGTTCAGGAAAGTCATCCCTAGTTTCTGCAATACTTGGTGAAATTGAAAGAGTAAATGGAAAAGTGTATGTTAAGAGTAGTATTTCCTATGTTTCTCAGCAGCCATGGATTCAAAATAGAAGTTTCCGTGACAATATCGTTTTTGTGAGTGATTATGAAAACAATTTGTATGATAAAATTATCAATGCTTGTGCGTTGAAAGCTGATATTGACTTACTGCCAGATGGAAATCAAACTGAGATTGGTGAAAAAGGAATTAACTTAAGTGGTGGTCAGAAGCAACGCATTTCAATTGCAAGAGCTGTTTACCATAATTCAGACATATACCTTATGGATGATCCATTATCTGCAGTTGATACTCATGTTGGAAAACATATTTTTGATCAGGTTATAGGAAACAATGGACTTTTAAAAAATAAGGTACAAATTATGTTTATATTTATTATCTTTTTATTAATTTGAATAATATAAAAAATAGGCAATTAAATAGGCAAAAGGTTTTGTCTAATTAATAAATTAGATAATTGATAAATAACTTAAATATATGTTTAGAAATATCTTTCTTCTTTGTTTAAAAAATTACCAAAATTTAATTTTTTTCAGGATTAAAGTGTCAATATTCAATTTTTCTTCCTTGATACTAAATCAATATCTTATTAATAATGTTCATTGGGTTTTGTAATGAATATGTAATATGTAACACATAAGCATAATCGAGTTCAAAACATAATAAAGTTTTTTCATTTGCTAAATTTTTTTTTTTTTAATCTCAATGAACATTAAGTTTTTTAAAGCACTATGTAAATAACTTTCTTCTCCACACAGCAACCTTGGGAACAAGGTTGCTGTGTGGAGAAGAAAGTTAAGTACTGAATTACTAGGGACATATTTGATATTGAACTTGGAACTTCTTCCTTACAAAGCAAACAATTCTAACGCATTCTTATTTATTTAATCACTAACTTTTAGATCATTAAATTACTTTAAAATATTTAATCACCAAGTTATTTTTAGATACTTATAAATACCATACTTATTCATTTCTTTATAGATTTTAAAATAAAGCGTTTTTAAATACCTTACTTAGATTATTATTTATATACTTTATTATTTAGATATTATTTTATCAGCATCTTTTAGACTTGTTCTTACTTAGTAAAAGGTTTTTTAGGTTATAAGTTTGCATTAAAATTTACAATATATATTAAACCTAATTATTTATTAGAAAGTCTGTATATGCAAATATTTTTTGTTTTAGACTCGTTTACTTGTTACTCACAACCTATCATATTTGCCTCAAGTTGATCAAATCATTGTTATTAAAGACAATACAATTTCTGAGGTATAAGTAATACCAAATTATATAGATATAAAGTACATATATATATATATATATATATATATATATATATATATATATATATATATATATATATATATATATATATATATATATATATATATATATATATATATATATATATATATATATATATATATATATATATATATATGAGTAATAACAAAAAAAAATTCTTTATGAAACCACTTGCAGTTGATGAAACTTTTTGTGTTATTTAAGAATATAAATAGCTTTTTTTTTCTATAAAAAAAAGCTAAAAAAAACCTTATTCCCCTCTTTATTTGGAAACAAAAAGTGAAAAATTTTTTTCTAAAAAAAAGACATGTTTTTTTTTTCATTATTCAAAAGAATAATGGTAATGAATAAGCAACTTTTATTAACAATTAAGAAACAAAACAGTTAGTTATTTGTACAAAATATACAAGAAATATTTAAAAAGTATTTTTATGAATTTTTATTTAAGTATTTTATGAACTTCAGATTCAAAAATTAATTTTTTCTCAATTTTGAATGAAGTTCTTCCATTAGTTTTACAGCACATTCAGCAAATTGGTTAGATCTGGGAATGTCAATTGATGATTCCTCTATTGACCAATGTGTCTTTAAACACTTAATTGTCTTCTTGCATTTTATCTTGATGAGTGAGAAAAGGAGTTTATTAAAAAAGGTTTCATTGTAGTGTTGCAAATGAAATCAAGCATTTGCTTATTCGTAGCAGATAAAGTTGCATGCTGGAGCAAGGATGCTGCGCTTATCTGGTATCAGAAAAGAATGCTAAACCAGCATATATCACATGTGAGTTCCATATTGCTAATTGTAAATTTGGGAGTTTTTTCCAACTGATTTGAGGCCAAGGTAAAGTTGTTTATAATGACAATGTTCCTAACATAGTTCATGCAAGAACTTGAAATCATCTCGCCATCCAGGGTTCTAACATTCAGTGCTAACATCATCTGTCGCAACAAAGTGGAAATCAGCCTGAAGAGATATATAGTTTTCTGTTAACTTGTCAATGAAAAAGCAGTTTAGTTCTGGTTTGCTTGTTGGTATTTGAATATGAAAATTCATGACATGTTACCAAAGGAGGTCAATTACATGGTGCTGACAGCCAATATAATGTGGTTTCTGAAAGCCTTTGCTTGAGACATTAACCTGTATGAGCTTTTCGATCCCATGCAAACTACAAGTGTTTACTGTGGTCGTGTAACAGATTATCAAATACTGGCATATATTTGTGCTAGTATTTTGTAAATATGGACAGATACAGTAAAAGAATGCAACTTGTTGAATAAGAAGCCAAGCAAGAATGAGTTTTGGTTTATTTTAATAGAGATGATAGCTCATTTGAGCATTAATCATTATTAGAGTAACATCATAAAAGAGTAAGGCTAAAGCCTGATGCTGCTGCTACTGATGATGATGATGATGATGATGATGATGATGATGATGATGATGATGATGATGATGATGATGATGATGATGATGATGATGATGATGATGATGATGATGATGATGATGATGATGATGATGATGATGATGATGATGATGATGATGATGATGATGATGATGATGATGATGATGATGATGATGATGATGATGATGATGATGATGGTTATAAAAAAGTTCCCACACCTTTTTACTTAATTTTGTTCACTTATCGCGCAGTTTGATTAGGGGTTTTACAATATTATATAATTTTTACAATAAATTTTTTTATGACATTCTAGTCTACATTTCTTCCAGTTAGTCTAGTTCTTCAACTTCTAGACAGGTTCCAGTAAGTAAGTGACCGGGGTTGATATTTGATCAGGGCCATGGCCAGGTTTGATAAAATATAGCTGGGGCCAGTGCTGGGCCCAGCTATATTTTATCAAACCTGGCCATGGCCTATATATGTATCATAAGTGTTACATATATATATATATATATATATGTAACACTTATGATAGCTATAGTAATTCTATAATCATTAGATCACCAAAAGATTATTAGTTATAACCTTAATATAAATATATATGTATGTGTATATATATATATATATATATATATATATATATATATATATATATATTTGTATATATATATATATATATATATATATATATATATATATATATATATATATATATATATATATATATATATATATATATATATATATATATATATATATATATATATGTAACACTTATGATAACTATAGTAATTCTATAGTCATTAGATCACCAAAATATTATTTTTTTTACCATCCTGTTTATTTTATTTTACTGAGAGTTTTTTATTACACCAGTCTTGACACAAAATTTAAAATATATATATGTAGAAATCTTTCCTTAATTTTACTTCAAGTGAAATTTATGTGTTTAAATTTATTTAAGAAATGTTTCAGCTAATTATAAAGTACAAAAAATACATTAGCATTAAAAATTATTTTTATTATAGTTTTTTCATAAAAAAAATATTGATGGTAGCAAGAGATCATTTTTTTATTTTTTTATTAAATGTACATTAGTGGCATTCTAATACAGTATAAAATTTTTATTGGGGTTTGTCTATAGGGTTTTTCTATATTGTGTAAAGCTGCAAACAAATTCTTTTTGTTCTACTCTAACTTGACTATCAAGCTCTTCCCATAAATTTTCAATGGGATTTAGGTCAGGACTTTGGGTAGGTCGCAAAAATTTTAGTCAAACTTTTCTTATTCGAGTAATTCTTATTCGAATTGGATCTTTTAGAATTTTTTCTAAAAGATCTGGGTTTTCTAAAGTTGCATGTTTTTATTTTGATATATGCACATATAAGCTGTTTGGATACTCCAAATTGACAAGCAGCTTTCGCTTCTGTAATTCCACAATAATTTCATGCATTTACTAGTGAATTACAATAATCTTTACTATATTGCATGTTTTTTCCCATTTTTGAATGTGATTTAAATAATTTTTAATAAAATTTGCTGAAAAATTTGACAAACTAAAGTTTTGTAAAAACGTCACAAAGTGCAATTATTTATTTAAAAAATTCCACAAACTAAAGTTTTGTGAAAACGTCACAAAGTGCAATTATTTATTTAAAAAATTCCACAAACTAAGGTTTTGTGAAAACGTTACAATTATTTATTAAAACAAAAAAAAACTTCCAAAAATTAAAGCTTTACTTGTATGGGTGTAAATTTCACAAACAAAAAATGTTTTAAATATTTTCCATTGAAAAAGTTGTTGCACAAAAAAAAAAGCCAAAATGCTTGAACACTACTGTAAATACTGTATAACAAATTATGTGTCCTAATAAGACCTAATTGGCCAAATCGTTTGATTTAATTTTTGAAAAAATCAAATTTTTGCTAACCAATTTTTTCTCTTTTTTTTTTTTTTTTTTTTTTTTTTTTTTTTTTTTTTCTGTCATTTTTCTTAATGAGTTTGTAAACAATAAAAGTTTAACAAACAAAAAATTATTTTTTAAAAGTAAAACAAAAAGTATTTTTTTTTTTGTTAAATAGGTTGGAAGTTATGAAGAGTTAATAATGAATGGCCATGCTTTTTCAGAATTTATTAAGACATACTACTGTAATGTATATAATGAAGAAGCTGTCAAGGATAATCAATTAAAAAATAACAACATCTGTAAGTGTTAAAAGGAAGTTGGTAAATATTTATACTCAGTTAATAATTAATATTTTAAAAAGTTTTGGGTTTCTTTTTAGAATTTTTTTTTAAAGTTCATATTAGTTTTTTAGATATTTTATTTATAGATCACCAAGAAAAGGTTAGAGTTATTTCTAAACAAGCAAGTATTGAAAAATTATTAAACTTAAAAAGTTTTGCAAATTCTTTTGCATCTAGAAGACGTGTATCGCTATTTGAAATTATGAAAAATAATAGATTAATTGATGCATTTTATGAGTTTGAAAAAAATGAAATTTATGAAAAAGAGGCTTCTAAAATTCTAAATCGTCAGGAAAAATTAGAGACATTATGCAATGAAAAACAAACCAAAGATTTATGTTCTAAGGAAGTTTTTAAAACTGGAAAGGTAATGATAGAAAAACTTTTATAAATTTTTTTAACAAAAATTTAAAATTTCTACTAATAATTTAATACTTTCTCACTTCTTCTTAACTTCTTGGTAACTTTCAATATTACTAAAAGGTGTCAGGGGTGTGTTAAGAAAATTTTTTGGACTAGTCCAAAAAAAGGTTATGTCCCTTCTCCTTTCCTTTTTTTTTTAGTTTTAACTGGATTGAGAGAATTTATAAAAAATTTTAATAACTTTTTAAATGACTTATAATATTGCTAAAATGGTCACCAAACCTGAAAATATGACTTTTTCAAATTAAAAATTTGTTTTTTGAAAATTCTCATCTATATAATGTATAATATATACAGGATATAAGTTTTTAAATACAAGATTCCTCTAGACAAAATTCATGACCATGATATTACCATAATAAATAATGATATTACCATAACAGATAAAAATTAAATAGTAAATCCAAAGCATATTTAAAGGTTATAAATATAAACAGTTAACAATATTTCTAAGCAAAAAGATAAAATCTTTTAATGCTTGAATAAGATTTAAACTATATAATTGCTTGCACAATTAATTAAAAAAAATTTATTACAAGCATGTCTTTTTTATACACAGTACAACAATGAAATCAAAATTTGTTATTTTCTTTAGTAGAAGAAGCAGTAGCAAAGGTTGCACGATTAAATATTCTATCAATATTTAAAGACATTCTTTGAGATAGAAAACCTCAGAAAAAAAAGTATCCATGCCATGATTTCACAATTCCTTATATTCCAAGAAAAATCAGAAATAGCTTTTATTAAAACTTGTTGTCTATTGGAATTTTTAGTACTAAAAAAACATAATGATTTGTACAAAAAGGCAGAAAAATCATTCAAAGCTCTTTCATAACTTAAGATATAAGACTCTTTGAAAACAAAGGGGATAATAATTTTTATAAAGGATAAACAGCTAATTAATAAATTATAATTAATAAGTCCTAAATCTGGATATACACATTCTAATTTTTTGCTACATATGCTTGATTATCCAAAAAAAATCAAGGAATAATGGAAATGATTTTTTTCTAATTTTTTATTTGAAAGAAATAATTTTTTTCTCCAACAGAACAATTTTTTCTTTGAAATGAAAATTTCAAAATTTTTTCTTTGAAATGAAAATAAGATGTGAATTAAGTAACATTTTGAACTAATCAACTGCTATATTTTATGTTTAATAAAAAAGGCACTATACCACTACTGCAGTTAAACAATAAAACTTAATAAAAAATTTACTCAAGGTGTATGTAAAAAGGAAAGTCCAAAATTTGTACTAACTGAAATAATCATTTTTATTTTTTATAAACTAATGAAAGAAATTGTTTTAAAAATAAAGCTTTATATAACAAAATAAGGTATATCAAATTATGTTTCTATTTAAGTTATACAACTCAATATTTAGTTTAACCTCCATCAAAATATTGTATTTTTTTTTTAAATAATTGTAAAATTATGAAACTGAAATACTTTTATGTTTTCCCATTTTTAACTTCTTTCCAACCGTTTGAGATCGTTAACCATGCATAATTTGTTTAGTTTTTGTTTGGTTTTAATAGTTTTTTTATAGTAAAACTTTTCAACAATCAAGTTGAAAAACTTTTAATTAATTTTTTTGCGTACATCTAATGATTTAACAAACATTCACAGATACCAGTGGAGTACTATACCTTGGGTGTGGAACTCCACTGGTAGCACTCTAAATGTGAATACATTAAATTTCTGCTCAGTTACAACTTTTATACAAATTAAATATGGTAGACTTTTGCACTTGTTAAAATACTTATGGTAGACTCTTTCACTCATAAAAATTAAAGTGGTAGGCTTTTAATTTTGATGAAATAACATATACAAGAGCTAAAAAAAGGCTTAAATAATAGAAAAAGGTCTAAAATCATAATTACAGTTTGATTAGTGTCATAAAGTTGATTTAATTATTGTAACATATTGCTTGCAGGAAGTAATTTCTTTTAACTACCCTAGGTCAAGTCAGGTTTAGGATATTCAATTCTTGTAGAATTTGCTTTTTTTTAAGCAAATGCTAGGAAAAGTAAAAGCTGAGTTGAAAATTCTCTACATTGAGTAAAGGCTAGAAATGGTGTCTCAAGAAAAATAATTATCTTGGGCAGATGTTAACTGTATCTAGCTACTGTTTTGTAGAAGTTCTTAAAGGCAATGACTTTAAGGGTAAGCAGAATAATTCTTTTAACTAACCTTAAACCGTTTCTTCATCAATCAGGCTAACATAGATGTAAACCTGTAAAATTGTTTCTTGCCTGGGATAATGAATACTGGATCCTCATGGCTCTACTTATAAATTTTTGTTTTTGCCTTCTTGATAGTGACTATGCAACTCTTCCTGTTATTTTCTAATGATGATACAGCCTGTCTACCATACAGTCTGGCTGGTAGTAAGATTTCCTGAACTCTATGGTAGCTCTCAGAGCTACTACAGAGTTGGTGAAATGAATGGTTATGACTTTGGATTAATTAGCAAGACTGAGACAATTGCATAGCCTATTAATTGAAATGCTGTGCTATATCTATGAATGAGTGAAGTTTTTTTTAAACTAAAAACATATTCTCTTTAAACTTAAAACATGACTAAATATTAAACATAAGAAAATATCCCTTGCCACCTAATTATTTAAATATATCTTTCACAAATATTTGTGGTCATCGACGTAACCTTCTATCCTTTGAATTTACTTTGTTTCACAAAGATTTTAATAGTCACATGTTTGGATTGGAGGTACACTTGTGCATTAATTTACCTATTTGATGAGCAATCAGGTTTCAATAATTTGACCATTCTTTTTTGGGCTTTCTCTTATATATATATATATATATATATATATATATATATATATATATATATATATATATATATATATATATATATATATATATATATATATATATATATATATATATAAGAAAAAGCCCAAAAAAAAATGGTCAAATTATTGAAACCTGATAAAATATGTTTATGTATATATATATATATATATATATATATATAAACATATTTTATCAGGTTTCAATAATTTGACCATTCTTTTTTGGGCTTTCTCTTATATATATATAATATATATATATATATATATATATATATATATATATATATATATATATATATATATATATTTTAATTATCTTCGCTTCCAACAAGGTTGCAAGCAACCACTAATTAGTGTTGGAAATTACTGGAAGAGAAAAGATGAAGATTGTAAAGCAAGATAACGATTGACAGACGACTTAAAATATTGCAAATTATATGAATCAGGAAAGCAAGATAAAAGAAGCGAATTCCAAAGAACTGATGTTCGAGGAAAAAAACTAGACGAATAAGAGTTTTTGGAGCACTTAGGAACAGTAACAGAAAAAGGATGAGACTTAATTGAATGACAAGTAACACGAGAATGAATTTTAGTAGATGGCACAAGAGACGCTAGCTCTTTAGAGCAGTGCCCATTATAGTATTTGTAGAAACGAGAAAGAGAAGCAACATTACGACGATGTGACAGAGGTTGAAGGTTGGCTGCAAGAGAAGGTCCAACTATGTTTACAATGCGTTTTTGCACCTTGTCTAAAAGAGAAAGGGCATCATTAGAAGATCTGCCCCAGATATGGCAACAGTATTCCATACAAGGCAGGATTTGAGATTTATAGAGATAGAGAATAGAATCCAGAGTAAGAAAGTGACGAGCTCGATAAAGAGAAGCAACTTTAGCAGATGCTAATTTTGCAACGGATTTGATACAAGGTTTCCAAGAAAGATCAGAAGTAAGAGTTAATCCTAGAAGATGAAGGGTAGGAGACTCATCGAGTACATTACCGTTCATAAATATAGGAAGGTCTAAATTATTGCGATAACGATTGGCCGAAAAAAATTAATGTTTCCAGATACACCATAAGAAGAAAGCTTATGGAGGAGACCAGCATGCCAAACTTTATCAAACGCTTTAGAAATGTCAAGAGCAATGGTCTTAACTTCTCCACCTTTATCTAATGGGCAATAAAACCTATCGGTTATTACTGATAGCAAATCAGCCGTAGAACAAGAAGATCGAAATCCATACAGATGATCAAAAAGTAGGTTATGAGATGAGAGATGAGAGATTAAGTGTTTGTTAATTAAAGATTCAAAAACCTTACTTATGATAGGAAGAAGACTAATGGGACGGTAGTTAGATGAGTCAGATCGCTCTCCAGAATTTTTAAAAATAGGGATAACAGATGCTGCTTTCCAGCAGGCTGGAAAACAAGACTCTGATAAGCACTTGTTGAATAGTTTTGAAAATATAGACGACAGCTCAGGAGAACACTTCTGCAAGACTATAACAGGTATGTTGTCCGGGCCGCAAGCTGTAGAAGAGTCTAAGCAGGAAATCACTTTAGATACAGAAGCTAGAGTGATACGAATGTCGAGCAATGGATCAACCTGTTTGACGGGTATATCAGGTAAAACGCAACTAGTGGCATCTTTATAAATATTGTTGTTATTGGTGACTTTAATGCTCTTCACAATAAATGCCACTTACTCTGCTGACACTAAAGCCTAAAACTTCTAAATTTCTCAATCTCTTACCTAAATAGTTAATTTTGTGACTCGTTTTCTTCACTACTTACTACTAGGGTAAACTGGGGTAAAGTGAACTGTTTTTGATATTTAAAGGAAATATTTTCAAAATAAAAGCCAAAACATTTTGCAGTTTTCAAAATTTATACCATTTAAAGTATTAGGTACAATATAAAACAAAATACTAAGATTAAAAGCTATTTTTACAATATTAAATATATATTCAAAAAAAACATGTCCACTAGTTCACTTTACCCCCACATTGGGGTAAAGTGAACTACTTCATCTTTAACTCTTTTGTGTTTGTTATTTCTAATAAATTAGTTTTTTTATTTTGTATTTTGCCTTGCTGCTTGATCTTTCTTTTAAAGCATTCGTTTTCTTCATCATTTAATCTTTTAAATGCATCTTCTGATGTAAGACACTCACCTCCATAGTGTCTTTTTATTTTTTTTGTAGGTCGTTTGTTGTATGAACGACCATCACCCTTTGTGGCCATTAACTGTTCTTTCACTATTTCTCTAATGATTTTATTTCCAGTAGAACAATCTACATTTGATATTGATAGTTGATTTATTTTTTCAAAAAATCAGAAAATGCAGATAAAAGTGAAACAAGATATTTTTCAGCATCAGCAGATAATCGGTTTGGTCGCCCTTCACCAACTTTTGAGCATTTTATGCCTAGAAGATGTCTTGCAATTGTACTTCTTGGAACACCATATTCTTTTGATGCAGCATACGAAGTCATTTCTTTATTTTTAACTTTCGAAATGGCATTTTGCAACAAATTAGGTGCATATGTTTTTCTTCGAGATTCTTTTTTCTTAATGTAGTTTCTTGGCATTATTTCAATATATTATATTTCTGAAAATAATTTTAAGAATATTTAAAAAAAAAACAACTTATTTTAAGAGTAAACAATTTAGTTAAGTAATTACAATTTATATATTCAGTTCTACTAAAAATATTTGATGAAAAAACATAAGAAAAAGACTAGTTCACTTTACCCCCAATAGGCAGAAAAATAAGGGGTAAAGTGAACTAAATTGATTTACAAACTAAAAGCTTAGCTTTTTTATATTATGATAAAAACTACAATTTTTTTTTAACAGCATTATATTATCTTTAAAATGTATATAAATTATATAACTGATGTTCGCATTAATAACAACAAATCATGAATTTACTAAAACCCATAGCAAAGTTTGAGATCGTAATTTTAAAACTTCCGCCAAACTCGCTTTTTAAAATGGCTATTACATCAAAACAAAGGCTATATTTTATTAATTTTTTTATTTAAAAAATTTCAAAATGTTGTATTAAGCAAAAATAATGCTAAATTACTTAACAAAAAGTTTTTTAAACATGATAACTTTTTAGTTTAAAAAAATAGTTCACTTTACCCCTAGTTCACTTTACCCCAGTTTACCCTACACTAAAGCTGACTGGAATTTTCTTCGTGACTGTCCTTGGGCGTCTTTTCCCTTTTAGCTGAAAAATGCGCTTTCTACGTAACATCCTAAATGCAGACAGGGATGAAAGGTTTTATTCCTTCTTGTCCATTCTAAACAAAGCCTCATTCTACTCTAAGGTTTTCACCTTCTTGCGCAGCTTCTTTATCTAACTGTAATCATTTTTTTTATCTTTTTCAAAAGAACAACTCTCTCGAGAACAAATGTTTTTTTTTTTTTTACTGCAAGAAATCCATGTAAAAAGGTGCTCTTAGATGATAAGATACATTATTCTCAGCTCACTAAATCTCGTGTCTCAGAAGTTAGGCTCTAGAGACTTTTTGATAATCTTCAACAGCATCGTTAACAAAGGAAGGTCAATATTCCATCTCTCATTCATGGGATTAATCTTATTACCTCTTCCAAGGATAAGGCAGAACTATTTGCAAAGATCTTTTCTTCTAATTCTAATCTAATGGCCATTCTCTTTTCTTCTAATTCTAATCTAAAAGAATGGCCATTCTCTTCCTTTCATTCCTAATAAACATGTTAACCCATTATTAGACATTCAAACCATTCCAGCTTTCTTTGCTAAAGTCACATCTCAATTAAACTCTTCAATGGCTTGTGGTTCAGACAACATTCCTGTCCTTGTCTTACAAAATTTTCTCTACAACTCCCTTCAACTTTGTCTAAACTATTTAATAAATGCTTGACTAAGTCTTTTTTCCTGCCTGCTAGAAATCGACATCTGTTGTTCCAATTTTCAAAAACATTGTTAAACATTTTGACCCATTAATCATTAGATTAGTCTTCTTTTTGTTATTAGCAAGGTCTTTGTATTTTTCATCAACAAATTTCTTACATCCCATCTTGAGTCAAAAAACTTACTGTCAGACAATCAGTAGGGTTTTCAATCCTTTCGCTCTACGGCTAACTTGCTAACTGCTGTGACTGAAAGATTTTATTGTGCATTAGATGAAGGCAGAGAAACAAGGGCTATTGCTCTTGACATATCTAAGGTTTTGGAAATATTTTGGTATGCTGGTCTTCTCCATATGCTTGTTTCATGTAGTGTATCTGGGAAAGTTTTTGAGATTATCAAATCGTTTTTTTTTTTACTGCTTTATTAAAGTCATCCTCGAAAACCAACACTCTTCTTTATTTTCAGTAATTTCTAGGTTAAATTCCTTGGCCCTGTTTTGTTTCTAATCTACATTAAGGATCTTCTTGACAACCTTACATCTAAAGTAGCTCTTTTTGGTCATGACTTAACTTTTTACTCCTGTCTTAACAAAATGTTTTCTCTTTTCAATTGCTTAGCGCAGGCAGCCAATCTTAAATCTGATCTCACTTTTATAATAGATTCACAGGTTATTTACTACAAACAACTATTGCAGTACTGTTGACATTCTTATATTAATGAATGGCAACTCTTTCACTGAGTCCTCTTCTTTACGGCTTCTTGGATTATTGTTTTTTAACAACCCTTCATGAAATATCATATGTACAATTGATTACTAAATTAGCATCTGCTAAGGTTGCTTCTCTTCATTGTACTTGTTATTTTCTCTCTCCTGATTACATTCTCTACCTCTACAAATGAATTATTCATCCCTGTATAGAACTCTGTTGTCATATTTGGAATCTTCTAATGATGCTCTTCCTCTTCTAGAAACGATTTTAAATTGGAACCACTCTATCAGCTAAGCTTGAGCCTCTTTACCATTTTTGTAAACGCATTGTAAACGTAGTTGGACCCATACTATCTGCTAACCTTGAGCCTCTTTAACATTTTTGTAAGGTTTTTACAACAATGGTAAAGAGCATATGGTTTTTATGACTCTTTCTCTTTTCTACAAATACTATCATGTTCACTGCTTAAAGGAGCTATCATCCCTAACTAAAGCTCATTTTCGCCTGATTAGTCATTCAGCAAAGTTTCATTCTTTTGCTGCTGTTTTTGTCCCTGCATCCCTAAAAACTTGCATGTCCCTGCATCCCTAAAAACTTTTATTGGTCTTTTTTTTTTTTCCATACTCCAACCCTTTGGAACCTTTTTGTTTGGGGGTCAAGATTTTGGGTCCATGAACCTTATATGCATGTTATATGTTTATTGCAGCACATAAATTATGTGCTGCAATAAACAGCCTGTGAAATAATAATGATAAGACCATAAAATATTCACAATTTTTTAATATCAGATGATTACACTCACCCTGCCAAAATTTAACAAATTATTCAAACTTTTGTAAGAAAATTGTTTTAAAGCCCAAAAAATTGCCCCAAAAAGGCTTAGAACCTTAGTCTTTTTTGGGGGATATGTACAATTCCCTTACCAAAATTGTTTTTTAATAATTTTAGTACGGTGACTGTACATATATATAATGAACAACTCCTGAAATTTTCTATACAATTAGACAAACATATCACAAGATATTTATTGCAGCGTAAAAGAAACTCAAATATTGTGAAAAACATATTTGTTTTTTTAATTTAAAAGTTATTACAAAACAACAACTCCAGAGCTTTATTGAAAATACAGGAAAAAAAAAAATGTAAAAACTCTAATATTTGAAAAATATTTAACCAAAGGTAAAACACAAGGCTTTTAGTTTTTCTAAGAGTAATGTATGTAAATATAATAATTGTTTTTAAAAATCATGACTTTTAAAAATTATGACATAATAATTGTTTTTAAAAATCATATCATAATAATTGTTTTTAAAAATCATGACTTTCAAGAAAATAAACATGAAACAGTTCTGGCACCAGCCTTAAGAACTGAATCCATTTCAAGAGTATATGGTACAACACTCTAAAACACCTATTATCTAATATAAACAAACCATTGCTAAGACCTTTGCTAAGGAAAAATTTTAACTTTATTACAAAACTTACTATTTTAGAAATTTTCAAAATCATTTGCTATAATGCTATAAAAATCATTTTCAAAATCATTTGCTATAATGCTATAAAAATCATTTTAAAAATCATTTGCTATAATGCTATAAAAATCATTTTAAAAATCATTTGCTATAATGATCTATATATATTTGGAATTTAGAATTTTTGGGTTTTAAGAATATGTAATTTTTGAAAATTAGATTTTTTTTTAGTATATAACCACCTTTATTTTTAGCTTATTTTTTATTTATTTTTTCGTTTGGAAATTGATTTTTTTTCATTATTTAAGAAATTTTTTTTTTGTAATTATTCTTTAAATAATTTTTTAGATAAAGTGGTCAGTATTTTTGATCTATCTAAGGTCTATTGGAATTTTTATGGTAATCTTGGCTCTTTTTCTCGGTTTAATAACAGAAGGGTTTTCACTTTGTTCACGCATATGGCTAGCTGATTGGAGTTCTAACAACAATGTTTCAGAAAACAAACGAAATATATATCTAGAGGTATTTGGTGGATTAGGTATTGCTCAAGGTTTTTTTACTTGGTTAGAAGCTTATATTATAGGATTTGGAGTTACAAAAGCATCAAAAGATCTTCATGATAAACTTCTAAAAAATGTTCTTCGATGTCCTATGCTCTTTTTTGAGACTACTCCAGTAGGAAGACTAATCAATCGGTTTTCAAAAGATATTAACATAATTGATGAATCAATTCCAAAAAGTTTAAAATCTCTTCTACCGTGCTTTTTTACTATATGCAGTGCTGTTGTTACTATTTCTTATACTGTTCCTTTATTTATTGCTCCTCTCTTACCAATTGCAGTTATTTACATTTTAATTCAGGTTATTTTGATTTACTTACTCTGGTTAGGTAATATACTTGAATTACTGTTTTTATTGTCATTTTCATCTAGTTAAAAATAAAAAAGACATAAATTAAAATTACAAAAAGTAATTAAGAAATCAGTGTTATTTAACCAAAGAAATTGTTGTTATCAAATAAACATCAAATAAAATGTGTTTGCTATATAATAACTAGTTTTTTTTTCAATTTTTTTCTAGAGGGTTTATGTGACCTTTTCAGTTCAGATTAGGCGTATTGAATCTGTTAGGCGATCGCCAATCTACAACCATTTCTTTGAAAGTATTAATGGTGTATCTACTATACGTGCATATCACTTAAATGATGAGTTTGTATCAGAAAATGAATCTAAAATTGATTTTAATCAAGAAGCAAATTTTCAGATACTTTGCTCAAACAGGTAATTTAAAAGGTAACACAGGTAAAAACTAAATACCAATTACATTACAAAATATTACATTATATTTTGTCTTTCATTACAAAATATTACATTATATTTTTTTATTACAAAATCTTTTTTCTTTTTTTTTCCATTACAAAACCTTTTCTTTTTTTAAATTTATACAGAGTATGAAAACTTTTTTTTTTAATATATATGTTACAAAGTTTATTTATTATGATTTTTATAAATATAAAGTTATTATAAGTTTAATTTAAAGTTTATATTGTTTTCAAAATCAGCTCAATGTTTGTAATGTTATGTAGCTCATGCAGGGCCGTCCTGAGAGGGGCTTAGGGTTGTCTAACCCCCTAGGAAATCAATTAGGTGGCATATTTGTATAAAAATTGAATTTATAAATTGGATATGTAGTTGGCAGTCTGGAAATGTTAGCCATCAATGTTTTTTTTGTTGTATTTTTTAAAGATCTTAGTCGGCAAAAATACCTTACAAGGTAAAAAACACATTTCCCCTCACCCCCTCCTTTAAGATCTTTTCATATATATATATATATATATATATATATATATATATATATATATATATATATATATATATATACATATGTACATACATACATACATACATACATACATACATACATACATACATACATACATACATACATACATACATCAGGCTTGGTCGGGAAGCGGAAGCGATGGCTCTCGATTGCTGACCACGTAAATAATACTTAGTTGCGAAAAGCTGGCCAGATTTATTAGTCGTTTTGAGAACATCAGACAAAATAAATTTAACAAATTAGACAAATAAAATATCTTTAAACCCAAAAAACTTAAAGCTAAATAAATTACGTTTAGAACAAATATTTTCGAAAGATCGCTCTTTTGTAATTTTTTTATAAAATTAAGCGATGTTTTTTATATAAAGTAACAACTTACGATCGTTTAAAAAGGAAACAACTTTTTATTTGGCAAAGTTCGCAAGTTTTAGTTTTATATAAGCTAAATTATTTTATAAATAAAAAAGTTAATTTTTTCAATACCTATTTTATGTTTCGCGTAGTTTGAAAAGTTTAACATATTTGAAGCAATTCTTCTTAGTAAGATAAACAAATGAAATAATTAAATCTTTGAATTACTATAGAAATTAAAAACAAGATCGAAAAGTCAACTGAAAAGGTTAAAAATACTTTATGACAAGGAAGCGAAACTGCTTCACAATATCGCTTATAATGTTTAGTGAGTGGGCTTTTTAATTTTAATTATTTAAAGCAGAAAAAAGTATAACGAGTTTCAAGGATGGCAACTTAGGCGTAAATAATTAGAGTTGGTAAACCAACATATAAAAACTTTTCTTTATATCTAATTATTTGCTATATATATTTGTGTTCTGTCGTGACCTCAGGTGCAGTGCTTGTTCATCTGCAAGTTACTTTGTATGCGTTGTTTGTGTTTAGTAACCAGAAACTTCTTATACGTTTGTTACATAATTAGTTTTATTAACTATAACGATTATAACTTTATTGAAAACGCAATTATTTTTGTAAGTCTTTGTTTAAATCATAAAAATTGCTTTAAAAGATACATTACGATAAAAAACAGATACAAAAAATTATATTTACATAAAGAATAATTTTAAATAAAAAATAAGAATATACTAATAATATGTATGTATGTATCAGGCTTCCCGACCAAGCCTGATACATACATACATACATGCATACATACATACATACATACATACATACATACATACATACATACGTACATACGTACATACGTACATACGTACATACATACATACATACATACATACATACATACATACATACATACATACATACATACATACATACATACATACATACATACTTGATAGACTTATTTGAGTTAACACTATACTTAAATGTTATAAAGTTTAAAAATTTGTAAACTTTTAAAAACTATTTGAGCACACAAGTTACCTTAGAAAATAATTTATTTATTTAGCTTTTGACACATTAGGGGGTATAATTAAAGCCAAGTTCCTAACTTGGTTCTCAATTAATGCAAAATTTTATTAAATTTTAATGTATCCTATATGTATTATTAAATATTGCATTGACAGTTTATGAGTTATAACTTTATAAAAAAAAAAAAGAATAAAGAATTCAACAATATGAAAATTAATTTTATGAGATAAGCAAATTTATTTGTTTGTTTGTTTTTTTAATAATTTTAAATGATTTAATTTTTTCAGGGAAACATTAATATGTTAATAATAAAATTTATATTGTAATAAAGTTCATGGAACTTTGTTGTAGTTTTCAGATCTAAGTTTTAATGGCTTCTAACCTAAGATTCATAAAAATTCAAAAGTCTAAAATAAGGTTGTATTTTAACAATTAAGAACTTGTAGCTGATAGCAAGTAGCTGTACTTGTAGCTGATAGCAAGTAGCTGTATTTGCTGCTGATAGCAAGTAGCTGAATCATAAGATTTAGATTTATAACATTGAATTTAATAACAATGAGATTATGATGTTTTTTTAATTTGAGATTTTTAAGGTTTTATTAGATTTACAGTAGATAAAACCTTACAAAACTAAAATTTAAGAAAAGTTGCCAGTGTAATTAAATTAACTTGCATTTCACACAAGTCTCGAATTTATTAGAATGATGCTTTTTAATTCTCACTAGCTCGTTTATAAGATCGTTTATAAGATTTAAGTTTAAAACTTTATAAAAAACCTTATTTATTAGTCAAAATAGTAACTAATTTTTATTAAATAGATTTTTGGAGTGACTACACAGTAAACAAATATATTTCTTAAAAAAACTTGGTTCTGTAAATAAAAAATTTACATTTCAAAGAATAAATCCTAAACCTAAATTCCTAAAATTTTTGCAGTCTGAGACTTAAACAGTGCATTAAAACTCATGCTTCAGGCTCTTTTGATACCCTTCTCATCAATTTTACTGAAATGGCTGGTAATTTCAAATATTAAACCTTAGGCGATGTTATCTAAAGTAAATATTTTTCTAATTAGCCTAAAATAATATATTAAAAATTTTATGTGGCAGTTTAAAATAAAATTTATATACAAGTATTTATTTTTAGAACGTCACTTAAAAGACACAAAGTGTTTTTTAAGTGACGTTCTAAAAATCTCTTTTATTCTAATCACGATTATCATGAAACCATAAACATAACAAGAAAAAAAAAAAGCATATAAATAACAAATATTTATATATACAAGTAAGAAAAAACAAGCATGATATGTTAAAGCCGAACCAAAAATAGTAAATAAGAATAATAAAATGATAAAACCAAAATGATAAAATTGTAAACATGAAATAAGATAACATAGTATAATAATAAAATAATAAAATTAAACAACAAAAAAAAACATAGATAAATAAAAAGATAATAAATGATAAAAACTAATAAAGTATTTTAATGTAAAACCAAATTTATTTTTAATTTAGATGGTTAGAACTTTTGTTAGAAACATGCGGCAATCTTATTACTTTTTGTACAGCAATGATATGTATTAGCCAACGAGAAAGGTTAACTCCTGGAATGGTTGGCCTATCTATTTCTTATGCACTGCAGGTTAAATTTAATTCTGAATAAAGGTTTTAAGTAAACAAAGTTGTTTTTGTTAAATAAAAACTTATTTTATTATAAAAATTTTAAGTTATTTAATAATTACTTGTAAATAGTAATAGTATTGATATCTCATAACATGATAAGATTAGGAACACGCTTAAAAAAGCATCACAGAATTTTAATTTGTTGTTTTTCATCATAAAATAAGCCCCAAACATGTCCTTAGAAGTAGCATGTTTAACTTGTTTCTTTATGCACCTTGTTTTTAAGGTTGTGTTGCAAAGTCGAAAAGTAAGTGCTGCAATAAAATTTTAAGAAAATAAGTTTTCTCTTTAACTATATTTGAATACACTAAAGAAACAAATACTTTTTATTTAATGTTTATGGTACCCCATTTTATATTTTTTCAACTCTTATTACATTTTTTTACCTCATATTATATTTTTTTACCCCATATTATACTTTTTTATCCCATAATATATTTTTTTAAACCATATTATATTTTTTTACCCTATGTTATATCTTTTTACCCCATTTTATATTTTCTTACCCCATATTATATTTTTTAACCTCGTATTATTTTTTTTTTACCCCATGTTATACTTTGTTACCCCATAATATATTTTTTTAGCATAATTATTTACATAATTTATTAATTATTTATTATAAAGTTATAAATGTAAAAAATGCAAACATTACTTGGATATTACAAGTTTTAAATAAAATATAAACTAAAAACCAAGATATGTTCATATATAGTTATACAAATATCTTTTTTCAATTAGTTATTACAAATTATTAAAAATAAACAATTATCAAACCTTTTTCTTTAACAAGCTGTTATTTCTTCTGTAGGATTTAAATTATTCATAGATTATTTACTTCAATAAATATTTTTATTTGATTAATATGTTAATTTGGTTAAGAAATTTTTTTTACCATTATTTATTTGCTTCTCCTAAAGCAAACCATTTTTTTCCTTGGTCTTAACTATATTATAAACTTTTTTCATACATTTTAATATTTTTTTAAATATATTTTTACTTATTACATAAAAAAAAACTTCTGATATGCATTACTAATATTGGCATGATACTCTCCCACACCTGGTATAATTGCCCCTGAATAAATTGTTCTATTATTCAACATCAATATATTAACCAAAGTTATGATATTAATTTATATTAAGTACTTATTAAGAGTTCATTAAATAAATATTATATGTCATAAAGTTTATATGTCAAACATATTAAGGGTTGTCAAACATATTAAGGGTTTTCATTTCGTTAAATAAATTTCATTAAATAAATTTCATTAAATTTCAATAAATTTCATTAAATCGCACAATAAAGTTTTGTGTGCTATTTTAGGGATTCTGTTGTTTTTATCAATTATAGCTAAATCTAAAATATTTTCCTTATTAATCTTGTTTAGTTGAAACATTGGATTAAAAACCATTTGAAATAGGAAACTATTGTGTAACGTTGTAACAAAGCTATTTTCATATATATTTTTATATATATTTTCATATATATTTTCAGAAACTAAAACCATATTAGTTCGATTTAATTTTAGGTAAATTAAAGTCTCCATTAGTTAGAAGACAATCTGCTTCTTTTCGACTAATTGTACTGTTGGTTTATTTATGCATCATCCCATTTCATCCCAATAAAATTGTTCTGCTGGCTACTTTTTTTTACACCAAATATGCTCAACAAATACTTTATTAATTAATTAACTATTTTTTAATATGGTAATAAAAATTTCAGAAATTCAATAGTTCTTTTAATAAAAATACAAATGCACCCTCTCCTTTATTATCATTACAGTCTCCTATATATATTGTAGCTAGTTAAGCCTAAATATGTATTAAAATAAAACCAAGTTTCGCATTATAACATTCCATTATAACTAGGAATGCCAGATGCAGGGTCGCCTAAAGGAGGACATAGAAAAGCCAAAAGGAGAACAAGGGAGGAAAAACCTAATTTTAGTAATACCTAAAGGAAAGTTTTTGAGATTGTGGGGCCCTATTGGCTTTTTTTATAGTGGGGGAGGGGGCAAAACTTCGACCCTCTAGCCACAGTATTGACACCGGATGAGAATAAACAACAAAGTATAATATCTGTAAATATCATATAAGAACAATATATTTTAAAGTACAAAAAACACTGGGTAAATTGCCAACATTGTAAATTATTATTTGATAATAATAAAACCGGAAATATATCAGAGTTGTCGCAACAAAAATAAACAAACAAGTTTTTAAATTATCTTAATCTTTTTTTTTCTGGGTTACCCATCTATTTAACCAAATTGTTGTAACCTCGGGTAATTTTCAGCAAATTACAGTTTTAATTAATATTTTTCTATTAAAAAAAAAGAATGCAAAATTTAGGGTGTTATAATATATTAAATTATTTACAATAAAATATTTGTCAAATACCATATTTATTGAAAAAGAAAACTAAAAATTTATGTTTTACGCGAAAGACTTTCATTAGCAATCTTATATTTATAAAACTGTTTATAGATAATATTCTTTAAACTCTTTAAAAACAACTAAAAGTCTACTCCTTTCCTTTGTCTATTTTGAGCATTAATCAACGAGAAAACTCTTTCAATATTTCCGTTGTGTCCTGGGATACAAAAAAATGCTTCAAAAACTTCTTTAAAAAGCAGTTTGTATTTGGACTAATTTTTAAAAAATAAAACTCAATATTCATGCAAGAAAATTTTTAAAAATTGCTCATTTTTGCCTTGCCTAAATGGTTTATGAGAATGGTATTGGTCACACAATTGTATATCATCTAAAGTGATACATTTTTTCTTTCAGTTATAAAATGCATACCAAAAGGTCATCAAATGTGTTGTCTTTTACTTTATTTAAATGCATTCAACCAAAGCACTAAATTAAGAATCCCTGCTTTATACACAGCTTAATTATCCTTTAGATTTACTATTACGAGTAGTAAAAAGGTTTTGAAAATTATTTAAAAAAAGAAAAGTTTCTTTAAATATTAAAATAACTTGGAGCAAAAAAAATTATACCATCTAAAGCTCTTGTTTTGGACTTTATACGCTGATAAAACCATGCTAATTCCAAATAAAAGAATTTGAATAATTTGTTAATTGCCTTAATTACACCAAGTAAGCTTTTGAAAATTTATTTTTAAAAAATATTTTTTATCATAACAGGTGGTTGATCTTTAGAAATAAATGATATTTTTAAAACATCAAATAGCCTCACCAATCTTTCAATAGCTGGAATCAAACTTAATTATCTTCTTTAGAGTGATAGAGTAGTTGATGATAACTAACGTCCTCATATATGCATAAATCTTTTAAAGCTTCTGTTCTAACTGTGTACATAGAAAAATAATTAAATATTTTCAAGACAACAGTTTCAACAGCAATCATCATTAAATCTGTACCATGCTAAATGCAGTTGTGCAAAATGTGGGCAAAATATCCAACACCAACCAACGGTTTTTTTAAGGCTTCCTTGAAATTCGAGAAAACATTTTTGCCTACTTTTCTATTAATGCCTTGAAAATTTACATTAGCATCTTCTCCAGCAAAAACAACACATTTAGACAACAATTCTTATGTCTGGAGGGTTTCAGAGGTTTTAGTTGGTGTGTTATCTAACGTAAGAATTTTAATTTGGATACTACCTGCTTCCAGTGAAAGTATTGAAATAACGATCTGAAATTTTTTTTTTGAAATGTGATCTGTGGAAAGACCGAAACATGAAATGCTATCTAATGATTTCACCAGTTGATTAACAGTGTGGGGCCTATTACCTGATTCATGATTGTCTCAGTTTTTGTTTTTGAACATGCAATATTTTTTACAATTTCCGAACCTTTAAATAATTTGTTTATTAAACCAGCTGTGCAGGCCATCGTGTTGTAAGACTTATGATAACAAACTGTATGAAATACTGAAGTGGCTTTAGCTGCATGGGCTTTTTGAAATATCTTTGAGTTTTTAGGTTGAAAAAAGGATGTCTACTTATTTGATGACACCGACACTTTGATTAGGTTTTTATGTTTCTCGCTGTTAACATATCTCATTTGTTAGCAACGGACTCGCAAACCCTACACTTTGCCTCATTCTCGTTGCATCCTTTAGCAAAACATGAATAGTTTGTTTTCATAGAACTTGAAAACTTGTATTTTCTCTTTGTAGAAATTGAAGTCATTTTTATAAAAAAAGTTAAAATTCAATTAAAGTGCTGTTGCTGCTACAGGTGGAAAAACTTACATAGACAAAATGTTCTGAGCTAAAAATGTTTTAATTAAAAAAATATATATCTCTACTGTTTTTTCTTTTGATCTTATTTTTATTACAAAATGAAAAAATGTTTTATCTGGTTTTGTATGCCAATTATTTTTTATCTGGTTTTAATCAGAAATTTATTTCTAACTGGTTTTCAAAAAAGCGTTAACAATTCAACTTGACTATGGACAATTTTAAAAATCAATATAAGTGAGCAAAATGTCCCAAAAATAGTTATTTTTAATGTTTAATACTTTTATAAATGAATGAGTCTTTTTTTTAAATGATGAGTTGTATTGTTTTGTAAGTCTACTCCTCATTTATAAGTTCAATTTTTGAAAATTAAAATTTGAAAAATGACACATTTTGTGTTCATTAAAAGCAAATTTAATCATGCTACGTTAAAAACAACTTTACTAAAATTGTAAAATTAGTAAAAACTCTAAACGAAATATTTATCAGAACTATAACTAAAATGGCAGTTCCTCTGTGGTAATCATATTATAAACTAAAATGTCTGATTTAAATTATTTTTATCATTTTGGTTTTTTATTTGGCTAATATATCCTTTTAATTTCATTACTCTTAATTCCAAATGGAAAGGGTTTGTTTAATTCCTCTTGAAGTTAATTCTTTATTTAATTGAATTCTTTTTAAAACCAAGCTTTTTGTATAGTTTCTTTTTAGTTTATTCTGATTTGGATAAATTAAAACTTTTTTGAAATTTTTAGAACATTTTAATTGATTGGCAGCTTTTATAACGTTAAATTTATCTAAACTATTAGGTAGTTTAAGCAACAAATATTCCACTTGTTTCTATTGATGTTTAATTAATATTTTTATTTTTAAATTAATGAATTCCTTTTATTTTTATTAATTTTTATTTCACAAAAATAGTTTTTAAGAATTTTCTTATCAAATTGTTTTCTATTTGCAGCATCAGAATCAGTTGAATTTGGTGCACCAAAAACAATAGTATTTTTATATCTTTTAACTGCGTCTTTCGTTAAATCTATAATAATTTTTGTGTGAGCTTTATCTCTTCTGGGGATTTATTGCTATTTTTAAATAATTTGCTCCAATTCAAAACACTGGCTATTTCTTCTAATATTTTAACTTTTAATGTTAACAAAACGTTTTCATTCTCTAACTTATTAATTTTAGCTAAACTTTCAATGTCTCTACACTTTAATTCATAGTAAATAATACTTCCAGTTGCTGCTCAAAAACATAATTCGTTTTTGTTGCCATTTAATAAATGCTCTATACTAATATACTATTTATACCTCAGCACTAGTGATTAGCTTATAAAGATAAAACAGCTAAACTGCTTAAATGTTAAACTGTAGGTTTTTAGAATAAAACATGTCAGCCATATTTAATTATGCATTTTTTGTTTCTTTCTTTAACAAAATTTTGTGGTCTTTAAAGTAACTTTCCATCAGTTGAATCTTACCTCTTACAAAATTCACCAGAAATGCTTGCTCTTTGTGAGACTAATTTCAGTGGTAAATAAAATTACTATGATGTTTTATATATATAATACTATGCACATAATAATACTATTTTTATAAATTACCAATTTTATAATTTACCAATGAACATTTATTGTATAAATAAAAAGCTACTCTATTACATAAAAAACATGCTAAGCATATCGCTTTCGAAGCAACTTGGCAAAAATAAACAAGAAGTTAGATAACATTTTACAAATGATTTGTCAACCTCTTTTAGACTAGCGAAATTGTTTTTTTAAAGAATATCTGAATATTGCTCTCAAAATATCTAAACACTTTTATTATAAATATTTTAAAATCGACAAATGTATAAAAAAAGGCATAGTACCTATACAGGCAGCGAGTCTTTTTAAAATTTTTTATTTTATTTATTTAAAAATTTTAAATAAAACAATACCAATAAAACTGCTCTTGATTGAAAAATACATGCTACAATTATACCACTGGCATTACATTTTCAAACCAGCTGTAAACTATTCACAGAAACCCCATGCCAATCCTAATAGTAACCCAGATTTAAGTATCTGAGGGCTTGCAGTATCTTTTGAATTTTCACCCCAACAAATTATTTACTCCGAACAACTGTAGATATCACAATACTGTAGACACTTCTCAATTAATGAATGACAACCCTCTCACTGATTCCTCTTTTTTACATCTTGAATTATTGTTTAATACTGGCCTCTCACGGAAACCATACAATTAATTGGAATGTTAGCATCTGCTGAAATTGCTTCTCTAAGATTGCATCTGCTAAGATTGCAATTAATTTTGATAATAATAATCTTTTTATTATGCCAACTTTACTTTTGGTTCCATATTTTGCCTCTACAAGTCTCTTTAGTCCCTGTTTGTATTATTGTTGCCATAAAATTCATCTAATGATACCCTTTCCTTTCTTGACAAGATCCAAAAATGCATTCTAATGTAGTTGAGTCTAATTTATCTACCAAGCTTGAGCCCCTCTCCCATTGTAATAAGGTTGCATCTCTTTCTCTTTTCTACAAATAATATTATAGTTGCTGCTCAAAGGAGCTATCATCTCTAGTTCCTTTAACCGAAACTCATTCTAGCTTGACTTTTTACTCAGCAAAGTCACATCCTTTTACTGTATCTATTGAAAAATACGCTTTTTGAAATTTCTCTTTTTTCTCATGTTTTCCTGATTTAACCTACCTGTTTAAATCTTCTGTCAACTTTTTCCTTGCTCTTTAACTCTATTCTTTGTTTTCTAGTAACTTCAAATTTAATAGTGTTTGGTTGCAGTCTTATTAAGAGTGAGCTTGAATAATATATATATATATATATATATATATATATATATATATATATATATATATATATATATATATATATATATATATATATATATATATATATATATATATATATATATATATATATATGGGTCAAACCACTCGACATTTGAGTAAAAGATTTGAGGAGTATTTAAAATTACTAAAAATTTATCATAAAATTAACATATTTATTCAAAAATGAGTTGTTTTAATGTAGCCAATAAAGACTCTTTTTCAGTATTAGCCTACGCCTAAACTTCACATCACTTAAAAATCAAATAAGCATTACAGACTATGTGGGAAAAACCTGATCTTAATAAATAGGCTTTTAATTACAAGCTATTACTCCAGCTCTAACAGGCGTTTTCTATTACTCTATGACGTATGTATTACAATAATTATCCTACATTTTCCATTATTCTATGACTTAGTTTTTACACCTTTAATGTTTTCTTTCATTTCACTAACGAATAAAATTAAATTAATGTGTTCACTATATATTAAATTGTTTTTGTATTTAACAGTTTATACTTGAAAATGATTATTGTATAATCGAAACATGTTATTAAAACTGAAAAAAATTGTTATATAATATGAATATATTAGCCTATCCCATTTTGACCCTTATAAACAAATTTTAATGCGCATATTTTACGAGTGCCATAGAATATTCCCAAGGTATTGTTTTCTTAATGAAATTTTTTTATTTTAGATGACTATTTATTCTAGCGCTACATTTTGGAGTATACTCTTGGAGTAACCTATCAAACCGACTCGAGCAACTGTTCTACTACTAGCTGTGATCTACAATATCTTTCTTGTGTTTATTGCATATTTTTATATAATATGTTAATTATAATAAATTGAACTCGTTTTACAATACGACTCTAACGTAAAACAACATGGACATTTTTACATTTTTTGAGATTTTTTGGCATTTTCAAACGATTGGCGCTATAGAAATTTTCAAATCATTAACTATATAATAACGCCATTACAAGTAATGGAAGTTTTTTTATCTATATCGATTGTGCGCATTTTTATTACTATTATTTTTATAAACTGGTGGTATTTAAATAAATTGCAGGTTAAGGATATTTATTTATTAACACAAGAAACGTAGTTTTAAGAAAAATATTTCCTAATAAAAAAATTCAATTTTGCTGTGCTCGCAGTAAAATTTATCCAAGATAATGTAGAGCCTGTGATGAGCTTGAAGAAGCTACTTCAAATAAATATTTCTTGTAAAAAACCATTAAAAAAAAACAAAAGAGTGGATTCGAGGAAACTAGTTACGCCAACTGTTTTCTCACTTTCTCGTTATTGAATGGTTCTAATAATTTAAATTTTGATCCAATATCTAACTGCAAACTCTGAACCTTAAAAGTATATTAAAACATTCTTTTGCATATTTTCTTGAGATATTTGTCTTAAGCTGAAAATTTATATGTATGTAAATATATATTGTACATTTGCAGCGTTTAAACGTTGAATTCTGAAGAAAATTTGCTTCAGAAACAAGAGACCTTGGCAGTGACAGATCCAGGATTTTTTGGTGTTTGAGATAGCTAACATGGAGCAACATCCAAAAATTTGTATTTTTATATTTATGTCCAATAATGGGAACAAAAAAAGCCCTAAAATTTTATCCCCCTGCCCCAAATGTAAATACAACAAGTTGATAATATAATTTTTTTGCTATTCTTAGCTAAATTTATATTCATTGATAGATTTTAAATATTGTTTTACAATCTCTAAGCGTTCAAAAATATGACTATATAAAATTTGTTACCCCCTCAAATTTAGGGGGGTTTTATGAACTCTGAGAGATATTACTATGAAACTTAAAATTTATCAATGAATATAAACAAAGTTAAGAATTTTAAAAAAATTATTTTTCTAACTTTTTGCTCTCACATTTGGGGCAGGGGGGAAAAAATTGTAATTTTTTTTGTTTCCAGCCTCCAATCATTGCAATATTTTGCAAAGCATCATTATTTGACATAAGTATAAACATACAAATGTTTTGAGTTTGTGCCATGTCTGTTAGCTATCTCAAACACCATAAAAAGCTGGATCCTTCACTGATCTGTGGTTCAATGTCTACTCCAGGCTTTTTTAGACATAAAACAAGCATAAACTTACATGCTCTTTAGTGGTGTTCTGTGATGCGACCATTAGTTTTCTTGGAGCACCTAAAAAAGCCACACAAAAAATGTGTATATATATTTTTGAATCACATTGATACATTTTGATCTAGTTTTGTTTACAATAAAAGATCGAAAGTCCTTTACCCAATTATTTAAGGAAACCATTTTGGATTTAGATTTGTTTGATCTAAGGCTCCAGCAACAGTATTTTGAAAAACCAAACATCATTTGATAACAAAATGAGGCAAAAATCATAAAGTTTGTTTTATGACTGGAAAAAAAATCAATAAAAAATCATAGTAGCCATTACAATAGCCAAAGTGTTAATTTATCGTAATCAGTGTTAAAAAAACATTTTTCTTAAATTAATAAGCACAGTGTTTTTTTTTAGTTCAGGAACACATAAAGAAAACATCGTTGAACAAATTAACAGGATTTGACATCAGAATCTATTTGCGCCAAGGCTTGAATATTGTCCTAAATTTAATCAAAAATCATAAAAAGCATAATTTCGAACAATCGACGCGAATATCAAGAAAAAATTAAGAAATAAAAAATTTTTCATATAAATATGACCTCTACGCCAATCCCTAGCCATAAAAAATGATTTTCAAAATAATGTATATATATATATATATATATATATATATATATATATATATATATATATATATATATATATATATATATATATATATAGTTTTGATTTTAACTTTTCTTACCATTTTAAGCTTACACAAACATTGAACTGGCTTGTTGCAAAACTGAGTGAACTGGAAAGTAACATCATATCTGTTGAAAGAGTCAAAGAGTATATTGATGCTCCATCTGAGGTATTTATATACACACCGCATGATGTTGCAATCTTTAAGTAAATTTTAAAGTATTACTTAGGTAAAAATTTGATCAGGTTTTATTTTTTTGTTTGTTTTTCAGAAATTGTTATCATTCCATAGTTCTAAAATAATTTATATTTGGTATTTTTCTTAAATACCAAATATAAATTATTTTAGAAAATTTGTGTGTTGGTATCAAACGCTATTTATTAAACTGTATTTTGGAATAGATTTTTTTCATGCAATAAATTTAACACCTATTTATGAATTCCAACTTTATCAGCTTCCTACAATGGAACAGTTTTAAGACATTATCAGTATCTTATCAGTTCTAGATCTAATTGATTTAAAAGCCTAAATACAAACTTTGCATCTGCAACTAGAAAAAATTTTGATTTGGTATGCTAAGAAAACACTACAAGTCAGTAAGAAAATGAAGATTTTTGTCTCCTATAAAAAAATAGTAAACCTCTGAAAACTTTATGGACTTGGCAACTATTTGATTTCTGAACCGAAAAGTTTGTGAAGCAAAAAATGTCAGCTTATGGTACAACAACAAAAACTAACTTGAAAGATAGAATGCAAAGAACAAAAAATTGTAGTGTTATAAGTAAAGACATTATAATATTATTTCATAATATGTGGAATAATGATATTATATACTTAGATTTGATGTGTAGAGCATCTTATTATATAACTATATGAGGTTTTTTTTAGAGTATAACGGAAGATCTTTTTAATATTGGCAAAGCAAACATAAAATAACAACAAAAAAACAAAACGACTTTAATGGAAGAATGGAACTAATGAAACTTTAATTTTTACTTTGATTTATTGAAGATCAGAGGAATGAAAGAGTTCAATTCATTAGTCACATTGGAGAAAAACAATTAGAAGCAAGAGTTGAAGGAGAATGGGGAGATACGCAAGGTATGAAGAATACAGGAAGAAATCAAGGTATGAAGAATACAGGAAAAAAATTAATTTGTGGCAGATGGTGCTTGTAAACACATAATTGAAAATGAAAAAGGTATTACTATATGCCTTAAAGCTGATAAATGCCTTTTAGCTGATTATGTGAAGAATATCTTGCTTTTTATTTTAACATCAAATTTGATAAGTTAAAAGATTTTAAAATTTATTACCTTGGTGCTCATCATTCAGCTTGTTTTATGGCAGATTCCAAACATCTCCTAGTTCTTGAAATTTCATCACAAGTAATTGATTATTTACATGAACAACAAAAAGAATATGTTTCTAAGATGTTTTTTATAATCAAAATTTTCTATGCACCCATTCTAGTCTTGTTAAGCATTTTTTTTTTAATGA
>NC_061159.1:41835560-41988060 GCF_022113875.1 Hydra vulgaris | reverse complement strand
ACCAAAAAATAAAAAAAGTGTATTTTTTACGATAATTATTCCGAAAAAAAAAATTGAATTATAATTATATATATATATATATATATATATATATATATATATATATATATATATATATATATATATATATATATATATATATATATATATATATATCTGTGTGTGTGTGTGTGTGTGTGTGTGTGTGTGTGTGTGTGTGTGTGTGTGTGTGTGTGTGAGTGTGTATGTGTAAAATTATTATTCAATTTTTATATTTTTTCTTGAAATTCTTAAAAAGTTATTGAGATAAAAATAAAAAATTCTATATTTCTCACGAAATAAAAATAATCAGAAAAATCTTCAATAGGTCAAATACTAGGTGTGAAAGTTATTTTTTCTTAAGTGATGGTACCAATCGAAGAAATCGGCTTCATGTACAAGACAAAAAACATTTAATTTTAAGCCATATCAATATATCAAATGTTTTAAACTTCACAACGATACAATATTTGTTTTGGCTATCTAAAATTTCCATAATTTTACTCAAAGCAAGAACATTATTTGTTAGGCATATATTGATGAGATGTGGTGCCTTTTTTTTGTATATATTTATCGTCTCACCTACATTGGTAAAAATATAAAAATTTCTGGCTAAAAGGATCTACTCGAAACTGGGCTTAATATCTTATTTTTTAGGTGTTGACTAATTAATATTTAGATGACTGTGAAACAAAAAATATAAAAAGAAGTTGGGAATAGTTTTGGCTGAAGTGTTTGATAAATCAGTTTGTCGAAAAATAATCACTGATATCCTAATTCAGTGTAATATTAGTTTTTTTAACAAGATCCATGTTGATAATAACTCCCAGGCATCTCTAAAACATTTTTATATCACTGCTTTATCATTTCATGACATATTAACATTTTGATCTTGAGTATTTTGGACTAAATTCAACATAACTGTAGGTAAATAACTATTTCAAAAGTTTTTGAAAATCAAGCAAATCAAAGTAATCATTGCAATTAGAGTTGGATACAGTTCTACGCATAGGTCTCGGTTTATCAACAAACGAAACCTATAAAAAAAATTTTGTGTCCTAATTTTTTGTTATTAACTCTATCTTGAAGAGATTTTTGTAAATAACTTTCAAATATTTCTACTAGTTAAATGGGAGGTTTGTAAAACCCTGGTAAATAGGTTTCTGTTTATGTTTTGAAGACCTGGTACTTGTGTTGTGTAAACAATGTAAACAAGTTAAAAAAACTAGAACCTTAATGCGAGTGTTATTTTTAGGGAATAGAATTGTTGCCTTTTTTAGTTTTGAATTTTAATATATTTTTTAATATTTAAAATTTAAAGAAAATTTTCAAAATTTAACAAATTCTCTTTAGGCAGCAGTTATTATTAAAAGCAATCAGCCTGATGATGACTGGCCAAGATTTGGTGCCATCGATTTTCATAATCTCTTTATTAAATATCGTGAAGATTCGGACCTTGTACTTAACAACATATCATTTAAAGTTGAACCATCAGAAAAGGTCAGTAAAAATTTATAGTATAGTATAGAAAGTGAAAATATTTTGATTTAATATTAATATTATTATTTCTTTTATAAATAAATACAATATCTAGGTATTTATGAGTTCTTACAAAAACCCGCAAAAGATTTCTTTAGCCATATCGACTTTAGGTGCAAAATTTGCAGCTTACACGAGTTCCTAAGATTTCTAACAATAGTTCTGACTGAAAATAATGATCTAAGACGATGATCAGACAATGTGGCAACTTTTTTTATTAATCTGAGGCAAATGCTTTCAAGACGTTTTGCAGGTTGATTGGGCGTTTGTTGCATACAACAGAAGCTTGTTTTCTATGGTAGACAGTTTCATAAGTTGAGTGCGAGAGATATCACAGAACACAGGCCAAGCAAAAGCCATATGCTAAAAAACTAATGCAAGATATGTTTTCCATGTTAAATCATTAGGAATACCATATGATACCAGGCGATGGATAGCCGACATTCCGAGGCATCATTTATGATGAATGATTTTGAAGTGAGACTCCCATTTAAGGTCATTTTGTAAAGTTACCCCAAGAAGTTTAATATTGGACTGAGTTTCTAACTTACTGCCAGCAACAGTTATTGGTAACCCCTTGTCACCCTCTAAGGTAAAATCGATCAATTGAGTTTTTTCATTATTGACATGCATTTTTGCACGAAGTGACTAACTTAGCAAATTATTTACTCCTTCCTGTGTGTTATCGATGTTATTATGGCCAACATAATGTAATAGCGTGGTGTCGTCGGCGTACAAGTTTAATAGAGTTCTTGAATTATCAAGTATCAACATTCGGTTAACTACCATAGCAAAAAGATATGGACCTAGAACTGACCCCAGAGGAACTCCACTTGTTATATTGGTCCAAGGAATGGAATCTGGAGAGACACCAGAAACAATGGCTTTTTGAGATCGATGACTAAAATAGGATTTAATCTTAGTTGTGACAGAGTCCGGTAAACTGAAATTATTTTTAGCTGTAAGAAGGACAACAAAATGAGAGATTTTATCAAAAGCTTTTTTAAAATCAATACTAATACATCAAACATAACCACCTGAAGATATAAGTTTGTTTAAAGTCCAAAGAACCATCATTGTAAGAGCATTAGTTGTGCCTCTATAAGGGCCCAGAACAAAAGCGAATTGAAACAGATTAAATTTTTTCTGAAGGGAAGGTATTAACTACTGTTTGAGTTCAATCTTCTCTAAGATCTTAGCAGCACAGCAAAGTAATGAGATAAGGCGATACTCGTCGTTTTTTCTTTTAAATTGGAACCGCATGAGCTTTTTTCCATGCAGATGGAAACTTAAGTTGAGAAAAGCTATAATTGAAAATGAGCGTTAAGGGGGCAGCCAAAATATTGGCGTAATCTCTGAGGATAATTCCAGGGATACCATTTGGTCCACTAGCCGATGATTTAATTTTTATCAATTCTTGGTGGACAAGGTATTCATTAGTTTCATAGAAAGTAGCAGAGTTGTAATTGTTTTTATTTATAATAAATTTATCTATATCCTCTGGCTCGAACAGCTTCGCAAAAGAATCATTTATTTTGATGGCTTCCGATAGAGTAAAATATTTAGTTTATTGGCTAGGCTTAATATCATTGTTGATAGCATTCCATTTTTTTCTTGATACTATAATCTTTGTTAAGTTTAATACGGCCAAGTTGACGTTTTGAGGTTGCTATAGCCAAAGTTAGTTTTTCTTGCAGAGCGATGTATATTTGTTGATGTTTTTTATGGTAAGCGCGATCTTTTTCTCTCATTAAGATTTTAATTTGAGGAGTTATCCATAAAGGATCGTTGCTTTTCATTGTAATGGAACACATAGGAAAACACTTGTTAATTAACAATCTAACTTATTGTTTAATAAGATTATTTGAAATTAAATTGAACATTTTAAGTTCATTCAAATTTTACATAGCAGTAAGTTTCTGTTAGTAACAGAACCTTAGTGACAGATGCTTATTTAATATAATCAAAAAAGAAAAATTTGAAAATTGGCATCTAAGGGTAATAATTATTAACATAACAAATAAAATTTAGTAATATAAAAAATAAAGTTTAGTAATATAAAAAAGAAATACACATGATAGTTAAACATAAAAACTTATTTTGTAGTGTTATCAGTAAATGTTATTCTTATTTTAGTTCTTATATTAGTGTTGAATTTCTTTTCCTTAACTGTGGGCTAATGACCAATAAGGTAAGTTTGAATCATGAAAATTTACTAAACTAAAACCTTATTTTAACAATTGGCAAACTAAAACTAAATCATACTTCAACAGTTAGCAAACTAAAATAAGATAGTAGAATAGTAAAAAAAACTAAAACTAAATTGAGTATTGAAGCAGTTAACCTGTTTAAAAACTTATCAGAAAAGTTATTTCTTTAATTATGGTTTTATTTTGATCAGCACTTTAGGTTTGAGCTCAGCAGATATTTAAGTGCTTGCTCTTTGATTTGCAATAAATTTTAAATTAAATGAAATTAAAACCATATTTTAATCCTCAATATTGAGTGTTAAAATGATATATTTAACAAAACCATCATGTTCAGTATTGTTAAAATCATAAACTACCATTGAGTCATATTCTTTAATAATTCATTGATGTAGTATTTCAACATATCTTTTAAGAAGATCTTTTTCTTCATTGTTCCACTATTAAACATGAGCATCAATTAGAAAAAATCACCCTCCTCATACTTTCCAATATGTGCTCTTATATTTTGATTTAATGCAATCGAAAAAGAGAAGACTTTTTGTCAAGACAGGACTATAAAGATGAGTCATCAGCAAATAGAGCCACTTTAGAAGAATGGTTGTCAGAAAAATCATTGATGTAGATAAGAAACAAAACAGGACCACGGATAGAACTTTGAGGTACCCCAGAGGTTACTGAGATACCCCAAAAGTTATTAGAAATAAAAAAGAGTGTTAACCTTCAAGGTGACTTTAATAAAGCAATTAGAAAGAAAAGGTTTGATAATCCTAAAACCTTTCCCAGATACTGTATCTTTATATGATTTATATGATATATTATACACCATCTAAAACAAACTTATAAAGAGGACCAATATCCAAAACTTTATAGAAAGATTTAGTTATATCAAGAGCAATAGCCCTAGCTTTGCCACCTTCATCTAATGCATAATAAAAATCATTCAGTCACAACAGTTAGTAAATTAGTCGTAGAACAAGAAGGTTGAAACTGTATTGATTGTCTAAAAGTAAGTTATTTGAATCAAGATGTTAAAATTTTGTTGATCAATCACTTAAACTTTGTTAATAACAGATAGAAGACTGGTAAGAAGATAGTTAGAGCAGCCAGAATGTTCTCCAAAATTTTTAAAAATTTGGACCACAGATTCCATTTTCACAGATGCCATAGAAAAATTTAATTGAGGTATGACTTTAGTAACAGAATCTAAAATGATTTGAATATCTAACAATTAATTAACCTGTTTAACTGAAATGGAAGAAAAAGTATGGCCATAAGAATCAAGAGTAAAAGTAGAAGAGTCAAGTTAAGTCAAAGAAGTAGAGTCAAGTTTTTGCAAATAGTTCTGCTTTATCCTTGAGAGAGCTAATAAGTCCCATGAACGAGAGGTAAAATGTTAAACCTACCTACCTAGTGAATTGTCTTAAATACAGAATTTTTAAAATATCATCAGCCCAAATTTTCAAAAATTTATCAGCTCAAGCACGGTCACAAAGAAAGTCACAGAGTGAATCCCAGTCAGCTTTAAGGTAGTAAAAAGTAGTGCAATGGTATGGCGAGTACAAAGAGAAGTTTTAGATGAAAGTTTTATAAACATCATTGCATAGTCGGAACCACCTAAAGGAGAAAAAGAAAAAACTGAGTACAACTAGGGTCAAAGACAAAACACAAATCAAGAAAGCAAGTTACAAATTTAACTGCCTGAATTTAACTGTCTAGAAAACAAATTACAAGTTTAACTATCTGAGTAAAAGATTGAGTAATGCAGAATTTATGGGTTTTAGGGCCAGAAGTATCAGTGATGATTCATTGTAATGTGCTTTAAAGTCTCCAATAACAGCAATATTGCCTGTGGTTAAAGAGAAAGGGCATTGTCAATTTGATCAGAAATTATATCTAAATGCGTGCAGTCTTGAAAAGAAAAAGAATGATAAAGAACAAAGAGAAAGGCGATAGAGTGAAAAGGTGCTAAGCAGAAGCACATAAAACAATGGTCAGTGGATTCAAACTTGAATTCAGGACAAATATGTGAATTAATGTATATGTGTACCCCCAAGCCAAACATGAGACTATTGGAGTATTTGCGAATTATTGGATAGTACCCATAAACACTGAAATTTGAAGAAGGATAGGTGGAATTTAAATTAGTCTCACAAAGAGCAAGCAAGTCTGTTGAATTTTGCAAGAGATAAGATTCAATTAATGGCAGTTTGCTTCGCAGACCATGAATATTTGTAAAAGGTATATTAAAACAGTTAGGCGGTGGGGATATTTTTTTATGTTTAATATTTTGGGTTACTTATAGCATGTCTTTAACTAAAGAGAACTTGACTCATTCATACATAGAGCACAGCATCCCTAGCAATAAGCTATGCAGTTGTCTCAATTCTGCTAATTAAAAAAGTTGTAATTTAGGGCTTCTTATGTGGCCTTGACAATGCGCACCAAAAGCATTAATAAGGACACCATCTATCAGCAATATGGCACTGTTAAAACTTTAACATTTTACAGCTGCTGATAAAATCAGCCTTTCTGAGAGCTACCACAGAGTTTGGAAAACCATACAACCAGCCGGTCTCAGATTACTACCAGCCGGTCTCAATTGAGTTTACAAATGGATTAAGTGCAAACTTGCATAAATGTGTTTTTGCATAAATGTGAACCTACTAAAATGCAAAGCAGTTGAATATACTGTTGCATATGCTGGAATATTTGCAAATCTGCGTGAAAAATTTAAAAATACTGGCTTAAGTTGTAAAACCTATAGTACAAATTTAAATTAATGCGCCTAAAGAATTTGTAAGCACATAAGTGCAAATCTGCATAAGTGAAGAAAAACTTATTCATCTATTTTTTATTTTTTTTTTCAGTTATTTTATTCATAGTTTTATCCTTGAATATTTTAAACTCTCTCCTTTATGTTTTCCTGGCTTTGAATATTTTTGCCTTAAATTCTCATTTTCATGTTTTTCTTACTTGAATAATTGAAAATATTTGAAGTCTTCTGTAAATACTTTTCTTAGCTTTTAACTCTCTTCTTTGCCTTCGCTTTACTACCAGATTAACCTTTCTTCAATATCAGATTGCCCTCTCTTTACTACCAGATTGCTCTCTCTTCACGACCAGGTTACCCTCTTTTCACTACCAAATTACTTTACAATATGGTTTTTTTTTTAATCATAGCTTTTATCGGGAATATTTTTTAGTTTTAAGTATAAGTCAATTTAACTATTTGTTTAAAAGATAAAGAAAGTTATGTACACTAATGATGGCTGCAATTTATATCCAAAGTTCTTTCATTTTTATTGTTCATTTTAATTTTAGGTTGGTATAGTTGGGCGTACTGGAAGTGGAAAATCTTCGATTGCAAATGCTCTTTTTCGTACAATAGAAGCTTGTATTGGAAGTATTAAAGTTGACAATATTGATATTTCAACTATTGGATTAAATGATTTACGATCTCGAATGACAATTATACCCCAAGTAAGTTTTGTTGCTATAGTTGAAAATTAATTGATATTTTATTTTATACAATTTTTTAATGAAAATTAGTTAATGCTGTTTTTGTATTTGATTAATTTCAAATATGTTGTTACATAAACTACGCATAAAATTTATGTTTAAGAAGCAAATAAATAATCAATCCAAATGTTTAGGCTAATAAGCTGACTAATGACCAATTAAAAAGGTTAAATATACCATTAGAACCAAACTTTTTTCATTGAAAAAAAAATTCCTAAAAAAAATCATAGCATGAATGGCAATTAGGAAAGTTGCATTCAAATGGGGTATTCTAAAAACAATATTGATAAAACAAAACAAAAAGAATAATAGTTACAGTCTTTTATACAAATAAAAATTGGCACAAATATTTAAAGTTAAGTTCTGTTTATATATATTTATATACATATTTTTGTCAATATTTAATTTTTCATTACTATTTCTTGCTTTAAATGTTTGCCAAGTTTATTTATATACATTTTTTATCTATTTTTTAACATTTTTGCACAAATATGTATTATTTTATATCGAGATTCAAGATATGTATTTTTTTTTCGAGGAATTAAAAGTTCTATATTATTTTAAGAAATAAAAAATCATCGGGAAAATTCATCGTTTGGTCAAAGTAGGTTTAATGGTTATCTTTTCTTATAGTTATTAATAATAGTGATTGTCTTACATGGTACCACAGCTTACATAATATGCTCTTATATGTTCTCTGATGGTTAGCTCACATTTTATGGTCTTACATATAATAGGTATATAGAAAAATTAGAAAAACAAAAATAATTTTAACTTTTTTATTTTTTTATTTACTTTTTTACAGTCAGTAAATTATTATTTATTTATTTTTTCTTGTTGTTTAGAACCCAGTTCTTTTTTCTGGAACAATACGTTTTAACATTGATCCATTTGATCAACATGATGATGATGATATCTGGAGGGTTTTGGAAGTTTCAAATTTAAAACCATTTGTTTCAAGCTTAGAGAATGGCATTATGCATGAAATTTTTGACGGGGGTGAAAACCTGAGGTAATGTCTTTGTATTTTTTAATGTGTTTCTATTGCATAAAAACAACATGTTAGTGATATAAGTATTAGGAAATGTAAATCTTGATATAATATGTATATATATATATATATATATATATATATATATATATATATATATATATATATATTATATATATATATATATATATATATATATATATATATATATATATATATATATATATATATTGTGTTGATGAAACACAGTGTAAAATGAAAAAAAAATTTTGTTAAGTAATTTTCTACTAATTTATATATATATATATATATATATATATATATATATATATATATATATATATATATATATATATATATATATATATATATATATTTATCATAATAAGTTTTTGTTTAAGTGTTGGACAACGCCAATTACTATGTCTTGCTCGTGCTTTGATTAGAAAAAGTAAAGTTCTTGTTCTTGATGAAGCTACATCGTCTGTGGATCTTGAGACGGACGGAATTATTCAAGAAGTTATTCGAAAAGAATTTAAGTTGAGCACAGTGTTGTGCATTGCTCATCGATTAGATACAATTCTGGATTATGATAAGTATGCATGGTTAGCCTAAGTACTATAACTAATAATAATAATTTTTTTGATATCAATATTATTTATTTTTAGAATTATTGTTCTTAATCATGGTAGAATTATGGAATTCAATTCTCCCAAAGTTTTATTTCATCAGCAAGGTGAATTTTACAAAATGGTAAAAGAAGCGGGTTTGAGCATTAATACGAAATAAATGGTATTCAAAATTGAAATAATTCCAGAAAAACATTTAAAATAACTGTTCTCATTATTGACATGCGCCCTAAAAATAAGACATTTTAAAGACATGAATACTTATTGCAATGCTTAGTTGCCTATTAATTTTAGCTTTTACTATTAAAAACTAGTGTTTAATTTTGATTTTTATACTTTATTTTTTTTTTTTTTATTTTTTTTATTTTGTTTATAACATGCGACAATTATATTATAAAATTACCTTGTAGAAAGTGGTATAAAGTTTTGTATATTCATAAATTTTTTAAATAATGATTTTTTAACAACTATTAGTAACATCTGTAAAAAAATGTTATTAAAAAAATGTTTTTTGAAAATTTTGCAAAACTGTAATAAAATGTTTATTGAAAATATTGCAGGAAAACTTTAGGAATTTTTACAAGGACATTGCTATAGGGGCTGTTCATTAATTACGTCAACAAAATTATAATAATTGAACCAAATTTCAATATACAGGAAAAAAAATTAATGATTTTGGGATGATTCTTAAACATATAAACATCTAATCTGTTAAAATAAAGAATATATATCTAAAAATATGACACTACAAAAATCAAAATGTCCCGTAAGTAACGGTGGAATTGCCCTATACACTCTTTTTTTTTCTTTTCTTTTTTTTTTTTTTTTTCTTTTCTTTATTCTTTTTTTCTTATTTTTTTCGTTTTTTACATTTTTTTTTTACAAGAACTCCTTGAACAATGGAAGCTATCAAAATTTATACAAACTTTATATTTGGACTAATGATAGATTTATACACAATTATAATAAGTGTATTTATCATTATATTATTTTTCTTTTTAACTAAACCTACTACTAAAAAAAATCAATACTTTTTTCAAAACTTAACTTAAAGATTACTTTCGTGTTACTTATCGTAGCTGAAAACTTTCTAAAGTCTGTTTTAACTTTAAGTATATTTTGAGGTAATACACTTTATTTAACTTATCCGATAACTTTACCATAGTAACGGTCCTTAGCAACACAGACTTATGTTTTTAATTTTTCTTTCTCTCTTGACATTGATTTAAGTTTTCATTAAATGTGGTTAACAAGAAATTAGTTTAGTAGGCCCGCATGGTTTGAAAAAGTGTAGATGGTAAATGTGAGTGAAAGTTGCTATTGTTGTATCACATATTTTCTATTTTGTGATGAGCTATTGATGTATTCGCAAAGCTTTGTATTTTTTTATATTATGTATAACTTATCGGTTTTGTTATATTAGTTAAGAATTACAAGTGAACTCAGCTAAAATGTATTTTAATGAAAGAACTGCTGGAGTACAGAGATTTATGAGTCACCTCAGCTTGAAATTGTGTAAAAACAATGGTATCTTTATTTTTTAAGGATCGGAAACGCAAAACCAATATAAAAAAAGACCAAAAAGACACCTCATTGTAATTGTAAATAAAGATTATTATTAAAAGCAATGAAGAAAAAAAAATGAAGAGTGACATCTTGAAACCAATAAGTCTAACTCATTTGGAAGTTTTTCAAATGTTTTTTATGTTTAAAAAATTTTTTAATCATCTATTATTGTCATCAAAAACCATCAACTGTTTTTAACTAAATTTCTTCAAAAAGTTTTCATGAAAACAATGCCAATGCAACTGCTTTTAGTCATGAAATACGCCTACCGTCTTATTTGCATATTATCCTCTAACTAGTTGAAGTCTCAGCTGTAACCTATTCACAGAAGCCCAACCTATTCCCAACCCAAAAGTTCCCTAAAACTTAATTTGCGACAATAACTGTTACAACATATAAAACCCATTTTTTAACCAAATCAAAATCTAGCCAAAACACAACACAAATTACCCAGATAAACTCTCGCTGGAACTCAATTGTACTAGTTATCAAGGCAACTGGTACAACATATTTAAAAAGTGGTCTCATTGATAATAGTAACTTTACTAAAAATATTTAGAGTTATATACCTTATACAAAAACTAGTGCATAGGATAGTCTACATAACCAATGCATAAAAAAGTTAAATACGCCGTATGGTAAATTTAGACTTGCCTTTCGCTCGATGAAAAACTAAAAACTTTAATAAACGTTTTTATTACACTTTACCAATAGATTTTTTTTTTTTTTATACGCTTTTTATTAGTTATAAAAAATATTTAAAAAAAAAAAACAGCCCTTTAAATTTTATTTTACAAAAAGTTTATTCCAAACTCCGTGGACTCAAACATGATTAGCTTTTTTCAATCCTTTTTATAAATAGAATTGCCTTTGAGCTCAGAGTGTATTGCGGGATTGGACACTTTTTTGTTGCAACATATGAAAAATCTTTTATCTACAATGTGTAACTATTCTAGCAGATTTAAAATTAATTTAGCCTGGTTAATAACGTTAAAGCTTGATAACTGGACAAGACCAAGCAGTATGTCATCAATGATATCCATATCAAGTGATGTAACATTACCTGCTATCCTTTCTAAAAAAACAGTTATGTTTATGTTTTCTTAATTCTGTTTCACCGCCGTTTCACCAATATAAACACAGAGCTTCTTTCCGTTATGAGCATTAATAATTTTTTTCCTAAGGTTGTCTTTGAATATCTCAATCTTCCTGAACCTCTTTCAATGGACTGTACTATGTTATTGTGGATTGCAGCTACTAATAAAATTTGTTGGCGTATTCCTATACTGTATAAAGCAGAAACCAAAGCTTTATGACCAGCACTTATGTTTTCAACACTTATATTTATCATTATCTTAGACTCATATCATCATCCTCCGAAGAGTCTAAACAGATCTAGATTTAGGTCTAGATGAATGGAAAAAACCCATAAGTTCATTAGATTCTATTATATTTGTTGTTATTTCACCTTTATAATTTGTCTTCTCCATCCTCCTAAACCAAATATGCTGATTCTCCACTGACTTCTGAAATGATTGGTCCGCCTCTTCTGTAATATACATATTTCTCTCCTTTCTAATGTAGATAGCACTATTTATTTTTCACTATGACTTTGTTTCATAAAACGAAAGCAATCCTGGAATACTTTTCGTTTCAACTGCAGTATAGTAATACCAAAGAGTGCTTTATTAAAAACTTCTCTATTTTACATTTATCATACATTATCTATTATACATTCATTCTCTATTTATATTTATCTATTTACATATTCTATTAACATTTACATGCATTCTATATTTTACAGAAGTACCTAGAACTGGATTTCCAGTTTAATGATTTGAAGCAATGCAGATAAAGGTGAAGTAAATTTTTTTTTTTTTGTTCGAAATTGAAAATTTTAAATTATTTTTCTAATGTTCAAAGATAATTATAGATGTACTGTAAATAAAAAAATTTTATTTAAAAAATTTGAAACTTCAAAATAATTTACCAAAATGGGGTAAAGAGGGAACGGTATTAAATAAATGGTCATAAAAAAAAGCGCAACATATTTTTGTTAAAATTTGAAATCTGTCATTGAATACTAATTTGAAATAATAAGTAAAAAAATCAAAAAAACACAAGGTTTTTGATAATTTTTAAATAGGAGGGGAGGTGACTTGGGGTAGGGGTGGATGTAGATTTCTAGAGAAAGAGAAAGAACTAAAAAAAGAACAAAAAATAATTTTTTTTGTTTTTTTCACAAGGAAATTGATGATGAGGTCTCAAAACCCTTTTTTCGTGTAAACATCTAAATTTTTTTTGCTTTTTTGTTTTGATTTTGGGTCCGCCAAAAAGACCTAACGCTCTTGTCACGAAGCACTGACGTAACGAAGAACGCTCTTCGTTACGTCACGAAGCACTGCGGAACGCTCTTCGTTACGTCACGAAGCACTGCGGAAGACCATTTAACTAGAAAGTTCACCCGTCCTTTTTTTTTTTATTTAGGTGCCCCAAGAAGACCTAACACAGAAGTCTTGTCACAGAGCACCGCGGAAGTGCTTTTTATATATAATAATATATATATATATATATATATAAAGCACTTCCGCGGTGCTCTGTGACAAGACCGTTATATATATAAAAAAAGCATTTCAAGCATTCAAGTGTTACAAGAAAAAAAAACAACTACATTTTACAAAAATTACGTTATGATATCTTTATAAATATTTTGATAATATATGTATATTAAGCGTAAATATAAAATCACATAATTTTTAATGAAAAACTTGCTTTTTAGTCTTACCGTTAAAAAAAAAAGCAGTTAAAACAAAATAACACACAATAAACACAGATGTTGTTTAATTAGTCACTATCAATGTCTCTGCGAGTGAGAGTTTTTGAATAGTCTGTTACAGATCGACCATATCACTTGATTTCCAACTAGCTGTAAAAAAACATAAAAATCCTCTTGAAAAATGGACAGAAAAAATGTCAATTGAAGGGTTGAGGGGGGGAGAGAATGTGAAAATCTCAAATTTGAAGTAAAGTTTAGAAAATTTAGATTTTATGTTTGAAATTGAGGACAATTTTAAAGTTCAGGCAATGTAGTTAAGCTTTTTAAAAAAGTAAGTCGACGTTTTTTGCGTACTGAAAATTTATCCTTAATAAGTGATGTAAAAGTATCCATAAACTTGCAGTTTCCAAATAATGTAAAAACCCGTATAATTTGTTTTCGGTATATAGCCTGCATGTGTGAATATATAAACATATTAGCGCAACTATTTGCTGTGTGTGCAACTTTTAACCAAGAGTTTATTTGATTCAAAGTAGCATTAAATTTCACGCCATTTTTACTAACCATCCACGATAAATTGTACACCAAATAAAACAACTCTCTTGGGAAAACCAGAAGTGTAAACACCGTTCCCATTGTTACTAGCAAAGTTGTAATGCTTTTTGACTGTTTAAAACATGCTGCTTTAATTTCTTTACTAGTAGAAGTAACCTCACATTTTTTTAAAGTTTTTAAAATTTTTACATTTGTAAAGCTAAAAACTGTTGCAAATAAACATAAACGTAAAACTACAAACACGCAGTTTGGAATTCCGTATTTATAATCAGAAACATTTGGAATATAACAGTATTTATCTTTTGGATGAATCTTTAGTGCAAGAATATAATGAAGGTAAAAACATATTGAAACGACTATGTCAAAAAAAAAAACTATAGTTACTGTTTTTGGTGTTAGTTCGCCACTAAACGGTGTCACTATTGCTATATATCAATCAATTGCAATTATTAGGAGCACACCACATGATGCTGAAGTCATAATTGGTCCCAGCGAAGGAATAATTTGGCAACCCAAATAACCAAAATCCCATCGCCGATAGTTTGTTAATGTCCAGTAAATATACAAAGGAGGGTTAAGTAGTGAAGATAAAAAATCAATTATTCCCAAATAGAAAATTAACAATTCTGTTGTCGAGCGACGATTTGATTTTCGTTTATAGCCAAAAACATATATAACAAATGCGTTTCCAAGCACTCCCGTGCACAAAATTAGCACAAACGAAACTACAATACACCACTCTGAAAGAGTTATGTCTCTGACAAGAAACCAAATTGGGGAAGATGTGGTTGCAATTGTTAAATTAGAAACCATGGTTGTTGTTCTACAAATTTTTGTGAAATTTTAATCTGAAAATAACACAAAACTTAATTTAAAAAATATATGCGCATGATATAAAAGAACAAAAACGAAAGGTAACTCAAGGTTAACTTTTTATATAATAAATATTATATAAACTATATATATAATAAATGATTATATTATAATAAATATTACAATTCATTTTATAAAACTTTTTTTTATATAACAAAATATGTAAGGCTTTTAAATATATATAAATAGAACCAAGTCGTAATAATTTTCTAAACAATTCTAAAGAGTCTTGCAATTCAAATGCAATAAAAGCTTTTTATCGTAGCTTTGTTTCTACCGAAACCTCCACTTCACAGTCAGTTCATTCCTAAACTAAACTTTATTCATTAACAAATAAAAAAATATTTTTAACAATAATTTCAATTTTACCAAAATTTTTCAGCTATTTTTATACAATATTTTTATGTATACATTGTTCTTAATTTTAAAAAAAAATTTACAGTAAAACTTTGATTACTTATGTACTCAGCATAAATTAGCATAAATTTACTATTAATGTGTCAATATTTAAACATATAGTTATAATTCTCTATATTTTTTAATTAACAGTTTGAGAAATTAACAGTAGTTTTGAAAGGTAATTATTTTGAATGTTTTGCGATTAAAAAAACTTTTTAATAATAGCAAATAAAAGAACTTTTAATGATGTAAAATCATTTTCACCATAAAGTACAAATATTATTATTTTCAAATTAATTTCAATTTAAAAATAACAACTATTTTTATTGTAACAATAGAAAAGTTATAATTTTGATAATGCTAAAAGCTACATTGGTAAGATAAAAGCTAAATTGGTAAGATAAAAGCTATATTGGTAAGATAAACGATCGGAACACCCTTATTAAATGCTCTTCTGAAGTGCTAAGACAGAAATGACCGGAAGATCTTCTTAGAGTACCTTTATAACGAAAAAACAAGCAATAAGAATGATGAAAAACGTTTTTGAAATCTCCATAAACTGCAGATATACGTTCTAAAGAAGTTTGCAGATTAGGCATTAAGATTGCAGAAGATTACAGATTTGGTATTAGGCTAAACACATTACATCAATTATTATTATTGGTTTAGACATCGATTAAACATTGTTTGGCTAACTTTGTGTCTATAAAATTATAATCATTTTAGAATCTTATTTACAAATCTTTGCAAAAATAAATACTTACAAAAAAATATTTTCAAATATATATATATATATATATATATATATATATATATATATATATATATATATATATATATATATATATATATATATATATATATATATATATATATATATATATATATATATATATATATATATATATATATATATATATATATATGCATGTATGTATGCAAAGGCTATTCTGTGAATAAATTAACGGAAACGAATTTTTAAAAACTGCCGACTGTTTTTTTAAAAAATAAAGTCCTCAAAACTAAAAATCTGCCGACTGAATAGTGCCAAAATTCAACTAGTCGACTATGTTCCTTAAAAAATTGACAATAAGTTGAAACTAGACATATTTGAGGGTTGGGGGTCTTACCTCCACACACACACCCCTATCCGGTAATATAGCACTTTTTCTACTATAAACTTAATTCATCAAGTTTTTTTTCAAATTCCAAATAAATCAAACTTGTATTGTATCAACGATGACTTACTGAAAAACAACGAATCGATTAAGACTTACGGAGAACTAACTGAGACATAAGGAGAACTAACTGAGATTCAACGAAAATATACAAAGGAACAAGGAAGATTAACAGAAGAAAATTTAAATGCACAGTTAAAAAAATATGTTATATAAATGACAAAAAAAATTGTAACTATAAAACATAGAAAAAAAAACACAAGTAAATTCTAGCAATATTTTAATAAAAACACTCAATATAATAAATCTATAATAAAAACATAGAATCATAACGTTGTCTTTTTTTCCACTGCTGGGCTCTTTGAAAAAACACAGCATCTCCTGAGCTTATCGAATCTTCATTGTCTATAAGAAGAATTTTTTTAAACTCTTTTTTAGTTTTGCGTAATGAAGCTCTACTTTTATCTCTCATAAATGATGTAAATGTGATCGAAAAGCTTTGATGGGAAAATGTTTTCTTGCAGCATCCAAAGTATGCAAAAACTCGCATAATTTGTTTCCGGTACATAATCTGCATATGGGAATAAATAAACACATTAGCGCAACTATTTGCTGTGTGTGCAACTTTTAACCAAGAGTTTATTTGATACAAAGTAGAATTAAATTTCACGCCATTTTTACTAACCATCCAAGATAAATTGTACACCAAATAAAACAACTCTCTTGGGAAAACAAGAAATGTAAACACCAAACCCATTGTCACAAGCAAGCCCATTATTCGTTTTGACTGCTTAAGACGTTGTACTCGAATCTCCTTACTTGTAGAATTACCGTTGCATTGTCTTAAAGTTTCAAAAATTTTTACATTTGTAAAGCTAAAAACTGTTGCAAATAAACATAAACGTAAAACTACAAACACGCAGTTTGGAATTCCGTATTTATAATCAGCAACATCAGGAACAAAGCAATATTTATATTTTGGATGAATCCTTAGTGCAAGAATATAATGAAGGTAAAAACATATTGAAACGACTATGTCAAAAAAAAAAACTATAGTTACTGTTTTTGGTGTTAGTTCACCGCTAAACGGTGCCACTATTGCTATGTATCGATCAACTGCAATTATTAGGAGCACACCACATGATGCTGAAGTCATAATTGGTCCCAGCGAAGGAATAATTTGGCAACCCAAATAACCGAAATCCCATCGCCGATAGTTTGTTAATGTCCAGTAAATATACAAAGGAGGATTAAGAAGTGAAGATAAAAAATCAATTATTCCCAAATAGAAAATTAACAATTCTGTTGTCGAGCGACGATTTGATTTTCGTTTGTAGCCAAAAACATATATAACAAATGCGTTTCCAAGCACTCCCGTACTCAAAATCAACGCAAACGAAACTACAATACACCACTCTGAAAGAGTTATGTCTCTGACAGGAAACCAAATTGGGGTAGATGAGGTGGCAACTGTTGAATTTAAAACCGTGGTAGTGATAGTCATGTTAGCTGTAAAACAAAGTTTGGAATTTATTTGAAATTGTGAAGAAAAAAAATGCACACAAAAATTGTAGTAAACACAATAAAAATAGACAAATTTTAATTTAAAAATGAAAACATAATTTATAAAAACAAGAAGTTTAATACCTGAATAATTTTTAATATTAATTTGATATAAAATACCTGAATAAATTATATGTAAATTATAATATAATATATATAAAGAAAAAAATAAATTAATTGAACCCATAAAGCAAAACAAGTTTGAAATAGTTTCTCTAAATATGAAATTTGTTTCTTCTTTTCTATATATTTTTAACTTTTTTTTCTTTCTCTTTCACATTTTTTTTTTAACAACATTTTGTTAAAGTGTTTAATAAGCGCAAATTTAATCCAATGAAAAAACTGTAGTTAAAGTTTGCGATTGCAGACTGAATTCTGCAATCAAGTCTGCAATTAACAGTCAAGTTATTTTCTAATTATAACTTTTTATTCAGAAAGAAAGCAATATTTATTTTTATATTTACATATTATTTATATATGTAATTATTATTCATTATTTATTGCAAAGCTTTACCTTGTCCGTACCCAGCAAATATTTAGAAACGTTGCGTTAATATTTAAACGTGTAATTATAATTCTTCAAATTTTTACTAAACAGTTTGTGTAGATGAAGTTTATTAAACAATAGAATTCATAGATAATATTCTTGAGTTATTTGAAAATTAATAAACATTTATTAATAGCTAAAAATATTTTAGCGCTTTATTTCTAAATGTTTATGAATTTTCAAATAACTTAAGAATATTAGGGGAAGTTTGTGTACCAAGGACCTCCTTGTACCTAGAGCCATCCCGCGTTATTTGAAAACTTCAAAGTTCTAAGTAATGTTTCTCAGTCAGGTGGTTTGCTATAAAAATATTTTCTTTTTAATCCTATTTTGATTCTCAGAGGACGTTGCTACGGCAAGTTATAATCAGAAAATGCTTTTTGATGGTTTAAAATGAGTTTTTGCCGCTGGTATTTTAGATTGCTTAACAATCCTAAAGGAAATACTTTTGTATAAGTTCTTGTACATTATATTGTTTGTTATTTAAGTACTAAATGCAATGTTCAATTAGTTTCCTGTTAATCGGGGTTTGTTAATAGATGACATTTTTTGTGAGGCTATCATTTCTTGCACCTAGGCCCATACAATTTGCTTGTGACTCGGGTCGTATATGCGTAAAGAATTTGCTTGATAATGAAGTAAACTGTTGAATTTTGATTGGTGCAGAGTTTTTTTTTTCGCGGTTGTTTTGGGACTTACCATTTTACGCGTAGATTTACTTGTCAATTTTGCTCAGAGCTATTGGTCAATTTTACCTTTTTAAGTGTTGCAGTTAACTAGATAAATTATTGAAAACAATCTAAGGTTAAATAGATTTTTAATCAAATTTACTGTCAAATTTTTAGGGAGTTACACCTAATTTTCAGAGAGCGGCCCTAGATACAATAGCTAGTGGCCCTAGGTACATTGAAAAAAGCTTATTGTACATTAAGCCACTAACTTTTAAACCCTTCCACATGACGGACTTTTATACTTAAAGTCAAATTACATATATTAATATAAAATAATTAATATAGAGATGTATGTGATTATACCAGTTTCACCATTTTTAGACAAGTCTGGCTTTGAACTTGGGCGTTGATTAAATTCGGCCCTATGTACACGAGCTTCCTCTATCTTTTAATTCTATTGTTTAATAAAGTTCACTAACACAAACTGCTAAGCAAATAATACTCAAAATCATTTTTTTAGTAAAAAATTATATTAGATATTAACAGGAATTATAGAAATTTGTATTAAATTGAGAAATTTATTTAACTGTGGTTGCCTGCTTTTCTTTTTTCTATTTTTATACAATAAAAATGTTTATTGAAAAGCAAGCTAAAAAAATTGTTTAAATCTTTAATTGTTTAAATCAAAAATTGTTTAATGATTTTTAATATGAACAACAAAAATTATTTTAAATAATGATTTTTAAGTATGAAAATAGAAAGTTATTTCAACTAATGACTTTTAACATAAAAAAAAAAAAAATTAACGAGTCTTAATGAGAGTTTAATACAAAAAAAAAAAAAAGCAAAACCTTTAACCCAAATAAAATAATACTTTATTCCTTAAATAGTTCAAGTTTTTTTGAAGTTTTTTTTTTTTTAATAAATTAATTATTTTGACAAATTATCGAATAATTCATTATAAAATATATATATATATATAAATATATATATATATATATATATATATATATATATATATATATATATATATATATATATATATATATATATATATATATATATATATATATTTAATTTAAGTATCGCAACGACTTATTTTGCATAAAAAACAAAATTTTCGTATATGGTTTAGTATTATCATATTGAGCAAACTTCAAATTTGGGTATGTTTTCGCTTATATTAAATAAGAAACTCATTTAGTATAAACCCCTTCACTTCCTCCTTTAACCGTTAAATATGAGGGTAATAGTTTACGAAGTTTTATTTTATTATTATTTTATTTTTTAAACTAAATTTATATATTAACAGATAAGTTCCAAACTTTATCAAGTAATATTTGATGAAGCGTTTAAAAGTTATTATCATGTAAGGTTTCCAAATATTTTTTTGAATTTGATTATTTTAAATGTATTAAAAGTAACCTTTTTGATTTTTTTTTTTTTTTTTTTTTAAGCACAAGAGAGAGTAAATTAGAGTTTTTTTAGATTTTTTTAAAAATTTTGACTAAATATTTAAAAATAATATTTGTATTATTTTAATATAGGAAAACAGAGTAACATCTTTTTTAAATATTGTTGATAAAAAGATCTTAAAATAGTCGATAAAAAGTTGTAAGTGTAGTTTTTTTATATTTTACTAAATTTAAAAGGTTCAGTTGAATCAAATATAAAATAAAATAATTTCATGAAGAAAAAAAAATAGAAAAAAATTAATCTAAATTAATATCTAATTTTAAAAAATTAGGCTGTTACGATTATAATTCTGATAAAACCTGTTTAAGTTCATTAAAAAAAAAAAAAATCGTGTCAAGTCTTAATATTTTTCTAATCCTGATTTCGAATGTATTAATGATTAACTACTTAATTACATTTTTCATACATTTGCAATTTTAATACATTAGTATTGAATCATTAATTTATTAATACATTAATTAATAATAAATAAAAAAAAAAAGCTTTACGTATTTATATGTGGTGATTAAATAACTTTTTTCGTTTCCCTGCGTTTTGGTGCAATTTGTATTCTGCTCAACTTGGTAAAAAAAAATTTGATGCTTTACGACTATTCTTTCTTTTTTAAAACAATGTTTAGTTTTTGTTTTTTTTAATTAAAAACTTTTTTCAATAAAAATTTGTTTGGAATTAAAAAACAAGTCAAACTGTTTAAAGAGCCGCGATGAGTTTCATAAAGCGGTTTATAGCTGCAACATTTTCGAAAGATTCCAAAGATAACTTTTTTAAAAAACTAACTTTTTTATAGTGTATATTTTTAAGAAGCATGTTACTTCAAAATATACAAAAGTAAAAATAGAAAAATACAACGAAATAATTGAAAACTGTGCATTCAGTAAGAGATGACGCAATCCCGTTAAAAAACAAAACGATTTTGTACATAAGTAGTTTAATGTATCAACATTGATGATTGATTGATATCAATATTTATTTTAACTTTTTTTTCGATATTCTATATACTTTTTTGGTGTAACTGTTATGAACACTTAATAACTGAAGAGAAACAAAAACAACTTTAAAGTATATAGTTTCAAATTGAGTTGGTAAACATCTATCCGGTCATAGTTTTAACCCAAGTTGTCTGAAAAGCTAAAAATTATATATAAACGACAACAAGTTGTCAAAAAAAGTATATTTAGAAAATGTCAGCTTATCGTCAATTAAAAGGTGGTACATATAATGGTGGTACATATAAGGGTGGTACATATAGGAGTGGTAGCACTGTTGTTTTATAAAAAACTATTTCAGATTTTGTCGCATTAAAAGTTTGGTTTTTAACATAAAATTAAATTTTTGTGCTTTTTTTTTGTAGGTGATGTTCATATAAAACATGAACTTAATTTTTGATATTTTTATACCATTTTTAATCTTTAAAGCCATGTCACACTTCTGAAATTTTTTTTTTAACCTAACTTCATATTGGTATATATATATATATATATATATGTATATATATATATATATATATATATATATATATATATATATATATATATATATATATATATATATATATATATATATATATATATATATATATATATATATATATATATATATATATATATATATATATATATATATATATATATATATATATATTACATAATGACTTTTTGTATAACAAATCAACAAAAACATTTTAAAATAGGTGGAAACAAAGTAATTCCATACGCATAAGTTAATTTTTTGTGCTTAAATCTCGGTTTCGGTTTTAGCTATCGGATGAAACTTTTTCAGGGATATTTTTTTACGACGCGTATTTATTTTGTGTTATTTTAGTTAGAGTTGTTGGTAGTTTTTAAAATTTTTATAAATATGGAGGCAGAAACGCGTCATAAATCATTTTGCTTTGATCACGTGACCTGATGAAAATTTCTAAATTTTACATTTGAATTTTCATTAAAAATTTTTCGACTGGTATACTAAAAATTCATGCAGGCAATGAATCATTATGAAAAACAAATAAACTGACAAAGTAAAATATGCTTCATGACTGATAGTGCAATTACTACGCTGGAATAACGAAAGGTTTTCCAAACGTTCGTTATCTTGCCCTGTCTTCCCCTAACTGTATCCTTTTATTTTAAATTTTTCTTATTTACATTAGTATACTGGTGACACGTGTCTATATTGTACCTATATAAAACAAATTTTTTGTCGAAGGCACATCTACAAGATCTTAATTGAGAATAAACTGTAAAAGTGACCATGGAGACCATTTATGGTCTTAAATGACCATTCATGATCTTAGATCATCATTTCATCTATAAAAACTTTTTAAGAGAATTGATAAAATGTGTTAAAATTTATTAGAAATAAACACCTGTAGAGAAGGATGACAAAAAATGTTTTATCTAATTGTTAAAGTACTACCTAAAGTACAGCAACTTATCACTCAAAATTTAAATACTAAAATTCACCTCGTGTCCGTCAGACACGTAGAGAATATTTAGTATTTAACTATTTTAATAGCTTAAAACTTTGTGTACAAGTACTTCACAGTACTTGTACACAAAATTTACAAGTGCTGTACAGTACTCATACTATTTTACTGCTATATACATTTATGTTTACTATATTTATAAGTATTCGAGCTATTACTATTGAAAAAATCTAACAGAGTAACCATACTCTGTCTACATTACAAAAACTTAGGCATGAGTTGAGGTATTTTTGTTTCCAGGTCTCAGCTACTGCATCTTAATACAAAAAAATCTCATTTAGTTTAATAACTACGTATATGATTAATCTTAAAAAATTTTAATAGGCTGCTCCTATTATTTTTTGTTTATTATTTATTTTGTGCGAGAATCAAGAAAATGCTAATTACAAGTGTCAACTTTTAAAAAACGCCACGCCACACTTTATAACATCTATAAAAGGGTTAAGTTTTTAACATCTTTAAAAAGGTTACAAAAAAGACTTTTTTTTATTTCATATGTGATATAAAACTTCTTTTGAGACCCAACTTGATATACTTTAGAAAAAATATTTTTTGGCTATATATATACCTTTTTTAGGAGTTGACACTTTTCTACTGTATTTTATAACTCTCTTATTTACTCATCTTATTGTAACAACTTAGAATGAAAAAGAAACCAACAGAAAGTGAGGACAAAAGCTTATATAACAGTGTTTTCGTGTAAAAAAATCTCGAATAAAAAAAATTTCGTATAAAAAAAATTTCGTATTAAAAAATCTCGTATATTTCGTATAAAAAAAAATTTAATAAAAGTGTTTAATTAAGTTTTTATTTTTAAAAAGGTTTTGTTTTTAAATATTGTTTTGATGAAACAATATAAAAAAAAAAAACAGTTTGATTTAATATTCAGTAGATTGTATGTTAGTACTGACATAATAAATTTTGTAATTTAATTTTAATAAACCGAGAAACTGTTTAATTTATTTTTTACTACTTTATTTTTCGGACTAGAGCATGTTTAAGCTACGACTAACTAAAAACTTAAAAAATTAAATCAAACATACAAAAATTAAAAATTAAAAATTTTTGCACACAATCAAATAACATTTATATTTCATCAAACTTTTATTTTAAGTAATGTCACTACATATTTTAGAATTAAACTTCAAAAATATTTGGTAAAGACGTATTATGATCATTTAGATGTAACAAAAAAATGTTTTGGATTTTAAAATAAACTCATGACATGTTTTGGGTCTTTAAAATAAACCCATGACATGTTTTGGGTCTTAAAATAAATCCTAAAAGTTGTCATCGTCAAATACAAAAATCTCAAAAACAAATTGAGCATATGACGCTAATTGTGTTTGCATTCTAACACGAAAAAAAAACTAAATATATATATATATATATATATATATATATATATATATATATATATATATATATATATATATATATATATATATATATATATATATATATATATATATATATATATATATATATATATATATATATATATATATATATATATATATATAAAGAGAAAACAAAAAATAAAACTTCTACAGTCATTTTAAAGTAATCTACAAATATTTAAGATAAAGTCTGACATCATTACTAAACTTCTAAATACAACGCGCGTGTTTTCGCATTCGATTTGCAATCGTTTTTTAGCTTAATAATTTTAAAGAATTCTTTTGTTGCAAATAAATTGTTACGTATGTGGACGCAACGTAAGTTCGTAAGAACGCAACATTAGTACTTTATATAGCATACGGACGTAATAACGTAACGTAAGCTTGAAAGAATGCAACATAAGCGCGTAAGAGCGTAGCATTAGCAGAAAGAGCTATTAAATACTAAAAACAAGGCTTGTAAAATAAATCACTTACCATAAAATTACTTAAAATTCCTTTAATTTTGTTTTATAATGTTTGGGAGTTTTTTGTTGAAACGAGTTTTAATTTATCGTTACTCGAAACAAGTGTCAAAAACGATTTGAATTATTATGAAATTAACATTTTAACTTTAGTGCAGCATTTAATGCTTTGATTTTATTCCACAAGTTTTTTGCTTTCAAATAGTTTTTGCTAATCAAATAAAAAAACAAAACTACAATTGTTTTTTTTTCAAAAATTAATAATTAAGTAAACAGTATACAGTCAATAAAGTTGTCAGTAATTGTCAATGAAATAATTATCATTGAAAAATCATTATAAAAAATGATGAAAATTTTCATTGAAATAGTTTTGATTTTAAATATGTTAGTTTTATAATAATGGAAAATTGCAAGAACAAATGTGGTCATCAGTACTAAAATTATAATTACTTTAATAGTTCAAAGTTTAAAAAATTTCTTTTCAAAATGGCATTTGTTAATAGCTAAAATAGTGTGACATGTGTTAACACCCGCAAACAAGCAATAAAAGATATAAACGGCAGCTGTTTAATTGATTTAATGAAAGTAAAACTAATAAAATGATTATACTTTTAGACTAACAAAAATTTTCGTTTCATCAAAAGATGTTTACGAAAAAGTTTACATACGTACATACATGCATACATGCATACATACATACATACATACATACATACATACATACATACATACATACATACATATGACACATACAAACATATATATATATATATATATATATATATATATATATATATATATATATATATATATATATATATATATATATATATATATATATATATATATATATATATATATATATATATATATATATATATATATATATATATATATTAGTTTAATTGCATTGTAAACCAGTTAAACAACTGCCGTTTATTTATTTTTATTGCTTGTTTTAGGGGCGTTAACATATGCTATTTATTTTTAATGTTAACATATACCACCTTGTATTACATCTATTTTAACTGAAAAATATTTTGGATTATAATTGGAATATAAATATTGGCGATCAACTAATTTGAAACTGTAACATATATACTACATAGCTCTAGTCTATATAATATAAGCATCTAACTCTTTAAGTGTACAACAATTTAAATACAAGTTTACATAAATGACAAGTAGACTAAGCAAAGTAGACTGAGTTAAGTAGACTGAGCAAAGTAGACTAAGCGGCGTTTTTGTGCGTCAAAAACAGTATCTAGTAGAAATAAATTGTTTAGAAAAAACTATTTTTATGGTGTGATGTGTTATGATGCAGATCCAAACATAAACTGTGAGACTCAAAAAAGATTAGACTAGTTTATTTAAGCGTAACTTTATTAAAACTTAAGTAATCAACGAGAAAAAACCAAACTAACTAAATAAAAAAGATTTTTATCTATTTTTTGTTTACAAAATTTGGCATTGGGTTTTGACAATGAGTCTATTTAAATATGCAAATATATATTTGGATTCACATATCTAATTAACAAAGTCACTGGTATCAATCTTATACCTTAATAGGGGCTTGGCCACAAAATTACAATATCCATGTAATATTTGTTATAATAAACTCACTGCAATAAATATATAATGTTTAAAAATATTTTTTAGAGAATAAAAGTTTTTAAAAACGTAAAATACTTTTTCAAGTTATTGTTTTTTTGTTTTTGTTTTTTTGTTATTTATTTGTAAATCATAGTTATAACTTCAGTGTCATTGTAATTATCACTAAGTAAAAAACTTAGAATTGAATTATTCTATTCGTTAGATTAGGAATACCAAGATTATTGCGATGATTGTTGTAAATTAGTTTTTTTAAGTTTAAGTTATGAACCCACTACAAGCCCAAAGCTATAACAGAAAAAAGATCAGATTCAAAATCCATTCTGTTCTAATTCTAATATTCCTGTTCTGAGCAATCAAAAAGTAAAAACTTTTTGTCACGACGGGAGAATATAATTGCGTTGTCAGCAAACACAACCACTTTTGATGATTTTCAGGAAGACGAAATAATTTAATAAAACAGATGAGAATTAATACATGACCAAGGATGAAACCATGTGGTATCCCAGAAGTTACTTGAAATAAAGAATAGTGCTGGCCTTTGATGCGGCAGTTACAAGAAATGATTTAATATTTTCAAATTTATACCATATGGAGCTAATGGAGAACACTAACATGCCAGATTTTTTTTTTAAGTTATTTTGGTGCACCAAGAGAACGAGAGAATCAAAATTTGTATTGATTATCAAAAAGGTAAGTGTTACACTTAATATGAGATATATTTTAAGTTCGTAAATTAAAGAAACAAAGATCTTCCTAATTATAAAGAGAATTTTGATTAGAAGATAGTCAGCAGATTGTTTTAAAAACATCTTGAATAAATTTTGTACTCAATTTTTTATTTTAAATATTATTACTTCTTTTTATATAGACATTCAAAACAATAAATAAATAATACAGTTTTTTTGAATGTCTCCCTAAAAAGAGGTGTTTTAAAATAAATAAGTCAGCAGATTGTTCTATAGAGTTTTTAAAATCTGAAACCATAGATGCCACATTCTTGCAGACAAAGAAAAATGAGATGCTTAAACACATGCTAAACAGTTTAGAAAGTATTAAAGAGTGTTCTGGAAAACACATTTGTGAAACAATAATTGTAATGTTGTCTGTATTGCAATATTGATTGACCACAAGCAGTGGAAGAATTTAAGAGAGAAAGCTGTAGCAACAGAGGCTGGACTGATTTGAATGTTTAAAAAAGGATTAACAAGTTTCTCTAAAGTAATAGGAAAAGTGTGGTTATTAAAATTGAGACAAATTAGCTGGAAGTTATTTTCTTGAAAATTATTTTAGCTTACCTTTGATAATGTAAAAACACCTATGCATTATGCATTAAAGGTAGAATGTTTGACTTGCCTTTGTTAATGAAATTGTTACAAATTTTTCCAAAAGAATTTCCTACCTTTTGAGATAAAATAGCAGATTTGTGGAAATAAGAAAAATGAAGCTTAGCGATCAACCTTTTTTAATTTAATATTTGTAATACTAAAAAAAATGTGTTTTTTCAAAAGAGTTGTTCTTGTCAAAAAGTTTTTTAAAAATGAATAATTTTAAAACAGTAACTGCGCAAGAAGGTAAAAGGTTTTGGGATAAAAGGTGAAAACTATGGGGTAAAAGGTAAAGATTATGGGGTAAAAGGTGAAAACTATGGGGTAAAAGTGGCTGGATAGCTCAGTTGGTTAGAGCGTCAAACAAAAAGTTAGAACTCGGACTGTTGTACGATACGGGTTCGAATCCTGCCACCGCCAACTCAGCGCTTGAGTAATACTTCTGTACGAAAAATGTTGGTCAATAACGGACGCTGCTTTAGATTAGTCTTAATGACTTTTTGTGACTTTTCCTATGCTAAGCCAACAATATCTTTAGATAAAAACATTGTATAAAAAAATATAGCATGAAAATTCAAATAAAAAATAAATAAGGTTAAAACTATGGAGTAAAAAGACGCATGACTTTAAACAAAACTATAATAAATAAAAGATTCAATACTTGCCTAAATCCAGGAGATTTTGTCGGAGGCATGATTTTCCTCAGAAAGTCCAAGAACCGTCACCAAAAAAAAAAAAAAAAAATCCTAATCAACATTATGTTAAGGAGAAATACGAAAATCCGGTGAGTCTATAAAGAGTTTATCCAATCAGAAGAAGAAGAAAGTCGGTGAGAGAAAGAGGTAGAGAAGAAATCATGGCAACCACAGTCCAAAATGAAAAAATGTGAGGAAGCTAGGGTCGGAGACAATTCAAAGATACATATCAGGGATGGAAGTTAAACAAAAATGAGTCGCAGAGTTAACTATCTTTGTAAGAGATTGAGGAAGACAAAATTTTAAGCTTTAATACCAGCAGGGCCAATGGGACTAGAAACAAATCATTCAGGATAAATGAATATTAAAGTTGCATATACAACATACGTTACCATAACAACAATATTGACTGAGGAATAAAGAGAATAACTTTGGTCGATTTAAACAGAACTGAAATCAAATATAGTGCAACCTTAAAAAAAAAAGGAACGATAAAGTATTATGAGAAAGGGGGTTGAGTAAAAGGTGTTAAGGTGTGAACTTTAAATGCTCGACCGCGATACTCTGTACATAACCATTAGATCTTCTCGGAGCACAAAAAAAAAACTAAATATTAACTTACTAATTTAATTAATTTATATTACGGTCTATTAAATATTTAATTTAGCATTATTTTTAACTATTTATTCTTAGAAAAAATATTCGTTTTATCGAATTTTATTTGTTCCTAACAAATATTTGTATTAAACTAATAATAATCTTTTCATTTTATTTTTAATCCTTTATTTAATTTTAAGTTTAAAATTTTAAACTAAACATCTGATTTTTTTAATGCAAAATCTGCTTAACCAATATTAACTTATTGCATATATATATATATATATATATATATATATATATATATATATATATATATATATATATATATATATATATATATATATATATATATATAAAACTGGTATATATATATATATATATATATATATATATATATATATATATATATATATATATATATATATATATATATATATATATATATATATATATATATATATATATATATATATTATTTATTATTATTATTATTATTATTATTATTGTTATTATTATTATTATTATTATTATTATTATTATTATTATTACTATTCTATAAACATCAATAAATACGATTTTCTCTCGATACTAAATTTATTCTTTTAAAAGAAATTTTCGCTGGATTGTTGTGACCAACATTTTGAGCTTCTTTTAAAAGAATAAATTTAGTATCGAGAGAAAATCGTGTTTATTGCTGTTTATAAAATAATAATTTACATGCTCTCATACATGATGTCTACATTCAAAAATATATATATATATATATATATAATATTTATTTATTTGAATTTCATGCTATATTTTGCTAAAAAATGCTTTTATATCCAAAGATATTATTGGTTCAGTATTGGAACAGCCATAAATAGTCATTAAGACTAATCCTAAATTCGTCAAGATTTTTTGCTTACTGAAGTTCTACTCAAGCGGCAATGCGAGTTCAAATCCAGTTGGCAAACGAAGGAATTTTAATTTTAAAAAATTATTGAAGTGGGTAAAAAATGCTGACTTAACTTTTGTTTTGTAACTCGCCGGTTAATATTTTAATATTTTTTTAAATACTCTTTATTTTAAAAGGAAAGAACTGAATCAGGCTGCTGACCGTAAAATCAGACGTAAAATAATGGTAATATAAAAACCATTACAAAATTAAACGGTATTAGATACAGTTAATAAGAAAAATCTTTGTATTTCTTGTTCTAGTATAAAATTGATAAGGCCGGGTGAATAAAAAAAAGCAATTGCTTTTACTCAGTATATGGTCAGTTTTATGTGAATAAACACTCCAGCAGTTTTGGACAAATTTTTATTTACGTAAAGTCAAGCAATTTGCTCAGTAAATGTTCAGCTTTACGTAAACAAAAACTTAAGCAAAATTACTAAATTTTTTATTCACCTAAAGCTGACCAATTTCTGAGTAAAAGCAATTGCTTTTTTTTATTCACCCGGCCTAATTTCTGTTCTCGTGTAAGAATATCTGTTTGCACTTTAGCGACTTTAGATTCAGAGTTTTATTTACATTTTAGCGTCAGCATTTTCTTTTTCTTTTTCCAAACTCAGAACAAATGGCTCAATAGGTTTTATATTGGCATAAAAGGTAATTTTCTATAACAAGGTTCAACTTTTGAACCTGAATTAAAAATTCATCAGCGGAAAAGCCAAGTTTTATTTTAATGAGATTCAAAACTTCTGGATCAATTACACTTAGTAACAATTTTTTTTTGTCCTTGGGCTAAAAGTGCATTTTCCAAATCCTTTTTTGTGGAAACAAATTAAATGTTTTTGTGAGCGACACAACGGTATTTTGAAATTTGTGTGTTTTGAAGAAAGTTCTCAATTCATATTATATACTAAGCATTTTTCTAGAACATTCCTAAACTGCTAGATACTCCAGAAAATTTTAGAATTTTCGAGAAACCTTAAGAACTTTCAAAAAACCTCTAGAACTTTCTATTAAATATTTAATTTAGCATTAGAACTTTCTATAACGTTTCAAAACTGTACAAAAGTAGTAATAAAAGAAAAAAAACACAAGTGATTCAACTTTTCAGTTCGTGTTATTGGTGAATAAAGGAATAACGATTAGCATTTTGTGTTCGTTTGTGGACAATTTATAAAGACGAAATTAAAAAAGTATATCGTTGATGCAAGTTGTAAAATGTAAGAGACCTAAAAGGTTTACTTCAGCATACCAATCGGCAAGAGCTACAGCAAAAAAAAAAAAACTGCAACCAAATTAGTAAGATCTTCAAAATCATCAACTTGCAATCTAGCAACCATTTATCGACATTTATCTTAAGATAGGACCAACATTAAGACACTTTCACAGTCTAGTATATTCACATCAACTATTAAAGAAACTGTCAAACTTAAAGAAGAAATAAAGAAAGCACTACTTTTACCAAAAGCTGCTCACTTCGCTTTGATGGTAAACGTATAAGTCACCAAGAATATCCAGTATTAGTGTTGAAGAATGAAAAAAAGGAGTTACAAGCCTTAGATCTACCAAACGAAACACAAGTTACAAGCATTAGATCTACCAAATGAAAAAGCAAAAACTGTTGTTAAAGTTGCAACAGTTATTCTCCATCAATACAATTTATGCATGAGCATAAATACAATTGTAGCGGACACTTCAAATGTAAATAAGAAAGTTATATTGAAAATAAAAGTTGTATTGAAAAGAGTTGAATAAGCCCCAACATTTTATGGTTGTCAACATCATGTTATCGACTGAGACTTTCGGGTAGTAATGATAAATGGCTTGGAAGAAACAAAATGTTACCCAATAACAAATACCCATTCCCACTTACCTAAGATGGATCTGCCATTTTCAGGAGAAAGCATCAAGTCTGTTTAGTTTCTCATGTGCGAATGAGGAGTACCCGGCCAGTTTTTTTTACTGGCAAAATATTTCGAAGACCATTACCAATTAGGAGGCATCTTTTAAGAAAAGTACAATATAAATTTCAAACTTTTTTTGCTGATACTTGTAGGTAGGTTCTCAGGGAGCTTGTTTTTGCCTCATTATCAAGGACATATATCTGGTGTATAGCTGATTTATTACTGTCATTTCACTCTTTTTTTTTTCTAGAAGTAGTTTAAGGCTTCGTTTGTCTGTGAGGAAGACATGTGAGTGTACTACATTAAAAAGTATTAGCTACAGAATTGTTTACTTCAGGCTTGGTGTAAACCTCAGAAATGCGCAAAGTACCTATTTTTGAATAATATTTACTTTTGGATGCGAAAAAATAGTAATTAAAATATGTTTTAATGCTTTGATTACAGTATCTCTTTCCGGATTTAAAATAAAAATGATTGTAGAAATTATTCAAAATTATTTCAACTTATAAAGTAAGTAGTAGTATGTTTGAAATTTTGCTGTTTAAAAATATTTGCTGTTATGCTGCAAGATTTTCATCTTGCGGTAGAATTGCAACTTTTACATTAAAAAGTTACACATTTGACGTATAGTTACACATTTGACGTATTTTTAGGGTTGCGATTTCATAGTTATCAATACTCTTATGTAACGAATTGCAATTATATCCGATACTAATCATGCGATTATATCTGATTGCAAATATGTAAAGTGAATATAAGATTAGCAATTACAATCGTTTTATCTCTATAAAACATCATTTCTGTTTTGATTCAAAACAGGTTAAAAACAGGTTAAAACAATTAGAAAAGCATTAAATTAAGCATATCTTTTAATATGTTCCTTTATGAAATGTTTACATTATTGTCTAACATATGGTAATATTGTAAACGCTTGATAAACGTAGACATTTATAGCGTACATTACAAACTAGTGTTGTTATGACATTGAAATAATTCGACTATCGACTAAATTGATTAATTAATTAATTCAAAATCGACAAAAACTGATGAATATTATTTTGAAATCGACCAAGTCAACTGTAAGTCAATTCAGTCGAAGTATTGAAATAATTTTTTTATTATAATCATTTGTTTGTTTGTTTTTTTGTTTGTTTTTTTGGTACCTAGAGTAAACTAGGGTAAGAGTAAACGGTCTATGAAAACACAGGTTGGTATTTTGCCGTTTATATTTTTTTTAAACTCCTGTTTGTTTATTATTAATATATTTGTAACCAAATTTTATCTTTTGTGAAAGGTATTTGTAATTTATATAGACAGCAAAATAAAAAATAAAAAAAAGTAAATCTTCAAACTCAATTATGTTTTCAAAGAAAAAGTGTTTTATAATTGCTTTTTGTTTTGTTTTACAGATTTTTACATTATATAAATATGGGAAGTAGAAGTTAACCGTCTCAGTTTGTTTAACGTAACGTCTCAGTAACGTTTGGGTAAATGTTAAATGAAAATAAAAACGAAATGTGTTTTATTAACAGTTTATTTCAACAACCATATCATTAAGCTTTAAATTAATGCAATTTACAAAAAAATTAAACGGTTTATGAAAATGTTATTACACAAAAATTACATTTAATGAAAAAAATGGTTTTACCCCCGTTGTGAGGCACAACCGCACCGTCACAAAAATCGTTGGAGGTACGCTTTTCTTGGTTCATTTTCTTTACAATTGTCACAGCTCAGATTATTTGCTGATTTATTGCACGTTTGCATACAGAGTAGGCATTCTTTGTACCATGGAAGTATAAAACAGATGGAAGTTCATCGAGCCGCAAACATCAAAGCAATTTCAAGTTGTCTCGGGAGTATGCTTGTAACCGACAATTAAAAACACAAGTTTCACTGGATAAAAAAACAACAAAATTCACTGATATAATCTTTATTAAAACATTAAAAAATGAGTTTATAAAAAAGTTGTTGTTTGCCGTTACGTTGCGCCATTTTTAATGTTTTTCTTGAATATTATTGGCGAACCTTCAAAATACTATATTTTTTAATTATTATAAACGTATCTATTTGCGTCAACGTATAAAGATTAAGTGTTTAAGTACAGTCTTGATGTCGTTTTCTTATTGTTTACGAAACAAAAGGTTACAAGCATAGTCCCGAAGAATTTCAATGCGGTTGAACTTCCATCTGTTTTATACTTCCATGTTTGTACTAACAGTCTGAGTTTTCTCATTCGATATACTCTTAGCTTTATATTTTATTCAAAAACTCATTTATAAAAATTAAATAAAAAAATACGAAATCTAATTTCAAACATCTCAAAACAAAAATATTTCTATTCAAGTTTTACATGAACGCATTCAGTGTGACGATTGTAATTATTGTTAATCGTAATTACTTAACTTTGATAAATATCAAAAGTATGCGGTTGTGCCTCCTCTGCGTCCAGTGGTTCTGCCCCAGAGGACAGTTTTTATAAAAAATACAGTTTCATAGCTTGCTTATTAGGTTATGTTATATATATATATATATATATATATATATATATATATATATATATATATATATATATATATATATATATATATATATATATATATATATATATATATATATATATATATATATATATATATATATATATATATATATATATATATATATATATATAACATAACCTAATGTTTGCCACAGCAACAGAATTTTCATAAAGTTCTTCGACTATATGTACGTTCAAATTCAAACAATATTTTATGGAATAACATAATGTCCTAGAGTATTAGGTTTTGTAGACCAAACATGCTGGAGCATATAAAGGAAATTAAGAAGTCGTATTAAAAATAAAGGAGAAAATTGAAAAAGAAATTCTTAACTTATACCCTGTTAAAGTTTTCCTTCCAGGATAAAAAGTATATTATGATAAAATTTAGTTTTGTCTTTTCAATGATTGATGGGGAAATCTCAGTTTACATCACGGATACTTCTTCGACATAATAATGTCCGATTTGCCATGCTACACCTAATATAGTGAGGGATCTGAAAATCTTTGAAAAAGAAAATGTTACTGACGGGCAGGCATTGTGCTATGGCATTTCATCAAAACATGCATGGATTTGGTTATTTTCACATATTTCATATAGACATGAAATAAAAACTTGGAAAGTAAAAAAAAAGTTTTAAAAGATCGATATTTATTGAGAACAAAAATTGTTCGTGATTGGATGTTTAAAGAGATTGGTTTGAGACTTGATGAACCAAAAGCTGGTGGATCAGGAACAAGTAAAACTGCGGCCGCGGTGCAGTGGTTAGAGCGCTTGCTATAGAAGCAGGAGATCCAGGATCGAAACGAACTGTGGACATATTTTCGCGTCACGGTAAGGAAGTAGGTGTGAACTTCCAAGTAAAAGGCACTTCCGCGATGCTCTGTGACAAGATCGTTGGGTCTTCTTTGGGGCTTCTAAATAACAAAACAAAAATAACAAAAAAAGTAATACCGGAAATTTATGTCAACGAATTTTTCTAATACTCTATTACACAGTAAAATTTTAGAAATTGATGAAGATTTTACTATCAAACTAGACGTTTAATCAATTGCAATGACCTAATTGATGCGGATAAAATAAATAAATAATGCAATAATACATATAAGAAATCGTTAGAGACATATGATTGGTTCAAGGCCCTAGCTTCCATTCACAAAGTATTAGCACATGCAGGGAAAATTATCATTAGTTCACCAGTTTTACTTGGTTTAATGGGAAAAGAGGCAGCTGAATTTTGACACAAAATTTATAAGTTTGATTGTGAACACCATGCAAGGAGAAAAAGCAGAAAAACGAACTTATTTGACTTTTTTAATCGAGCTTGATTGAACGAGACATTTTTCAGATCCCTTAATTAGTTCAATCGTTATAATTAAAAAAATAAGAAAGTAATCTAAAAAAAAATAATAAAAGTGTCTACCATAAAAAGTTAAAATTTTCTTAGCAGTTTACAGCGGTGATGTAATTTAAGATTACATATTACAATATAAATTATATCTGACAAAAAATTCTTTATAGATGCCCTCTTCAAAAAAAAAACCTGAATTGATTCAGATAAAAAATGGTGACGTTTGTCATGTTATGAAAGAGCAATGTTACCTTTTCTGATAGAAAAAGTTAATTTGAAGTTATCCAAGAATACATCTTTTCTCTTCAAAGACCTTCAAACATGAGAAGAGTTGATTTTCACTATCTGTACCCAAAGATCAACTTTTTTCTTTCTCACGTCTATGCAAGCTACAAAATCTTCAACTACTGTTTTGAAAAACTCGTGGCAAAAAATGCTTCTTTTCTATCCAAAAATTTCATCTCAGTTGAAGATCTTCACAACTCACAATCGAAAAGTGAAGGAAGCTCTTCTTCAACAAAGCTGCCAATCAAAAAGTAAATGATTGGAAGAAAAAATGAGCCATTTAATAAAAAAAAGATTTTAATTTATAGAAGATAAAAAGATAAAAATCCGGTTATTGCAATAATGGCAAAGGACAACAATAACATTGAGCTTATTCTTTACTTCAAGTTTGGTTTTGATTGCTGTAGATCACTCAACAGTTTTCATCAAAATAACATCAATGATGAGATCCCAGATAGTAGTACCTTAATTGTGAGTCAATTTGTGCCATCACAAATTATTGATGCCAATCGTTCAGAAAGGATAGTGTACCTAAACCCATCTTTAAATTCTGCACAGTCATGTCGGGCATTACAAATTGCATATGAAAAGGAGTCAAAAAAAGCCATTAAAAAATGAGTCTGTTAGGCTTCAGAAGGAATAAACAAAACATTTGCTATGCATTTTGTCAGACATTTCAAGAGTGCAAGTCGCCTACTATGGACTTTAACAATGATTGACGGAAACAAAATGACAGCATCTAACAAAAGACAGACTGTCCAGAATCATTATCATGCTTCTTATATCATAAGCCTTGTGGAAAAATTGACGAGCCAGACGGTGTTTTTACCCCTTGCGCCAGGAGTATCGAGACTTTAGAGCATTATTTTTGCATTTTTGGTTTTGTCATATTGGCTACCGTCAAGATGTAAAAAAATGTCGCAAGCATTTGACACCTGCAGAAAAAGTGGCCATTGCAACCACTTAAGAATGTGTTGAGGCTCAGTTTTCGGAAAGATTGGGAATCAGTGTTGATAAAAGAAGAGTGCTAATGATAATGGTACTGAAACTACTTCTACTGGCAATGTCACCAGAATTGTCTTTGAAAACCTTGCAACTACAGCAGATACTTGCAACGTTCATGTTAAACTTATTGAAAACTTTGCTACCATTTGGGGGCACTGTCAAGTGATTGGCAATGGATTTGCCATCAATTTAACTAAATTTGCTGAGCTTTGCAAAGAAACTAAAAATGTTAATTTTCATCAGGAGAATGAATGTGATTGGCATTTTTTTTACCTTCAACACTTCAAAAAATACTCAAACACAGAAAAAATTTGATTTACAACGGCCCACTTCTGATTATACTGACATGAAGAGGATTCGGGAGGTAATACCAAGTTTCTTAAAAACTTTTGATTGCATCATACCAAGAAAGCTTTATGGACTTAAAGCATGGCTGACATGTTCCACAGACTCACCGATTTAAGCGATCCAAAGGTTTAGGAATCTTATGTCGCAAAACACCAAAGATTCAAAAAGAAGAGGAAAATGCCAGCAAGTGTTATCGACTTACTTGAGTCTGTTGAACCAACCAAACTAGTCACCAGGTTCATGTGTTAATAGTGATTCTGACTAGTTTTTTGAGATAAAAAATATTTTTTGAAAAAAAATTTTTTTGTGACAATCAAAAGTGTAGCGCTTATCAACTTAATATTTAAAAAAATTTTCTTTTTTTTTTGTCACATTTAATTCATTTTTTAAATGGGAAAATCAAATTATTTTTATATTTATTTCTTGAAAGTGTATTAAATTTTAAGCAGCCGTGGCGCAGTGGTTAGAGTACTGGCTCAGAACCCAGAGGTCCGAGGTTCGACGCCAGCTCCAGCCCAAACAGCGACATTGGTACGGAAGGAGGCGTGAACTTCCTATTAAATGCTCTCCCGCGGTGCTCTATGATAAGACCGTAAGGACTTCTGGGAGCACCTAAATACATACAAAAAAAAAAAAATTTTGTGACTTATGCGTTGGAGAAGGAAAATGAATTTATTTGCATTTTTAAACATTTCTGACCACAGTAAGCCGTGGTGTAACGGTTAGAGAAATGGTCACAGAAACAAGATGTTTTGATCCTTTGTTTAACCATTTAAGTAATCTCGAGTACAAAGAAAAGGAGGAGGTGAAAGGAATAAAAGCAAGGGGGAGGTAAATTTTCGCCCAGATTTAATGAACGGAGGATTGGGGTATAATAAAGAGGAGGGGGGGGAGGAGGAATTTTTCCTCTTGCAATCTGACACCATGTTACACTTTAAGAATTTTTAATAAAAAATTTCAATTTATAAATCCAAACTAATATTATCTACAAAACACACATAAAACTATTTAATTCTAGTGTAGCTTGCGGTCAAATTTTTTAATAGCTGTTTTATTTTAATTTCAATAGGATTTAATATGCTGGTATAAGTTTTATACTTTGATAAAAAATTGACCAAAAGTTTATTTCCGACAAATCAAGATTTGCTATTTTTAAAGCCTGAAAGTTTTTGTTTTTATCAGTAACTAAAATAATTATTTTCTAATTTTTAAGGCCGGTTTTCACCGAATTTTTTTTTTAGTTTTTTTTTTCTGTCGATACCAAGTAAAAATTAATAAATGGGGTGATAGGCTTAGGGTAGGTAGGAATGTTTTCCAAAAATCAATAAACGCCTCCCCTTGTTTTAAGGGCTCGAGAGTAATATCGGCAAAGAAGGCTGTTTAAACCTCTTTGTTAAATAACCTTCCTTTGTACTTTGTAATTAGATTTTTAGGTTTAAAGTCTTATCGGACCCATTAACCAAAGAAAACATTAGTAAAGTTTTAAAACTTATATTTGGATGATAAAAATCATAATTTTAGGTTTCGAAAGAATTTTAAGCGACTAGAATCAAAAAAGTAATAACTAATAGTAAATCGTATATTTCATATATCGACGGCTTAACCGCAAACAAGAACTCCACTTTTTTTCCAAAATCGACTTTATTGCGGTATCAGGTTTTCTGACTTCTAAGACATAATTGTACAAATGTGTCATTTTGTTTTTAATAATGATTTTAAAAACATGAATATGAAAAGATAACAATAACAAGCCATTTAAATGTATGGGAATATGAAATACTTTGCGCAGTTTAATTTACTGGAGTTTGTGGATTAAGCCGTCGATATACCAAAAAAGATATTCGCCAAATAGTGTGTGTGTGTGTGCGTAATTTACAAAAAAATAAAAACATCTGTAATAATAAATACAAGATTTATGCACAGCCCTGCATCACAGCACCAGTTTTAACAACATTTGTAAGGAAGCTGATATTTTCTTCGTTTATTTTAACGTTGTTAATACATCCTGAGAACGGCACATAGCCAACTATCGTTAGTTGTTTATCAGCTAAAAAAAGCAATTAATTTCTTGATACACAATTAATAAATGATAATCTAAATTAATGTTAAGAAAAAGAAAACATAAATTAGAATTTTTTTCTTAAGTATTAAACACTTTTTTTGTAAAATATAAAATTACAAAATAACCCACCTGGTAACCCTCCAAAGTAAAACGAAGATGTTGTATCGGACATGCTTTGCGTTGAGTCTGATATTGTGCTGTTTGTCAAACCACCCATGCTTAGAGTAAGCGTTCTTCCTTTTTTAACTAATTCTATACTATGAAAATTTCCTGAACAGATTGAAGTTGGTGGGTCAAGAACTACACTAAACTCACCACCTCCGTTATTGCATCGGGCGGCAATAACACCATCATTCTTTATTTGCAAGCTCAAAAAATCAGATCCGCCATAAACATAGAAGAGATATCCAGCCTTACGGACAGATTGAACATCCAAAGATAACTTGAAATCCGAAGCCACCTTTTTAGTTTTAGTCTCTGAATAATAAATATAATTACGGTAATTAATATGTTTCTTATCAGTAGTCAGCAGCCGCAGCTTACCCAGCACCCACAGAACGTCTAGAAGACGCTGTACATGTTTTTACCTACTGGGTAATTATCAAAATGTTAAAAAAAAACTCACTAGATTTGGCTACAAATCCACCTTTGTCACCAAAATGGATGCCGCTTACTATTGTTAAACCATTTGAAGCATTCGTCGTGCCAATAGAAAGAGCAGGCACTAAAGCCTCGTTAAACAATTTAAATCCTCTCATGCCTCCCTTAAATGGATCTTGACTTTTCAACTACAAAATAAGAAAGCAAAATAAGGCACTGTAACTATAATATTTATATGTATAATATTTATATTAATATTTATAATATAAATATTACCGTTATATTATTATATCATTTAACAATACTCAACAAATGCAATAATAGTCTACACGTTTTTAAAACATCAACACATGAAGTTTAAAACACGTCATGAGCAGTGATGGATCCAGGATTTTTTGGTGTTTGAGGTAAGCTAACTTCCCGACATGGAGCAAATTCCAAACTTGTGTATGTTTATACTTATGTCAAATAATGAGGCTTTGCAAAAAATAGAAATGATTGAAGGCTGGGAACGAAAAAGTAACATCATCCTCCCCCACCCCAAACATGAGGGGAAACAAGTTGATAAAATATTTTTTATACTTTTCTCAACTAGACTTATATTCATCGATATATGGTTAAAATTTGTGAACGCTGAGAGGCAATACTCTGAAACTTAAAATTTATTGATGAATATAAGTCTAATTGAAAATAGTACAAAAAATATTTTATCAATTTGTTGCCCTTTACGTTTTTTTTTGTTTTGTTTGTTTGTTTTTTTTTTTTTGGGGGGGGGGGAGAGAAATAAAGTTAAAGGGCTTTTTTGTTCCCAACCTCCAATCATCTCCAACACCAAAAAATCCTGGATCCGTCAATGGTCATGTGTTGACTTTAAAACTAGAAAACCAGAAATCAAAATCAAAATATGTAACTATAATATTTATGTGATGTCATTTAATAATACTCAATAACAATTACAATATTTGAGTATAAAAATAATAACAAATTAAATAACAATTACAATATTTGAGTATAAAAATAATTTGAATTTTTTTTTTTTAAATCACTTTTAGTTTTACATAACAAGATTTAAAGTTAAAATTTTAATAGTTATTTAACAAAATTAATTACGCTTTTAATATCAAATACAATTTTTTTTTGCAAAAATTTTTTTTTTTGATGAAACATTTTAAATTAATTTCTTTCATTATTGCAAAAAATTTTTTTTTAGAATTACTAAAATGCATTTAAAGTACCAAAATGCATCAGTTGCAAAATCAATTGCAAAAAACAAAATTTCATATTTTTCTGAGCAATACAACGACAAAAGATATATCTTGAATTTTTGCTAGTTCGCAAAAAAAATATTTGGAATTGAACTCTTTGAATAGTACTATTTCAGTAAAACAACTTTTGTAGGGCATATCGGGACATATATTTATATAATTGAATATAATATTACCCATAATGCTGTTTATAATTTGATGATTTTAGATTTAATCTAAAATGTTACTTTCCTTATTTAGAAAAATATTATTTTTATAACTTAACTTCGATTAATAATGTTTAAGGTAAATAACGATGGTAAGAAATTTTAAAAGAAAAACCAATCGCCGAAAATGGGATGAAATGCAGTTTTAATTGCGAGTAAAAAGGAACTTAGAATTAGAAAAATGACTAATAAATATGGCATAACTAAATCTGCTCAACAATGGTATATTGCTAATATATCGGCTAATCAAAAATGCTGCCGAATAGTTTCGGGATATATTTTGTGTGATTTATGTAATCCATAATATTTTTTGTTTAATTTTGAATTTAGTAGTAGTGACAAATTTAATATTATATAATAAATAATAATTAATAATATATATCAAATATTAATCAACAATGTATAATAAATAATAACATATAATAATATATAATAAATACTAATATATAATAAACAATAATTGATAATATATAATAATATTTCATAATATAAAATAAATAATAATTAATCATAGATAACAGATAATAATTAATAATATATAATAAATAATAATATATAATAGATAATAATTAATAATATATAAAAAGTAATAAATAACAACAAAAAGTAATATATAATAATACCTACTTAATTTTTAAAACATTTTCTTAAGTTTGTTTGTTATAGAAGATTTTATAATAAAACACAAAAAGCTTTTTTTATTTAAAAGTTTATTATTTTTATTTTTTTGTGGTATATTTTTTTGTGGTATATAAGTGTAATGGCGTTTATATGGGTATGCTACTTTTTTGAGAGTTTAATGTCTGAACATAATTATATGCAAATGTGTGCGTGATTTATTAAAGTTTTTTTTAACGTCAGTTTAATTAATAAAGTTATCAAAAAACAGTAGGTTTATTAAACTACAAAATTTTCTTAGCGTCCGTTTAATTAATGAAGTTATCAAAATACAAAAATTTTATTAAATAAACTATATTTATAGTTATTCAAAGAAGAAATTGGATTTACATAAACTCAATTAGAATGATAAGTCTGATAAAGAATATGTAAGTTGAAATAATAGAAATAATTTGTTAAAATATACTAATTGTTTTTTTAATTAGAACTTATGTAAAGATCATGACAAACTACGCAGAATTCAACAGCACAAATCCCATATGGAGACATTACCTAAAAGGAACAGATGAAACAGCCATGTGTAAGGTAAGTACATGCAAAAAAGTATTGAAAATCGCTGGTGGTTCAACAAAAGGTCTACATTCTCATTTACTGTCCATACATAAACTTAAAGTAACGTCGCAATCTCAAGCACCAAGTTCATTCGCGACAACTTCGACTTCAAAAGAATTAGAAGAACCTCAAAATAAAAAACCGAAAATCACAAACTATTTTTCAACAACATCAAAAAATCAAGAAAGTCTCTCTGAAGTTTATGCACGTATGGCAGCAGATGGAATATCATTTAGTACAGTTTGTAATTCTATTGATATACGAGCTGGGTTAGTTGCACGTGGCTATAAAAATGTCCCAAAATCACGTAATACTATTAGAAAAATGGTTTTAGACTATTACGAGCAGATTAAAAAACAAGTTTTAAAGGAAATAATTAATCAAATATCAAGAGGCTCTAAATTTTCCTTAACGCTCGATAAGTGGACTTTTTTTGGAAACTGCAGATATATGAATGTGAATGTACAAGAGTTGAAAAGTTATTGGAATTTAGGTTTGATTCGCATTTTAGGGTCTATGCCAGCGGAAAAGTGCGTTTCACTTCTAATCGAAAGGTTTTGCAACTTTAAAATAAAACTTGAGGACGATGTCATAGTCATTACGACTGATGGTGCAAGCGTTATGAAGAAACTTGGAAAAATTCTAAAAATAGATCAACAACTATGCTTTGCCCACGCTCTACAGCTAGCAGTAATATCAGTTCTTGACTCTAGTCCATTGGAAGTTGATGAAAGTATAAATGATGAGAACGCTGCCTTTGCAAATTTAGAGCATAAAAATGATGAAGAAAAATATGATGATTATAATAGCGATATAAATGATTAATTGCTTATTAATGAAACATCTGAAGTTAAAATTAAGCACCAAATTATTAAACCCGTTATAACTAAAGTCAGGAAAATTGTAAAAATGCTTAAAAGATCTCCAAGCAAAAATGAAAATTATTTACAAAAGTACGTAAAAATTGAGTTTGGAAATGTCATTCATTTAATCATGGATTGCAAAACCCGATGGAGTAGCTTGTTGCTTATGCTAGACCGATTTGAGAAGTTGAAATATTGTATTAAAAAGGCATTTCTAGATTTAGAATTGGATTCCAGCATTGATGATTCAATTAAGATGAATGAAAATGAATACAAAATAATATCTGATTTAGTAGTACTTTTGACTCCTGTTAAAGCAACTGTGGAAGCACTTTATCTATGAGATGCAACTTTAATTTCGGCTGATATTGCATTAGAGTTCATGTTGACAAAAATAAAACAGCAACAATCTGAAATTGGAAAACAATTATATGATGCTTTGAGTCGCCGAATTAAAGAGAGGAGAACACCGTTAAGCAGCTTAGTTTATTATCTTCATAATGGCCAGTTTACTTCATCAAAAATGCCAGAAGTTTTTGTTCCAAATACAAGTACCCAAAATAAAAAAATTTTCATAAACCTGATAAAGCGTTTACTTTTTGGCAAATATAATAACAACCGCAGACTCGACTAGCGATGTTCAGTTAAACCAGGCTTTATCAAGCCACAAATGTGATAATAACGTCAAAAACATTAGCGAACAATTAATGGAAGTTATGGAAAAAAATTGGCAACAATACGAACACCACCTATAAGGGTAGAAAGTATATCTTCTAAAGTTCAAAAAGAAATGTTGTTATTTGAAAGTGGTAGCACAAAAATCAATCACCTTAAAAAAACATATTATTATATGCTAACCATACGGCCAACAAGTGTGGAGTCTGAACAAGCATTCTCCGCCGCTGGGTTTTTATGTTCAAAAAATCGAACACGATTAAGCGACGAAATGATTGACACTTTGAGTTTTTTAAGGTGGTACTTTCAAAAAAATATATAACTCATGTATGATCCTGCATTTTTATATCATTTTTTAATTATTAATTTTATTTAGGGTATTGTTTTATAATCTAAAATACTGTTACTTTGGTTCATTAATTTTTAAATGTTATCATCTTAGATAAGTTTTAATATAACAAAATTAAGTTAAAACATCAGATGTTTAAACTTAATTTTATGTTCATTAATAAATTAAATATTTTAGTTATATTATCATTAAATTAATCATTTTTAAGTGTTTGATGAGTACTTAAAAAGTTCTTATTATGCTTGTCTCTTTTAACAGTTACGTTTTTTTTATTAAATCCTGGGATTTCCCAGGGACTAATTTCTCAATCCCGAAATCCCGGGATAGAAAATTTCCGGGATTTTTGCTATCCCTATCTATAACTGTTCCGTTTTGCCTCACCAACTTGCAAAAAGTGAAAATTTTGAAAAACTTGTTTTTTCTTTTTCTTATATTAATGAACTTTAAAAAATTTATAAAAAGTACTGTTAATTATGATAAGTTTATCTGCAATTTAATTCTTAAGTGTCCCTTTATGCTCTGCTCTACGTTGCAAGGTATTAAAAATAATGTTTTAAATAAATTTAAAAAATATTGTTAATAACCAAACACTTACTACACCAAAACCTCTTTCTCTCTCAACACCAAAAAATATTTCAAAGCATATTTAAATGGCTATACCATATATTTATTCATGTCCATTTTTTTAGTTATATTTTATATTCTATAGTTATTTTACATTTTTATTTTTTAAGTTATGTTTATTTATGTGCATACACAAATATTCATTACCTTAAAATCAAAATTAATATAAAATTACCTAAAACCTAGAAATGTATGATACTTGTGGATGATAATAGTGGATTATAATGGTGGATGATAACAGGGGATTATAATATCCCAATGTATTAACTTATTTGATATAAAAAAAAAACATACATTTGACTGTTTTGGCAACGCTGTTCCTTTGGGGTAACCACCCATCCACACTTTTTGTATTCCATCTACAGATGTGGCTTTTAAGACTTGGCCTTCTTTCAATACACCATCATCAATCCGAAGATAAGCTAAATATATATATATATATATATATATATATATATATATATATATATATATATATATATATATATATATATATATATATATACATTGTACTGTAATTTTTTAATAATAACATGTTTTGTACAAGTTTATATTCATTACTTTTATATTTAAACATGCATGTAATAACTTTATGTTGAGGAGATTTTTTATATATTACCTATTTGTATTTATTTTTAATTTGTGGCATCACAATGTTAATCAATTAATCAACAAACTTAAACAAATATAAACTGGTATTAGTAACATTCTCTTGAGCATTAATTGCAGTCATGTTACTGGGGCTTTATGTACTGTGTTTATTTGTTTCACAGTTTTATACAATAGAGTTATTTTCTGTGCAAAAGTAACAGCCCTTATTAATGCTAAAACATTTTTCAAACTTCAAAAAATAACAAAGATTAAAGGTTTCTGAAGCTAGCATACAATGAATAAAGAAGAAAGTTATGTTAAGAGGCATATTTAACTCAAATTAAATTTTAAAAAAAACCCATCAGAAAACCTATTTTTACTCCAAGGTCAGAAAGCTGTTTAAGGAAACTTTTCTGGATGACAGATATGCCACCATAAGTTGATGTAAATGTTTATGAATGATGTAACTGCTTCTTAGCACTTCTAGAACTAGCTTCTTAGCATCCTGCTAGGAAGCCCAATATAACAGCTACAATTAAAAAAAAAGCGTCTAAAATGACCAGAACAGTAATAGAGATGTGTACTTTTCACAGATTTGCTTCAGAGATGAAATTTTGCACAACTTGTACATCTTCACCATGGTCATCGCCAAGTAATGATCTGTTCAGTCATCATGGTAGCAGGCACCGAATGTCTGTACATGTTAAAAGGAAAAATGAGACTAGATTAGTAAAAAGAAGTCTTACATAAATTGTTTAATTCGTCAGTTTAGAGAATGGATTCCAAATAGGGAAATAAAAAAGTCGGTTAAAGCTAAACTTTGGAAGAACAAAAGCTATACTTTGGAAGAAAAAAATATCCATTTCTAAGATTGGCAAGGTAATAGCCCAGATATGAACCTTATTTAAAGCATGCAGGAGTAGTTAAAGAGAGAAAAAGCTTAAGATTCTATCACAAACAAAACTCTTGAAAAATATTATTTTAATGTAGAACCATCATTCTAAAACGTAGAAGACAACATATTTTTGAATTGCATGCAGAACTAAAGTTCTAATAGCAGTTAAAGGTGGCAAACAGAGTTACATTTAATTGCTTTTAATTTTTTTCAAGAGTAAATAAACACATATTTTTTCTATAACTATAATGTTTTATTCGTGTTAAAAAACAGGTAATAATGGTGAACAATAAAAAAACTATTTGTATTCGTTTTTTGCAGAATGAATTTTTTCTGAAATTGTTAAATTTTAATAAGCAATTGTTAAAATTTCTTAAGATTTCCAAGTCAGATTTGCATCACTAAAGAAACAATGAATTTTTCACTTTTTCTTCTTTTAACAAGAGGCTCTTTCTGTGTGTTTGTATATATACATACATATAAATTATATTTTTAATAGGGTTGCAATAACCATGAAAAACATTGAAATACAAAGTTAGAAGCAAATAAAAAGGTTTACAAATAGCTTTTTCTCTTTTTTGATATACTTTATGCCATTTTCCATCATTGTAAGCTTCATCAGATGTTATTGTAACTGGTCCAGCGCCTGCATTAAAAAGGTAATTTACTTTTCCGTCTTTCATAAAGATTGCTTCATAATCTTGGTCTTTCATGTTTACAGTTAATAGTAAACTGTTTGGTTCAACAGTGTAAAAATAAAACTCAAATTCTGAGCTGAAAATTCATTAAAAAAAAAATAAATAGTAAAAACAAATTAAAAAAATACTAAATATCAAATATATTATTAAAATAAAAAAAGAAAATTTAAAAACAATAGATTTATAAATTATCAAATATAAAAAGAAAAAAAGATTAATAATTGAATTTATACTTTTACTTAACATAATTACAAAAGATTAAATAAAGATATTTAAAAAACGATACCGTTGGCTAAGAATAGCTAATTGCACACTAAATTCTACATAACTTTCTGCTTCCATGCCAAAAGCTACAGCATCAGGATAAACTTCAAAACTTGGCATGCATTTCTCCTCAACAATGCTTGAAACCAAGTTTGTGGTCGTCACAACATCATCATTTTCAGTCGTTAAAGCTTCTGTTGAAGTTGGTAAAGTACTTTCCACTGCTGCTGCTGTTGTTGTTGTTATTGTTGTAGATGATGTTTCTAATGATGTTGAACTAATAGTTGTTACTTTATTACTTGTAGTAGAGGGCAAGGTAGTAGTATCAACTAAGGGTGTTGTAGTTGAAATTGTAGTATCAACTAAGGGTGTTGTTGTTAAAATTGTAGTATCAATAAAGGGTGTTGTAGTTAAAATTGTAGTATCAATAACAGGTGACGACGCAGCAGTTGATTCTACTGCTTTAACATTAGTTGAACTTTTTAAAGTAGTCTTTGCTGTTTCTGATATTGAAGAAGAGGTTTTCTCAAAGGGAGAGATAGAGGAGGTAAATAATTTTGTTGTTAATAGAGTAGTTTCTGTAGTAGAATGAGGAGATTCTGTAATAGACGGAGGATTTGAAGTATTACCATCTGATAAAGAGTTTGAGATTGTTTCTTTAACTAGCTCTGTATTTTTAGCTGAAGCTGTTGTAGACTGATATTGTGTAACTAAAGATGAACCATCAGTTGTTTTTAACTGAACAGGTGAAACCAATGGAAGAGGAGGATCAAATAACAAACTATCAATTCGAGCACCATTAAAAAGTTGTCCCCCCATCATATCAATTTCTCTGTTAAATTGTCAAAAAATTATAATTAGTCTATTTTATATTTTTATAGTACACAATTTTATTATTATTCGTGAACTTAAATTATTTTATTCTTTACTTAAATTGTTATATAACTTAAATTATTATATTTCTTTAAATTTTTATTTTGTTTATTCAGTAAAAAATTATTTGGACTTTTAAAATTTTAAAAAAAACATACTTTAAATCACAATAAAGCTGTCGAAAGTTTCCTAAAAATCCAATCATACTTTGGTAATTACGCCCGATTATAATTTTTTCTCCAAAATTAAATTCAACATTTGCATCAAAAATGGCAGTTGTATAAATTTTGTCTATGCCAAGATATACTGTACTACTAGAAAGTAAAGCAATTTGATAATTAAAAAAATGTATATATTGGAAATAAAAAAAAAAGAAAAGAAAAGAAAATTTATATATACTGATGGTACTAATACAAACATTAATAAAAACAATAGTTCTTTCTTACATTTAATTATAAATGTTATAATATATATATATATATATATATATATATATATATATATATATATATATATATATATATATATATATATATATATATATATATATATATATATATATATATATATATATATATATATATATATATATATATATATATATATATATTAAAATGATTAACTTGTAGAGAAAATAAGGTTTTTCCTGACTATTATCCAACCAGCATGCTAAATCACTGCCACAATTTTTGTACTAAAATATCTTATGCCAATAAGTTTATATATAAATCCTTATTTTACCTATGAAGAAACGTTATTTTAATAATCTGTGATACCACAAGTAAAATGTACCTCTAACCACAAGTTTCAAACAAGTTTCAATCATCTAACCACAAATTTCAATACTTGAGTAAGAAATTTAGTTTACATAATGGAGTTAACATAATGATCCAATAAAAATTTAAAGGAAAATAGATTTAAATACCTTAGTATATATGATGTTAAAATCAAATGTTGAATTCATACTTAAGATCGCGTCAGGAAGATTATGATCACCAGACAACTGGTAAGACATATTCTAAACGTATTCTGCAATTACCCCAAGAACCTGCAGCCTTGTAGAGTTTACTTTCCTAGGCAAAGGCTGGGGAAATTTAACTTTTATTTAAAATAGCTCTGACTTTGGCTCTTGATTGCACCAAGGCTAAAGAAGGTATTGTAAAGAAGGTATTGTAAAGAAGGTATCATAAAGAAGGTATTGTAAAGAAGGTATTGTAAAAAAGGTATACCAAAAGAAGATATTATACCAAAAAACAACATTCAGATCAGATAACATTAGAATTCATTAGAGTAAAATCAAAAAATAAATAGTAGAGCAATTCCGCAAAAAAGAGGAAAAAAAAAAAAAGCAAAAAAGTTATGAAAACACATACTAAATTCTTTTTTTTAACTATTTAAAATAATTTAAAGCAAAAAAGTTATTTAAAAAATCATTTTAACATACCATAGCATAGTTTTAAAGTTGTAAGATTCTATAAATGTGTTTTGACACTTATTTACAGTCCTGTTGTGTAGTGTTAAAAACCGTATTGCATATCCATAATTAAGTACTTTGATAATGCTATAGTGCATTTTTTTATCATAATGGTTTTTTAACAATCATTTATATTTTTTTTTTCTTAAAACATTGTTGATAGTTGCAACAAAAAAAGTATTAAAAAAAAACTTCAAGTAAAAACTATGAAACTTATGAATTTTTTTTTTTACCGTTTGCTGCGTAGAGTCTAAAAAAGTTGTTAGCTTTAATAAGCTAACAACTTTGTTAGCTTATTAAAGCTAAAAAAGTTTAAAAAGTAAGCGCTACAACCGTAACGCTACCTAGAGTTAATTTTTGAAAAAAGTTAAAGACTTTAATTCTGTAACTTTACATACTAAATTATATGATAGTATTTCACATTTCTGGAAAGTTTCAAGTTATTTTTATTTTCGATTTATTTTTAATAGCTTAAAGAGTGTCAAATGTTACGATCGCTACTCTTGCGGAATTGCCCATTAATTAAATAAATTTTTTTTTAAATTTATTCATTTAATTGTATTTTAAAAATTAGTAGTAATTGACAAGGAGCCGATGCTGTGGGAGCCAATACTCTGGGAGCCACAGCTGTCAATACTCTAGGAACAAAGCCAAAATATTCTGAAAGCTGAATCTTCAAACACCTTAGGAGCTGAAGCCATATATACTCTGGAAACTTTAGCCAAACTTTAAAAAAACTCAGAACTTAACAAGCTTCAAATATCGCTAGAAAAAATGTTGAAGTGCACAATTTAAAAAACAGTTAGAACCTGAAGAAATATATGATTGTTAATCTACAAAAAAAAAAGTTAACTTGTTAAATATTAGAAAAATACTATCTGTTTAAACAGCCATCTTTAAAAAAATTAATATGCATTTAGTCAAAATTAATTTGAAAAGTTTTCCAAAAATCATTAGGATTTAGAATAACATTTCTAATACAACAAGCCTTTACAAAAAATATTTTGAACATACTTATTCTTACAGATAATTTTTATATTATTATATTTATTTCTAATGTATTTCTTATATACTTAACCTAACAAATAAATTTTAATTATGAGCTTATTAAGCTTTTTTTTCTTTTTTTTTATAATTGCTCAGCTAAATTTAATAAGAACACCAGCAGAACTTTAACAGTACTTGTTCCCCTAAAATCTATTTTTTCAAAGCTATTCATTGCACCAATATTTAAGAACAAAATGCCTAAAACTAAAATATTGTATTTAAGAGCAAAACGCCTACAACTAAAATATTGGATTTAAGAGCAAAACGCCTACAACAAAAATATTGGTTTCCAAACAGCTTTTTATGTTACTAAAACAAAAGCAAAAAAACACATGCAACATGCAAAATAAAAAAATTACAAATAATTCAATTCTTTTACAACTAGTTAAAAGGACTTGAAACTAACTGCACAATGGTTAATACAGAAAGTTTAAATGCATACATATAAACATACATCTATACATAAATATTTTACCTATCTTTTTCAAAATAAAGAGAGACTGTATGCCATACACCATCCGATACACCACTAGAAACTTCAACAACTAAAGACTTTACAGTTTCACCAATCTTGATTTCAACATTAACTTGATTATCTTCAAGAAAAACTCTCAAATGATTTTCCTAATAACATATTACAAATAAAAGAATTAAAAAGAAATAAAAAAGTTTTAAAAAATAATAAAAATAATCATACTTTTGAAGCAGTATAGAGCAAATTAGCAGTTGATTGATATGTTTGGAATGAGAAACCAATTGAAAATGTTGTTTGAAAAGTGCATCCTGTTACCTCCATGTTTGCCTCAGTTGAAGGAAATGAGGCTGTATGACCAAACTTAAAAAATTAAAACATTTTATTAAATGAATTTCTTTGAAATAAATTTAATTACTGAGGGTTGGATACTGCTTGTTATAAAATTTAATTACCAATGGTTCAACACTATCTGTAACATTGCTGTAAGTTGTTGCATTATTGAGGTCACTAGCTCTAAGTTTCAAAGCTCCAATATAACCAACAAACCCTTTTGTTGTTAACCCTCTAAAAAAATGTTGGAAAAATTTTAACATAAAATAAATAAAATAAGATAATCACTTATTAACAACCATAATAAACATTGCTAACCAAATCACTTAACAACCATAATAAACATCGCTAAAAAAATCACTTAACAACAATAATAAACATAACTAACAAAATCATTTAGCAACCATTATAAACTTCAATAACAAAATTAATTAGCAACTATAATTAAAATTGCTAACAAAATTACATAGCGACCATAATAAACATTGCTAACAAAACCACTTAACAATCATGATATATAAATATATACCATAATACCAAAACCAATTTAAAAAATCAAAAAGTAAGAAAACTAATAAAGTAATAAATACTCTATAGGCATGTAAGTTCTCATTGGCACACCACCCAGAAATATCGATGTTGAAGCAAGATTTGGATTTTTTGGATAAGTAAATGGATCAATGACTTTTCCATAAACAACTTGAGTTTTGGCCTTTGTTAAAATAGTTAAATTCTGTATCTGCCCATCATTTAGTTTCCCAAAAACTGTATGGTTTAATTCCTTCAAACCTGATCCAAAATCGAATTTGCTGAAAACATAGCCATTTTTAATTTCAAGAGAATAAAAGTTCCTATCTGGTGGATTTATTGCCAACATTATTAAACCATCTTAAAAAAACAATTAAATCAATATAATTGTTAAATATCATATTAGATATACTTTTTAATTAGCTATATTATTAATATTGCTAATTAATTTATTGTTTTTCTAGCAACAGATATTTGATGTACCTTCTTCAATTGTAGCAAATGAAATCTTAACTCTTGAGAGTTCCATATCTTTTCCAGTAAACTGCAAAAATCCATCACCATTTAACATGTACTGACCTTTACTTGACTCACGTTGGTACTTGCATTCATATACATTTCGTGCACTCTTAAAATTATAATTAAAATAAAATAACAAACTAATAGTAACATAAAAAGTAAAACAACAAAAAAAACAAAAAAGCTATTCTTATGACAAACCTTCCAATTCCACAATCCTAACAATTGATTGCTAAAGACTAATTTATCTATACATCCTTGGAAGGTTCTGCTCTTTAAAGACGAAGAAGCCTTAACACCTTCAGGTAAACCTCCAACTAAAAGATCATTTTTTTCAAGACTTAATATGGGTAATTCAACAAAACTGGACATTTTGTCCTCCTCTGATGGCAATACTTGAGTAATAGAGAATTCTTTTACTATCAATACTGCATCACCAAAGCTCCTAAAAATTTAAAAACTGTTATTTTTAACTTTTAAAACACATAAAACCAAAAACACATGAAACACACACAAAAAAAAAGCAATATACAGAATTAGATAAATTAATTTTTTTTTTTTTTTTACCTTTTAACATTAAGAGAATAGAAAATATCTTTAGCAAGAAGTTTTTTACTAATCAATGTTCGTGTACTACCAGAGTTTAGACGAAAATGAAAATTTAATTTTAAATTAACAATTTCCATGGCCAAAAAACCATGTTTGTCTGGTTCCTGCTGATTACCAATAAAAAAAAGCAAGCCATTGTCTGCACTAGTTTTGAACACTAAGGATATTTCATTGTATACACTTGGATCAACAGCAGCTTGAGGAGAATTCAAAACTAATTCAGAGGTATTGCTAAAGGTCATTGCAAGCGGCATAACATTTGCAACATAATGAGCATTTTGAATCAAAAACTTTATATATTCAATACTATTTGTGATGTTATTCTTTATTGTCTCATCTAATTCTTGGCGTTTCAGATTTAATTCATCTACACTAGACTTCAATCCAGGAATTACATCAACAACCTTGTTGACTTCATCAACAGCTTTACTTAATAACTTTCCAATATCATCTAATTCATTTTGCACACCTTTTACTGTTTTTTTGTCATTGTCTATATTATTCTAAAAGTCAAAAATATACATTCACAAATAAATACAAAATTTCTAGAAATTTTTTTTTTTTAATTAAAAAAATGTCTAAAGCATAATACTTTATTTTAACCCTACTTTATTTGTACCCTTATTTCCTACCTTAATTTCTGTCATTTTTGCTTTAGCATTTTCTGTTATATTTCTTACTTCTTTTTCTTGTGTTTTTAAGCTATTCACTTTAGAATCTAATCCAAAATAAGTTAAATAGAAATCATTTTATTTGATATATATCTAGATATATATAATTAATTATATGTAAATAATTTTTAATAACTAATAATTTGTTCATGGCATAACAGACTGAAGTAGTGGACTTATTATGGTATGATACTATTATAATAGCAAGAAAATAGAAGCATTTATGATAGTAGTATTGATACCTGTATCATTTTGAGCATCAAAGATTTGAAAATCTTCTTTAACGTTTAAAACTCTTTTTTCAATGCCCTCTCTTAGTTTTTTGATATCTGCTAATCGCTTTTTAATTCCATCTAGTGAAATTTTCACATCATCAACTTTAGCCTTCAATTCAGAACCTTCAAATGCAATTGCTTCACTTTTTGATTTAGATGAAACTGCATTTTCCTTTGCCTGTAATGCCTAGATAAAAAAAACTTCTTAAAGGAGTTTGGAAAACTATCATTTAGATGAAAAAGAGTCTGGAAAACAATCAGATATAAAAATAGTAACAGATAATAAAGGAAATAAAAATTGAGCCATCAAATAAATACTTTGTCTTGAGCATTAAAGGTTGATGAATTGGCCAATTTTGCAGCATCTAAGGCTTCATAAATAGCATCAACAATATTAGCATACACTTTTGCAGCACGTAAAGCAGCCTCTGCGAACATTTGTGTGTCTTGTAACAATCTTTTAAGTTTATCAGCTAATTCTTTTAGAGATTTCGCATGTTCTACAGCTTGATGAACAGTTGGAGTGGATGTTACTAAAGAATTGCGTAGGTCATCGACTAAAGCACGAAGACGTTTAATAAGTTCTCCTAAAACACCTGTTTTGTTGTAAAACTCCTGTAAGAAAAATTTGAACATTTTGAAAGAAAAAACATATACAAAAATAAATCTAAAAAAAATTATTCATCAACGTGTAATATTTTACAAATATAAATAAAAAAACATTTCAATTTTGTTTACATCTTTGAAATGAAAAAAAACTTTTAAACTTTAATGAAATAAAATAATAAAAAATTTTACAGTGTAAACCAACTTCGCAACAACAAGAGCCTTCTCTCCATTCTTCAATATTTCATCTGCATTTTCTATTGTGATGTTAATATCTTTGCTTAAGTTGCTTGCCATCTCTAACAATGACTAAAAAGTTTATTAATTACAACAAAATGCTATAAATTAATAAATTTATGTAAAAATAAATAGCAATAAAAATATAACACAGCTCTCTATATCAGTATTAATCAAATAGAGCATTTATTTATTATAACAAAAAAAAAAAAAAAAAAAAAAACAACAACAACAACAACAACCACAACAACAAAATGTCATCTACCTTGATATTAAAACTTTTAGCCAATGAAATTAAATCTGTTGCGTTTTGTGAAATCAAAAGTGCTGTCTCACTTTCTTTCTTTATATTAATAAAAGCAGCTAAAAAATCCTGGAATGTGTCATTAAAATTCTCAGCTCTTTTTGACGTGTTTAAAGCTGTCTGCTTTAGTTCATCAGATACTTTTTTGTTATTAATAGAGAAATTGCTTTCCTTATCAACTGCTGATATTGTTTGAGAAAAATTACGTCCTTTAATTTCATCAAGTATTTTTTTTGCATCAGCAAGTACTTTTTCAGCATCAACTTCTCCAATTTTTATGTTGCCAAGTGTGTCATTGGCAGAAAGGAGAGTATCTAAATCACATATTTACTTTAACTTCATTTTGTTTGAAGTTTTTGTTTGTTGAAACTCTTAATTAGGTAAATACTTTCGTAATGACATTATAAATATTTTAAACTAAACACTAAATAATCACTAAATAATCACTAAATCACTGGAAATGATTTTTAACTTACAAGAGATTCTTTTTTTTTTGATACTTCACTGGAGTTTTTTTTAACTTAAAATAACTTAAAAGAGATAAGTAAATATTCTTCAATAATTTAGTTTAGCAACTAAATACAGATAATTTGCATAATTAATTGTACAAGTTGCATAGTTAATGTATTTACTACAACATTGATAATAAAGTCTCTGTATAAAGATTTTACTTATCCTATATATTTATCATATGTATTTGTTTTTAATCTGCAAACAAAGAATTATATATTCATGTTAAAGCTTTTAAATATTAAAAAATAGTTTTTATTGTATTCCCTAGAGATTTTTTAACATACTTTAAAGTACTATAGTAGTATACTGAATGTACTGAAAAAGGCTTAATATATATTTGTCTACTTATGTTTTTTTATATATTAGTCTATTTACGTCAATAAAGTCATTTTATTGTGATAACACAATACAACTTGTTTCACTTTTGTTTTAAAATTGTGTCTTTTGTTGATAAGTATACACATTGAGCTTGCTTCAAACATTTTATAAAACAAATCATGGATGACTTTTAAAATTTAGTAGCATTAATGTTTTGGACTATTATTTATTAAAATATTTAAAAAAATATATTATTCTTTATGTTTTGTATTTTTGCAAGCACATACTTTTATCAACACAACTAGTTATAAAATCTATTTTTGTTCTGTTCGTTTTTTTATTTTTAACTTTTTAATAATAGTTAGAAATAAAAAAATTAATAATAGTCAGTAAAAGTGAGTAATAGTTGCTGTAAAAAAATTTTACAGCCACAAGTGACAACTACACGTGACAACCACACAAGTTATGTGAAATTGAATGTTATTATTGTATTTTTAAATGTCTCTTTTTTATTTTAAAAAAATATATAAAATATATATAAAACATATACTTTCAACATCCTTAATAAGTAGGTTTAGTCTTGCAAGAATTTCTTCAGCTCTTTCCTTGGTATCAGATGCATTTCTTGATGTTTTATAAGCATCTTCTTCAAGTTGCACAACATTCTTTTCTGTTACATTGAGCTTTGCTTCAGTTGAAAGAAGAACTTTTGCTAATGTTGGAGGGCATGATTCTGTTACAAAAAGATATAAAACAATTGAGTAAAAAGTTAACAAGCCATTAATGTATTAACATTAGCTATACAACAGAACCTTGATATTGCTTCATCAATTTTATTTTAAACTATTTGTTATTTATAAATTTTTTGTAAAAAAAAAATATTGTAGTTTTTTTAAAATTATTTTTCATATTTTACACTATTTTGTTTAAATATGAGTGAAACTACTTTAGAAAAACAAACAAATTTTCTAGAAGAACCAATCAAATCAAACTGTTACTACAGTTTTATCAAACAATATTCAATATTGTTTGACCCATATTTTCTTAAAATATGTATAGCTAAAAAAAACTTGCATAAAAAATTACCTTCAACTTCAAAAAAGCATCCTTTAAACTCTGAAACAGTGTGCATTTTTGTATCATCTGGTTTTGTTCCCATATTTTTAAAACCTGTTGCTTTCTTCAATGTTTCGAAGTCATCAGAGATAATTTTTTCATTCCCTAAAAGTCTAAAATTGAAAATGCTAGTTAAGTATATTTATGTTTACACATGTTTCTGTTTGATAAAAAGATAATTTAAAATAATATATGCAATAATTTTGTTTTAACATTTTTGATTCTGGGCAAGCATTAATTATCGCATATATGTTTATATATGTATTTCTGATTGATTATTTTGTTTATATGTCAATGTCTGCAAGTTTTACACAAATTATTATAAAGTCATATCACAAGTTTAGAAACAAAGGATTTAAAATTAGTTAGAACAAAATAAATTAACTTTATTATAAAAAATAAATTTAAAGTTTGAGCATTTATTAAACTATATTAGAATATAAATGCATTATATAAAAACTCAAAATACTTAACAAAATTTACATACATAAAATAACCACATAATTAATTTACATAAATAATTAACGTAAGTTAAAAGAAAAACAATTAAAACTTAAAAAAAAAACTTCATACCTTTGAAGCGTATCATTGATTTCGCTTAATGACGATTGTGAAATGCTTCCTGATGAATATACACTTTCCTCAACCAGCTTTATATTTTTCATTAAATGGTTAACTTTGTTTAGAGTATTTTGAACACAGCTGTCGCACTCAACACAAGAATCATTCTCAATTATATAACCCGGTGGACATAATGAGCATTTGTTTTCTGATAAATCACAATCACAACTTCCAGTAATAACGTCACAGAAACCACCATTAGGACAACTACACTCTAAAATGATAATAAAAATTCAAAACTTTTTTACAAAAAAAGGTTTAGTAAAGATTTTGCAATTTTTTGTAATGCTTTTAGTATACTAAACTGTAAAGATAAAATTTTTTTATTTTGTTTTAATTTTAGTATGCTTGACTGTTTTATAAAAATTAGGATTATTAAAAACTCTTTATGAAAATGTCCAGCAATGCAAGCATTACTGAAGATTGACAGCATGTACATTGATATAAAACTTTTCAAAGAAAATGAAGGTAATTTATAGCTGTTTCATTAAAAAGTTTAGAATATACAAGGTGAGAGTTTTAGTAGGAAGCTTAAGGTACACAAGAGCATAGAACAGATAAAATAGAGTCCTGCATTTTAATTTTTTCTGCATTTTTATTATCTAAAAAAAAATTACAGACTCGAATATGATAAGTATAAAATAGTGGTAATAAGGTGATAAACGGAGGTGTAAGGACAAGTTTAAGAGATAATATGATATAACCTTTTTTTTTAATTTGTGATTATTAGCAGGATTATACAGGTTATAAATTTTTTTTATAAATATAAAATAATTTTTAATTAAACAAAGGTAAATTGTTTTACTTTTTATTATAAAAATATGTATAGGTTTGCAACCTATACATATTTTTATAATAAAATTCTGGTAAAAGAAAAATACTACATCTTAAAATTGTCTTTAATTTGATATAAAAATCTTTATTAAAAATTGTTTTTGTGCAGCATATATACATCTTCCTTAATTTATTTATCAACATTAGTAACATAATTTATTTATTAACATTAGTAACATAGTTTATTTATTAACATTAGTAACATCATAATTTATATATTAGGAGACAAATAACATGTGCACAAAAACAACATCTAAGAAACCCTGCAATAGATTATGCAATAAAAGAAATCAGCAACTTACTTTGGCACCCTGACAGTGAATAATTAAAGTATCCAAGTTTACACCAATCACATTTTTTTCCTTCAACAGTAGGCAGGCATTTACACTCCCCAGTTAATGCATCACAGTCTTTTGATTCTGAAGCTAGACCACAATTACAGTCTTGACAACCTTGACAAGAATTAAAGTTCCATGTTTGGGGCTAAATAAAATTTTCTTATTAATAAAATCAAATTTTTAAAAAAATTCTTCCTAATTAAGAAGTAATTTTGATAAAAGAAATTATAGAATTTATATAAACCCACTAGCAAAATGTATATAAAATGTATAGAATTTATCAATAAAATAATCTTTTTAAACTTAGATAAATAGAATAACAGTATAATAAGAATAATAACATCATACTTTACATCTATCACACTGCTTGCCTTCTACATTTGTTTTACATTGACATTGGCCTGTGGTACTGCTACATGAGATACCACTAGAGCCACAAGTATTACAAACACAATCCTTACAATTATCAAGCTTGCCATAGAAACCAGATTTACATTTCTCACAATGATCTCCATCAGTATTGTTCAAACATTTTTTACAGGTACCAGTCACTGGGTCACAATTACCTAGCAAAAAAGTTCATATAAAATTATGAATGCTAGAACAATGCTCACAAAACTGTTTACATTATAATGACATAAATTAATTGATGTTTTATTTCAACTGCTTTTTAAAAATCTATATACTGAACCATAAAATTGATAAAATTTCAAATTTAATTATAATTTTACAAAAGTTATAATTATAATCAAGTTATAATCAGACTATGTATTAACTATGAATTAAAAACTAGTCAATAAAGTTAAAATAAACAAAATAAAAAGCAAAAGACCAGAAACAACAATAACAATAAAATGATTTATCATACAGCACCGATATATTTTTGATTGTTTTTCTGTCCATTACCTTTTTGTGTATTTATAAGTTTTGTGTATATTTAAACACATATTTGTCTTTAAACTTTTAACTGTGTCATTTAGTTTTAACGTTTATTTTTAAAGCAAACGTTTTGATAGACAGCATAATATCTTTAGCACAGTTTAACTGGTAGGCACAAGGTTCAAATCTAGCCTAATTGATTTTTTTTTAAATCTCTCAAACATGGCCCATTATGATCCACCATATGTAAGAAAAACATATTTATATATGCAACTGCTATTAAATTATATTTAACTGTAAAATGTGAGTTAACATAAAAAATTAATTTTACAAATAAATAAACAGAAAATATAAGTTTAAAATTGAATAAAAAACAAAGAAAACCAGACATAACAACTCAATTTAAATATATAAATATTTAAACAATATAAATATATAAATACCTGATAAATTTAAATTAACATTGCCACTACATGAACACAACTTGCAACTACCTCCTGGTTCGGTAGGATTGCCATAGTAACCGTCAGCACAACTCTCACATTTTGCTCCAACATAGCCTTGCTTACATTTACAAATAAGTTCTGATGTATTTAAACTGATTGCACATGAATCTGCAAAGTTACCAGTGAGATGTACACTGGGACATGGGCATGGTGCACAATCTTTTCCATAAAAGCCTGGTTTGCATTCTTGACAGTGGTTACCTAATATATTTTATATAACAATAAAAATTATCTGATAACACATCTAAATTAAATTTTATATAACAATTAAAATTATCCGATAATGCATATAAACTAAATTTTACATTACAATTAAAATTAAAAAATTTACCAAAAAAATTTCCAACACAATCTTGGCAAACTCCTGTCTCAGCATCACATTTATCACTTCTACCCATACAGTCACATTTTCCACATGTACCATTAGCTTGCATACTGTATCCTGGAGAGCATTTTGTACATCCAGGTCCTGTATAACCGTCAGGGCATACGCATTCTTCAATACCAAAAACCATTTCCTCTCCATTAATATTTGAAGAATCTAAAGTAACATTCCATATCGATGATGTAGCAATGTTGGCATCATGAGTAGCTCTTATTTTAACACTGGAGATTTTTGCAAGAACATCAAGAAGCTGGATGCGAGATACTGGATAAACATCGTCTAACAACCATTCATTCTTTAAAATTGTTTAAAATAATTTATAAGTTTTGAGGATTTCCAGCAACTTTTTTTAACACAAAAAAAACCCGTTTATTTGTTTGTGTGAAAAAAAAAAATATTATGAATATTATTAAAAACAAGAACTTAAAATTGAGTATGTATATTTCTATACCTTAAAGAACAAAAAGAGAAAAACTTGTAAAAGAGATAGAACTTGTCTATTCAACAAGTATAGCATGATTTTTCTTACCATTATGCAACCATTATGAAATTGCAACCATTATGCAACCATTATGAAATTACTAATGCAATAATAATTGAATCAGAGTTTTTGAAAAATTTGTTCAAAACATTTAAAGCAAATCCCCTTTTTAAAAAACAAACTGACTCAATTAAATATAATAGAAATACATTGTTGAATATAATTTGAATTAAAAAATTTATCAATTTAGGAAAAAAAATTTGGTTAAAGTTAAGTTTGTTCGTTTGCAAAAACAAGACAACTGAACCATAGTTTTAAAATTTATATTGAAAGTAATAAGTGTCTTTTTCAATAAACATTTTTCAATATTTTTTATAATAAGTAGCTTATTACGACTTTTAATTTTTATTTAATTTTTTTTTTATTACTTCAAGTTAAAATTTCCCTTTTTCAAAATATTTATTTTTAGTCAAAGTATGTATATAATTAAAAAAGTTAAAAATGTATCTCATAAATTAAATTTTATATATTCATAATAAAAAACTTGATGATTTAATATAAACACTAAAGACTTAAATATAAATTTTTCATATAAAAAAATATTGACTAATAAACTTAGTAAGTATCGAAAATTTAATGGTGTAAATATAAAATAAAATAAATTTGTACCTCAACAAGTGGAAAGATAAAAGTATTGTCTTGATTAGCATATCTTGGATTCTGTTTTTTATTTTTTATACTCAAACCATTTCCCTAATGAAATCATTTTTTAATACTTAATAATCATTTTTTGAACATATCAACAAAACCAACAAAATATATTTTGTTATTTTTTAAACCATAACTTGATACCTGAATAATAACATCAGGTAAGTCATTAAGAGTTTGGGAAGTCATTTTTGTTGTGTATCTAAAGTTATACATAAAAGATCCTCCATATGACTCAACCTAATTAATAAAAATGTTTCACATAAAAAAAAAAAAACTATAAAAAAAAAACAATTTTATAAAAATATTTATTATTAGATTATTACCTTTCGATACAACAACTGACATCGATCATCACTACCGAAACATACTATAGACTATTATTTTTATAATAGTAATAGATTTTCAGTTTTTAAATATATTTTTTAAATAGTTTTATTGTATATTTAATAACAGAATTAAATATTGTCAAAAGCTCTTACATGATTCCCTAAATATTCTTGAGGAGAAATCCAATAAATGATATTTGCTGAATTTTTTTCAGAAAAGTTTGTTACAAGCTTGCCTAAGGGTAACTGAAACACACTTTGATTTACATTTGAAATAGTCCATTTTGTACCTCTAACAGCCACACCCCTATAAATAAATGGGAATATCAAATATGTTAAGTGATTCCAATTATAAAACACATTTAATACATAATACATTAACACTTTACATACAAAAGCATAGACTCAATTAGAAGCACATTAAAAAAAAAAAACAATGTTGAATGCAATATTTGGAATAAAGAAAAAAGAAAAAGAACAAAAAATTTAAATTAGTATCACCAAGACGCCTGATGAATTTGTCAAAACATAAGGTTCAATGAATAAAAATTTTTTACTTTAGTGAATTTTAGAGAAAACTTATTTGAAGAATCTTCCAGAGATTAGGTTTGACCAATGAAAAAAAAGCTCAGCTTTTTTTTCAGTCATTTCTTAATAAGGGTTTTATTTAATGGTTACTTAGCTTATCAAAAAAAGGGTATAATAATAAGGGTAATAAGGGTAATAAGCTTATCAAAAAAAACTCAGCTTTTTTTTCATTTCAAGAGTCAAGTTGAGAAAAATGAGTCAAAATTTTTATCATCCTAGGCATTAATGACTTATAAACAAACAAAAAGAAAAATAACAAGATGCAATCCAAGACACAACATCCGAACAAAAAGATCAGCATATATACAGAACAAAGCTTAAAAAACTCAAAGCTGAAATAGATTGGTCTTTAAAAAATACAGCGCAATTGGTAAAAGGACATTTGTAAAAGCGATTGGTACAAATAATCAAGCTGTTACAGTCTTTGATATGTACTGACTTTACAGTTGCAGCAAAAACTAATACCAAACTACTATTACAAATCCATAGTATAAAAATTTACATGAAATTGAATTTGAAATAAAAAATTCCAACAGAATCCAGCAGAATTCACGAGATTTATAAACCTTTGACAATAACAGAAAACAATACTACTTTAAAAAAGAATATAATTATTTTAATTTTTTATAATTTTTTATTATATTTTGATTTTTTTTTAATTTTGATTTTCTTTCTAAACAAAAGCAATTTTTACAACAACAAACTGTGAAAACTTGGTAGATTTCATGCAGAACCATGTGCAGAGTGTCATAGCAACACAAAAAGGATACACAATGAGTTTGATTTATCATTAAAATATTTTCTTTTTAGGAAACTGCATAAATTTAAATAAAAAATTAAATAATTTAAAAGAAATTAAAAAAGTTAAATGTATATTATTCTGGTCAAGATATAATAAATACATGATATAATAAGTGTACATAATAAAAGTGTATTGATGATAATAAAAACAAACTAAAAACAAAGTAAAACTTATTTTTGTGTTCAAAAATATATTTTACCTTGATTATTTAAAACATTTTTTACTTTGATCACTCAAAAATATTTTTACTTTACTTACCCAAAAAAAAAATTTTTTTGATCACCCAAAAATTTATAGATTTTGGGCAATAATAAAAATGGATTAATAATAACAAAAACAAAATAAAAACAAAGTTAAAAATTTTGTGTTCAAAAATAACCTTAATAACCTAAAAAAAATTTTTTCATTCTCAGAAAACAAATTGAAAAAAATTAAAATTTTACAAATTTGAAAAAAATTAAAATTCTTTTAAGTTTCCATTACTGAGTTAATTAAAATTTCACTAAAAATCACTCAACATTATTATTTTAAAAAATATGGAAAGATCATAATAGACATTGAAAAATAGTTGTGACATATTAGATAGATGTTGAGCAATATAGTTGCGACACATTAATTGACAGTTTTTTATTTGTATTAGTGACTAATAGTAAGAAAAATAAACATCAAATTTTTTTTATTACTGTTTTAAATAAAGATTATATTACATAAAAATAGTTTTAAATTTAGTATAAAAATAAACAATCAATAATTTAAGTATAAAGATAATCAACCAACCATACCTAACAAATAAAAATGTATTTTAAAATGATAACCTGTAAACTTGCGCTTCTTTGCATTCAGTTGTGTGTCCAGAACACCAACATTTCAGACAAAGCTGTTCACCTTTTTCTGATTTTGTTTTAAAATAACCTTTCATACACTCATCGCATCGTGTTCCAACTACTGAATCCTAAAATAAAATAAAAACTTATAAACATAAATAACATAAAATAACAAAAAGAAGAAAAAAAGAACTTTTTTAAATATTATACAAATTTGCATTGTAGTATAACTCAAAGGTTATTAATAATACTTTTCATAAAATGAAAGAGATCATTATAACCTGATTGTAACTCTAGAAACAATAATAGTACGGTGTAATTTTATTTTACTTAAAATGATTTTGTTAACTGTATAACCATTAAATTTTTTAACTATGTACTATTGTCAAATTGTTTTTATATTTAGTGCTTTAAAAAAAAATTTAATTCATTTTTGATTTACACTGAAATTACCTTAGTATGTAGTATAATGTCACACCTGAGTATATAGTATGTCACACATTAGTATGTAGTATGATGTCACAACTTAGTATGTAGTATGTACACCTGCATAGGAATGACATTTAAAGCTTTAGTTTCAAGGACTAAAGCTTTAAGGTAAACTGTTATTCCTTTAAGTTTTCAAATTTAAGGTAAATTGTTGTTCCTTTAAGTTTTCAAATTTATGGAAGAACAGTATTCAAAACAACAAGAAAACACAGATATTATGAAAAATAAAATTATTATAAAAATAATATAAATATGGAGCTGAATAAGCTGAATATATTCAGTGAATGCTCAAAAATCTAAAAACTCTAAAAAAAATTAGAACTGTAAAATTTTTTATAATTGTTTTGAATAGTGTTCTTCCATAAATTTAAAAACTTAAAGGAAGAACAATTTACCTTAAATTTGAAAACTTAAAGGAATAACAGTTTACCTTAAAGCTTTGGTCTTTAAAACTAAAGCTTTAAATGTCATTCCTCTGCAGGTGTACATATTACATACTAAGTTGTGATATCATACTACATACTAAGGTGTGACATCATACTATATACTCAGGTGTGACATTATACTACATACTAGGGTGTGACATTAAGTGTGTAGTTCAAAGTAATTTCAATGTAAATTTAATTTGCATAAATGAAACTATTACATAAATTAAAAAGTCAAGAAATCTTTTTTAAACTAGGATTAAAATTTTGTAAAATAAGACAAAAAGATTTTTTGTATAAAAATTTAGGTTTATATTTTTGTATCTATAGGTTCATACTTTTGTATCTATAGGTTTATACTTTTGTATAAATCTATTGAATATTTCTAAAAAAACCGCATTTGAGATAGAGAGATCAAAATTAGAAGTTTAACATTGTTCCCAGGCTCCAATTGAAACTCATATTATATTTAAAATTTTAAGAAATTTTTTTATTTTAAATTTTTCAGGTTTTAATTTTTAACATTTCAAATGTAGTACTTCTGTATTTTTTTAAACATCAGCAGAATATATTTAATTTTTAGGTTATAACTGTACAAAGTATAGCCGAACCTTGTACAGTTATAACCTAACAACTGTACAAGTTGTGTTAAATTTGAAACAAGACTTTTTTCTGGACTTTTCTTTTATTTGGGTGTAGTGTCTAAAATCATCTAATCAAATGCAAGCCAAAATTTTTTGCAGTTGCAGAATGAATTCCTTTATTAATTGCTGCATCCATAGGCCACAAAAGGACACAGTTGTATTTAACTTATTAGTTTATACTAGTGTTAAAAATTTCCGCAAAATTTCTGGAAATTTTTAATCCTAATAATTTGGGGAACAAGTATCAGAACAAACAAACTATTAATTTGTTTGTTTCTTATTTCTTCTGTTACTTGTTCCACAAAACATTATGGTTTAAAATTTCTGAAAATTTTGCGGAAATTTTCAACACTAGTTTATACGCTTGCGGATTAAAAAAATTCAATTATAATAATAATATATTAATTTAATGATAATTAATTTAATTATTTATTTCAGCAGTATTTGTTTTATAATGGTTAATTAAATTTTTGAATGTAATGGAATTATAATTCACAATTCACTTTAAAATAGAGTATTTCATTTTTTATTGTTTTATATTGTTACAATATTTATTGTTATAAGATTTTAATTTTTATCATTAAATATAAAATTGGTGACTAGGTTATCATTTAAAAAAAAATATTTTTATCTGAACATGTAATAATAGTAATGCACATTTAAAACATACCTGACAAATGCAATCACCAGTTACGGCATCACATTTTTCTCCTTTTAAACCTGCTGAGTGACAATCACATTCTTGACACAATGGGTAATTAAAAAAACCTTTTTCACATTCAGAACATTTTCTAGAACCAAAATTTTTCTTGCAATTGCACTGCCCTGTTACAACATTACATGTTGTGTTGTTATCAATTGCACCAGTAGAATCACAACTGCATGGTTGACATCCTATTACAGGATCAAAACCAAATGTTCCTTTCATACATCTATCACAGTTATCACCTTCAACACCAGGAGGACAAGAACATCGACCACTTACAGAATCACAATTTGAACAACTACATGCTAAATTTGATTATTATAAGAAAATTAGTTACCATGGAAATAAACTTTACAATATTCAACTACTTTAAGTATTGCAAAAGAAATTTAAAAAAATTAAAAAAAGATTTTTAAAAGCAAAGTTAAAGTAAAGGCTGAAACTTTATTTGTATTTTAGGTTGTATTGTTTAACTAGTAATTAACTTGTTTAACTTGTATTTCATGAAAAGTGATTTATGACAATTGATTTGTGAAAACCAAAACAATTTAAAATAAAATTTAAAAAAGTGATTTTTGAAAAACAATTTAAAATAGCAATAGAGTACAAGCTTATTGTAAATTAATTAGATAAAATAATATTTTATTTTTATAAAATATTAAGAATAATATATAGAATTATGAACAATAATAGATTAAAATAATTCAGGTATTTTTTCAAAAGAATTAACTATCTTACGTTTACAGTTTGGAAACCCATAAAATCCCATTTTGCATCTGGTACAAGTTCTCCCAATAATGTTCTCTTTACATGGGCATTGACCACCAAGTTCTGAACATTGTGAACTCTTTGAGCCTTGTTCATTGCACTCGCAGCTAAGTGCACCATTATTAAAGTTACTAGTCAATGTAAAAACAGCTTTTTTGCAAAACTCAGAACTACTTTCATTTATGTCGTAAAAGTTTTTTGTACAAATATCATTGAATTCATCAGAAAGTGTTATTGGTTGTCCTTGGTATAGATCAGGTTGATTAAGTGATTCTGAATTTTCTGGAATCAAATATACTTTCTCCTAAAAATTAAATTAAAATAATAATTATAAGAATATAGAATTATTACTTTTTAAAAAACCTACTCAAAAAAAATTATTTCGCAAAAACATATCTACAACTACTTAAAAAAGCTTTTAATTCTATTTTTTTTTTGTTTTTGTTTTCTTTTTATTAAAAAAAAAATAATTAAATATTTCATTTAGCTTCTAGTCAATTAAATCATTAAAAAAGTTACTTACTATCCAACCATTTTTTTGCATAGGTATATCAAATCTTAGCCTTGCTCTACTTGATTCAAATAAAAAGACATCCTTAGTCTCTGTCTGCTTCATCATTTCACGGCAACCATTTAAATTTGGACAGTGTTTCATGTGTAAAGTTCCAGGTTGTATAGAATTTCTGTCTGAATATATTCCAGTGGATACATCAAATGATTGATGATTTGGCTGGTAGTAATGAACCATCAGGTGATATCGACCAGGTTTTAGGTCTAAAGTTTAATCATTAGAATTTAAGTAACTTCAGTAAGTCCATAATCATTTAAACAAGTTTAATTATAATATAAAATTAATAAAATACTAGTTACCAGTGATGTCAAATGAATTTGTTCCTGGTTCAAGGTACTTCACTTTAACATCAGGATCAATAATGTAACTAGGGCGAGGTTCTCCTTCTACACTATCAGGAACTACAATTCTACTATTTTTGGGTACATCAAACTTCGTGGGAATACACTTTAAATTTTTAGCAGTACAATACAGCTGAGGTGTGACAGTATCTAAATTCCATTCATCCAATGGAATAAATGTAATGGCATCCAATCCAAATGTGGCATCTTGTCTGGGAATAATTGTCAGCATATGAGTTTTATAGTCTGAAATTTCAAAAACATTTACATCCATAAAGTCTCTATCTAGTACAACTTGGCGACAACCAAAAGTGTATGGACACTTATATAACCAACTTTTTCCTTGTTGAATGCCAGTACGACTTCGTATGTAAATATCTAAATACTTTTCTGACTCGCCATCATGAAAATACTGCAACACCACTACATATTTACCAAGATTTTTAAATTGAAAAACAATATCATGATTTTTAAACTCTGGTGAAAATTGTACCATTGCTTGATAGTCCAACTTTTCAAGAATTTTAGAATCATTAAAAAAAGGAACAACAGTTTTTTTAGATAATACTGTTGGATCTTCAGCTTGAATAGTTATGTAACCTTGTTGTTTTTCGAAGGGGACATACTGGTATATATTACAAAAACGTTCAATCTTAGTGGCATCACATGGATTCTGGACTCTTTTAGTAAGAGTTTTTGGCTGAGCATAATCTTGAGGTACAAGAACAATGTAATCCTAAAAAAAAACCATAAGCTTTAATTTATCAACTATTATTTAATTTTTATAATAATTAATAATTTTCAATTAAAGAAATCTATCTTCAATTAAAGAAATCTATCTAAAATACATGACAAATATATAGGTTAAAACTTTTTAACTTAATGTAAAAAACATCAGCATACCAAAAGAAGAGCAGAAACTTGTGATGTAAATTCAACTTTCCATTTACCAGGCTCCAAAGTAAAATATTTAGGTGAACCAGATGATTCTTTCACTAAACTAATTGATGTTTTAATAACTGTACTTCTCTGAGTTGATGGGAAATTGATTAAACCTTGATGTTCTTGGTTACCTAATAATTTGTAATAACTATATGTAACTAATAATCTTAAAATTTAAATGTTTATAAATTTTATAAATTTATTTATACCAGAGATATATACCACGAACAGTGAGAATTATCATGACTACAATGAATTAGTGAGTCATTCAGTTCACAAAAAAGACACAAAAGCAGTGTTTCGATAGATATTGATTTGATTGTAAGTTTTCAATTAATATAATAGAATTAAAGTTTTGATCTGGTTACTAATTGATTCAAAATTTTTGATCTGGCCACAGATTAGTTCAAAAATAATCAAAATTTTAAACTGCATTTAATTATTTCTTTCAAGGTTGTACCCCAACAAATAATGTGGATTTCAACTTTATTATTGGACAGTAAATAAAACAACATACATTGGTGTACCTAACTTGCAGTGTTGAAGTGGACAGAAAGTGTTGACAGTAGCAGTGGTGGAGTGGACAGAAAGTGGTGACAGTAGCAGTGGTGGAGTGGACAGAAAGTGGTGACAGGAGCAGTGGTGGAATGGACAGAAAGTGGTAACAGTGGTGGAGGGCATTTAAACAAAAAAAACTCTTATATTACTTATATTAAAAATTGATTGTTAATAACTATAATCAAATATATAAAATTCTTAAAAATATTTTTTCAAAAAGTATGAAAAAAGGACTTATCTTAAGAAATAAAATAAATTTTGAAATTTCATCATCATTTAGAACAATACTAGAGAACAATAAAATTTAACAAACATACTTATTATTATGTTACCATAGTAGTGCTGCCACATTAAAGAGTATTGGTGTAATAACTTATCTATATAAGCATTGTTAAGACTCATATCAAGACTTTAAAACATTCACCCACCTCATTAAGATACATCAACACCCACCTCATTAAGATACATCAACACCCACCTACCCCATAAGGATACCACTTCTTTACTATTAACAAGTCTCACTACTCTTTTGGACCTTAACAGATTTTCATTCAATGACTGCATCTACAATCAATTATTAGATCCTTCTACCACATCTTCCTGATTGACTAACTCTGTTATTCACCTGTATGCAATCATTTTGTTGCAGGAACATAAATATAACATAAAAAAAATAAATTAAAGCAAAAAATTTGCTTTAAAGATGTAAGAGTTATTAATATTGAAAATAATTTATATTTTTCTGCTTATAAAATCACTTTTTTTTTCTTTCCAATTTATTTTTATTGTTGATCTCAAACTTTTTAAAAGAAACCAATCTAAGTATAACCACCAAATTTGTTACAGTTAAATATACCAATGACACATTAATTTAAAAATAAAAAAAAAGGTTTTTATTTAAAGAATTTTTTTGAGGAAATTTCTATCTTGACTTGTTATGTTAAGATAAAAATTATTGAATTATTGAAATGTCAATTAAATGTTACTTTTATTTAAGTTATCATGAAATTTTATTTATACAAAAACATGCATTACATACAAAAAATTATTAAAATTATATTAACTCTTATATTAATTATTACTTAAAATTGAATACGAATAATGTTTATATAAAATACTATATTAAGAAATAAGTCTTTGAAAAATGAATTATAAAAACAAAACAAAGATTTACTAGAAATTATAATTAGTCTTTGTTATTAATATTATTATTTTATTTACAAGGTTACAAAAGTAAATTAAAATTTATTTATAATTTAGAACACGGTTACAATAAAACATGTATGAAAACTTTAAATTTTTTTTTTTTTTTCAAAATTGTAATAAAATTCAATTTCTTTTGTTTAATTTAAAAAGTAACAGGAGTTTATATTCTAAATGATTCATGAAGAATTTTCAGAGTAACCATCTTAAATAACATTTGCAGAGGTGACTTTGAACAAGTGATTAAAGAGGTGACTTTGAACAAGTGATTAAAGAGGTAAATAAAATATGTTATTTTAAAATACAGCATTAGTAGATTATATTTTAAATATTATATATATATAGATAGATATAAAACATAATTAGAAAAAAATCTAACTAAACCAAAAATTAAAGATGAAAAATTAAACTTTTTAAAAATAATTTAAACTATCCAACAGATATACTTGGTAATTTATAAAACTTTATGCAGTATAATTCATAGTTACTATGTTTACATGAACTAACATAAACATCAAGTAAAATTTTGAGCAACACTAATCAAAACTAAAAAGTTATAAAACCTATAAGTAGTAATTAAATATAATATATAATAAAAATCTCAACTTTTATTTTCAATATTTAATTATTATAATAATAATAATTAAATATTATTTAATAATGCTTATTTTTAATACAAACTATATAATTAAAACTTAGGAATTTTTACCTTTAAAAATTCTGATATTACCAACAATTGGTTGAATTTGGTTTAAAGCATATTTGAACAAGACGTGGTATTTTGACTCTTTTTTGACATTAAGATCAATAACAACAGATTGCTGAAAAAAAATCATATTAAAAATATAATGACAAATATCTAAATTAACAGTTCTTAATTTAATGTTCCAGTAATTTGTCTCAATACTTGCAACTTGCCTTATGTCCTGTTGCTTTGTATGATTAGGTTTTTTAGGATAAGGCTAGAAGAAGTCTGACATAAAATACTTCCTTCTTTGGGTCCTTGTTTTTCAAAAAAAAAATTCTTTATTTTGTATGGGTTTTGAATTCCCAGAATTTTTTTAAAAAATTTTACATTCTGGGATTTCAAAACCCAGACAAAAATAAAGAATTTTTGAACTCCTACTCTCCAAGGCAACATTAATCAAACCATTCCTTGTTAAATATGGTGTCATAGCAACATTAACCAATCGTTAAACTGTAAAAAACAATTATTATTAAAATAAAATCATATAAAACTAAAAACCTGCACATCATTGATTGGAACATATCCTTTCCATGAATATCCAGGAAAACTTGATTCTTGATAATCAAATCTTACAGCATCACCGTCTTTTGTTTTACCATCTTCAACTTCTGATTTGATATGCCATAGAGTTGAAAAATAAAAATTGGCAGCTGGCCTAATCAATTAAATTTAAAAAGTTTAAAAACATTCAACTTGGTAATCAAACTGAAGAACCAAGATAACAAAAGTTTAAGATTTTAAAACATAATTTCAAATAATTACAAAATATGCAAATTACTCTATCAGTAGTTAATACTATTATTTATTAATAACTTATTTTAATTATTTAAATAATGACTTATTCTCCTGGTAGAATACTTGTAGAAATTGTCATATTTCCTAATGATTCCTACATTGATAAAACTACCAGTAGAAAAACAAAATCAGTATTTTAGTAATTTTAAAAAAATTGTAATTAATGTTTTTTTTTTAGGAGATTTTGAAAAATTTCAAAAATAAAAGATCAATACTCTAAATGTCATAATGAAAATACTCTAAATGTCATAGTGTAAATACTCTAAATGTCATAGTGTGAATAGTTCTTTGGCATTTTTCTCTCAACTTTCAGTTGTTTCCTTCAATAGATTTCAGTTTATTATGTAAAATTACTAAGATTAAGAACAATTTGAAAATCAAAAAGTTGGTTTTGGAGTAGTCTTCATAGTGCCTATACAAAAAGGGGAGGAGGAGGTATATATTATTTTAAAAATACAATATCACACATTCTTTAAAGTTTCCGAACATCAACAGGTGGTATTATTATATAATCAAGATTTATTATTAAGTAGCTCGAGTGTCAAGGGGTCATTACATACTATAAAAATAGTACATACAGAGGGTCTTTTTTTCTGTTTTTATATCACTGCATGATATAAAAACAGAAAATCCATTATAAAATAACTGAACTACTAATGATAAATTTATTATACCTGTCACACTTTTGCCCAACAATGTTTGACTTGCAAAAGCATTGTCCATTTAGACAGTTTGAATTCAATGAACCTCCTTCATCACAATCACAGCCTTAAAAAAATAGACACTATTTTTATGCTAAGTGTTTGCTTTGTGGTTGCCATCAATAATTAAAAACAAATTTATTTATGTTTTAAGAAAAAATGTTTAAAAAAAAATTATTGAACTAAAACTTTACCTTCACATCCAAAAAAGTTTTTTTCTTCAAGTTTATAGTAACCAGGTAAACAATTTTTACATTTATTACCATCAACAAACACTTTGCAAGCACAATTACCATTGGCAGAGCATGAAGTTATCCCATTGTTTGTGCCAGGTTGGAAACATCCACAAGCTAATTATATAACAAGCTTTATATCAAATTTTATATAGTTAACAATAAAAAAAGCATTTTATTATAATTACATGGTGTAAATAAAAAAACAAAAAAAACAATTACATTCACACCCAAGATCATCTGATTCTTGTAAATTGAAAAAACCTGCTTTACATTCTGAGCATTCTAAGCCTTGTACGTTTTTCTTGCAAACACATTGGCCCTAAAGTTTGTATTATAAAAAAATATTACTTAATAACCAATATAAATAACTTTTATGAAAACGAATTATTCACTATAGCTATAAAAAATTTTGTTATTTACATTATTATTATGTGAAATAATTTTTTTTAAATTAATAACTTGTTTAAAAAATATAATTTTAATTCTTCTTTTATTTTAATTTTATTTTTCTTAACATATATAACTTAAATAAATATAAAAAACATATATACATATAAAATACTATATACTATTTACTATATACTAACATATATAAAATATACTAACATATATTAAATGTATAAATATATTTATTATTTACATATATTATACATAGATAAACGTATGCTAAACTAACTTACATCATTGTTAGTACTGCAATCTCCTGACCAACCTTCTTGCCCAGAATCAGTTCCAGCCGGATTACAATTGCATTGCTTGCAGAATGGAAAACCATAAAAACCTCTTGTGCATTTGTTACACTGTCGACTAGTATATGTAGTTTTACAATTACAATCCCCTGTTACTTCATTGCAAACAGTTGAACGAGCTCCTTCAATACTACAGTTACAGGGTGCGCATGAAGGATAACCATAAAACCCAGGTGCACAGCGATCACATTTTAAACCAGCAAAGTTTGGTCTGCATGCACATTCGCCACTATCAATATCACAAACAGGTGTTTGGGAACCAGCAACAGAGCATTCACAATCTTAGAAAAAATAAAGCGAATATATTAATATGAAGCTTAAAATAAATAAAAAGAATTAAGATGAAAATAGAAGTGTATAAAAGAATTTAAGAATTAAAAAAAACTAAATTTTTACAGAAAAAATGAAGTACAGAACAAAATTGAAGAATAAAAGTGAAATAAGAAATTATATATGATTATTATATATATTATATTATAATCATATATAAATTATATATGATTATTATATATATTATATATATATGATTATTATATATATTATATATATATGATTATAGGCTGAGAAATGATCTGCAAACAATAAGTTTAAAAAATTTTTAGAGTAAATAATTAGAGTAGTTTTAAAAAGAAATAATTTTAGAAAATTATGCAAATTATGAGATATTTTTTTTATAATATGCATAATTAGGCGTATTATAAAAATTATGCATATATAACATTGTAAATATAATACAAATGTAACTAAAAATGTAAAAAATATAACTATAAATATATCTATAATAAAATATAACTATAAAAAATAAAACTATAAATGAAAACAGCAGGCGGTAACACTCTCATTTGTATAATAACTATACATATATGGATGATGGATTATAGATATATATGGATGATGGATTATACATATACAGATATACAGATGATGGATTGAGCGAATAAGACTTAATAGTTTTAAGGTTGGATTCTTTCCTAATTTGCTTCTAGAAATCACCTTGATTAATATAACTTTAAATTATTGTTACAAAAAATTTAAGAATAGTAATAAATAATGGAAACATATAAAGAAGTAAATAATGTAAATAATCCAAAATAAAGAAAAAAGAGGAAAATTGATTGCACAAAATAAACACTAAAAGTATATGGAAGAGTGACCTACATAAAATTTGTCTTAATGAACACCACATACTATGAATATTTATGCCACGTACTAAGCAGTATGTATGCCACATACTATGTAGAATACAGAATTTTTAATGATAAAAAAATATTCAAAACTTAGGTAAAAAAATTTCATTTAAGTGAAATTCTATTACCTAAACTTAACTAAATGAAACTTATAAAACTTAAAAGATTTACTAAAACAAGCTGGATGCCCATAGAACATAGGAGCACAAGTTTCACATTTTTCACCATCATACCCTGGTTTACAGTCACATTTTCCATTACCAGGTGCACAAACTGTGTCTAGAGTTTTTGCAACATCACAACCACATTCTAAATAAAAAAATTTTGTAGAATTAATTATATCTAAACTATTATTAAGAAAAAAGTCTAAAAAGTAGAATACTTATGATCAACTAAAAAAAGACTAAATGAGTATTTAGTTAAATTACATTTATATTTTGGAGTTAACTTGTTTATCTCCTTAATATTTGTTATTTTTTATGAAATTTAATTAAAAAAATAATAATAATAATTTTAATATTTTTGATAAATTTTGATCTAGTGAAAAAATATTTCTTTATTTTTTATTTTTAAAATGTCTGCTTCAAAAGGCGCAAATATAAATTTGATTGCAGCTATAGCAATAACAAACATTACCATGGAAACTCACAAAAGATCATTTAATGCAGATTCTTATAAAGGGTAGATGTTGGTTATGCTTCACCGGTGGGTCACATCCGAGTGGGCAGGGTTGGCATTAAAAAACCCGCCCAATAAAACCCAAAAAAACCTGCCTAAAAAAACCCAATAAAACCCTGGAAAATCTGGGTTTTATTGGGTTTTTTTAAAGATATTTAATAAGTTTATGAACTATTATAACCAACTTTAACATTATAACTATAATATTATTTACTAAAATAATTATTAACTATTTTTATTAACTTAATTATTATTAACTATTATTATTAACTATTATAACCAACAATAACAGCTATCAGAGCAGGTTTACTATTATTTGAATCATTATTTGGAAATACATTATTACAATTTTTATTCAAATATTTTTATCGATTGAGATTTTTATTACATAATGTTGTTCACCTCCCAAGTTGAATTTAAATGAGTAGTAGTGACCAGAGAAGCCAACACAACAGTCGAGGAGGCTACCTTGTTGTGGTTACAACCCTCTCTCAACTCTTTTGCGGTAGTGGTGTTGTGGTAGAGCGCTCAATTCATAAGTGAGTGGGTCCGAGTTTGATCCCCACCACGTCCCTAGCAGTACCGCGCTCAACTCCTTTCTCCGCGCAGCGGCCTTGTTCGTCAAGGTTCATGTTTCGGAGTTATAGAGTTGAGAGAGGGTTATAACCACAAATAAGTAGCCTCCTCGCCTGTAGTGACCATAAGCTTTGAGGAGGTGAATTGATTTAAAGAAGAAAAAAAACTCTTTAACTCCTAAACACGAATCTTTATAAACAAGGCCGCTGCGCAGAGGAACAAGTTTGTTCATTTGAATTTCAAGTTCAAAGTTTAATTGAAACTTCAGTTACTACCTCCCATTCTCAAGCCTTCTTTTTCACATTTTCTCATTGACATTTTTAATTATATAAAATAATACTTTTAAATTTAAAATAAATCAATACATATAGATTAAGCGTGAAATTTTTTTTTCCTATTACAGTTTTAAATTATATTTAAAAATCTTTTTCAAAATAATTTGAAAAATTCTTGTTATAAATAATTAAACAACAATATATTAAATATATTTTAAATAAAGTTAAAGTAGAAAAAAACTAATTTTCAATATCAATAAACAAAAACACAAAAATTTTTTTTACAGAGACAAAATAAAAATTATACCCAAAAAAAACCCAAATTTACCCAATAAAACCCAATAAAACCCAAAAAAAACCACTGGGCCGGGTTTTTTTAAAAAAACCCGGGTTTTTGCCAACCCTGCGAGTGGGTCACATGGGATTGTGTTTTTTTTTTGTGTGTGTGAAAAATTTATTTGAGAAATGAGATGAAAAATAAATGAAACACAAATAATTTATTAACATAAAAAATGTAAAGATTTAAATTAAATTTAAACAATGTCATTAAAAACAATTGCTAACGGTTTTCTTGTAACTGTTTTCTTGCAACTTTTGTGGAAGTGAGTTTGTTAAAATAAAGCTATTTATGATTGTGGAACAAAAAATGTAGTATTTGAAAAGAATTGGTACTGCAGCAAAAAATAAAATAATAGGAGGTTGTGTTGTACTGCTCATACTTACTACAACATACTCAACATACTACAAAGTATTATACAATGAAAATAAATATGTAAAATATGCCCAAGTTAGTGTTTAACTGATCATTACAATGATTTTTAATGACATTGTTTAAATTCAATTTAAATCTTTACATATTATTGTTAATAAATTATTTGTGTTTCATTTATTATTCATCTCATTTCTCAAATAAATTTTTCACAAACAAAAAAAAAAGAAACCACAATGCCTTTTTCATCACGTTTTTATTCTATAAATAGTATATTATTATTTATTAAAAATCAACTCATATGGCTACCTTGGCCAACTTAGGAACCAACCTTTAATTACAATGTAAATAAAGGCAACAAAATTAAAAATTCAAAGAACTTTGTTCTGAGAATCTATATTATAAACGTTTCTTAATTACAACTTTCATGTTCTCAATTAAATCTTAAGATTTCTTATTTTTAACTTTCATCTTCTCAATTACATCTTACAATTTCTTATTTACAACTTTCAAGTTCTCAATTACATCTTGAAAAGATGTAAAGCATATAATTATATCATAAGCAAATAGAACCACCTATTTTCTCATGATAAAATTAAGCAAATAGAACCATCTATTTTCCCATGATAAAATTAAGCAAATAGAACCATCTTTTTTCCAATGATAAAATTAAGCAAATAGAACCATCCATTTTCCCATGATAAAATTAAGCAAATAGAACCATCTATTTTCCCAATGTAAATGAACCATCTATTTTCCCAACAGTAATCTTGGAAAATATAAGTTATAACTTTTGATTATCATTAAAACAGTATAAACAACAAAGTACAAACCTTTACAGTAGGGAAATAAGTAAAAGCCTGAATCACATTTTTCACATGATCTTCCAGAAAAACCAAACTTGCATTTACATTGACCACTTGTTCTATTACAATTGCCATCTACTGCTCCAAACCGTGTAATACAGTTGCAAGCTATAAAATTAGAAACAATTTAAAAAATTATTTCTATATAAAAACTTGTTATGAGATTTGTTATGAGACACAACAGAGCAACATATACAAAATGTCATAAACCAACTAAATTTTTTTTATTATTTTTTATTGTATCATTTATGTTTTATATTACACATTTGTTTTTTCTCTATATAAGTGGGAAAAGAACTTTTTTTTTTTTCAACATACATCTTTATTTTAGGTAACTTCAATAATGGAAGGATTATAACTTTCTTAACCAAGTTAAAAATACTCCATTTAATTTTATTACTTTAATATTGACATGTGTCATTTTTACTAATATATTTTTACTGTTCGGTTTTGGATTTTATTGTTTTATAAATCACGCATGGCTCTAAATTTGCGGTGCTTTGTTCAGGTTTCCATAATGCCAGTTTCTTATTTATTTAGCTTATTTAAAAAAAAACTTTATTTAGATTATTTATTGTGATTTAATGTTGTAACAAATTTAATCTTGTAACAAATTTAATCTTGAAATAAATTTAATCTTGTAATAAATTTAATCTTGTAATAAATTTAATCTTGTAATAAATTAATCTTGTAATAAATTTAATCTTGTAATAAATTTAATCTTGTAATAAATTTAATCTTGTAATAAATTTAATCTTGTAATAAACATGTAAAATTAAAAAAATTGCTATTATTTTTCAACCACTGGCATTTTTTTAAATATCATATGGCCGCACTTGCAAAAATTATTTTTAAATTGTTTATAATTTAATTACTTGATGTATAAAAGTTAAATGTTAGAACACTTTTTAAGCACATTTCTTTTGTTTACAAAATAAAAGTTTGTGAGAGTAGTCCTGAAATATATCAATCAGATAATTTCAGGACTACTCTCACAAACTGATTAACTTTTAAACAAAATGGTCAACTTTTAAATTAAACTTCCATGTTTAAATATATAAATGGTTGAAATTCGATTCACAAAGTTTTTAGCTAAAGTAAGTTTAAGACCACTGCAAACAATAAACTTAAAGTCAACTTTCTTAAATTTAAGTCAAATTTCTTCAGTAAATAGCCCATAAAAACCAAAACATAAAAGGCTCATACAAGAGTTTCTCAAGGTGTTTAGGGTCAACATGTCCACACACTTAGAACAAGAAGGTTTATCTTTTTAATTTCAATTATATAAATAAATTTATATATATCTTAAATTCAAAGAACAAAACTATATAATTTACTTTTGTGTAGTAACCATGGAAATAGGTATTTCATCATTATCGTATAGAACTTTTATCCATATTGATAAAGTTTAGAATGACTAATAATTTATATGATTGATACTTAATAATTGTTTTATTTATAATTATATGATAATATATATGCTAATATTATTATATATGCAGTATATCAAGATGATAGCCATCCAAATGGCAATTGGACTGGCTATCACCTTGATATCCTAAAATTCCAAAAAGTCAATGACCTTTTTTTTTAAGTAATAATACAATATCAATAAAAATTTCCAATATTTAGTATAACAATAACAATAAATATTCCTATATATAACAATAAATATTCCTAACACCGCAAAAATGTGGTAAAAAATATATAATAACAATAAATATTCCTAATATTGCAAAAACGCGGTAAAAAATATATTCCTGGCTAACACCCTGTATATGCAACAGTATTTATTGGTATTTATCCAACTTTACCAAGTAAAATATAATCATAAAACAAATAAAATATTAAATGGAATAAAAATAAAATTTATTATAAAAAAATCTCACGCTGACAGCTAGGAAAACCAAAATAGCCGGGCAAACATTCATCACAAAACTTGCCACCAAATCCACGCTTACATTGACAACCAGTCTCTGGATTTAAAGCACATTGGCCATCTAGTGATCCTTTGACATTGCACTCACAAGCTAAAAATATCAAAAAATAAATTTATATGATAAAAATTGTGTAATGTTATTGTAACAAAGGTACAAATTAATTTTGCCAAAACAAGTACTCTGCATTAAAAAAATTTACATTCAACTACTCTAAAAAATTACAGTTTAACTACTCTAAAAAACCAATAAAATTTCAATAATTCTTTTTACATACATTTAAATATTTAAATTTATGCTGGTTTTAAAATTGAATATTTTTTTTACTATTTTAAATTTTCTATTGACAATTGTTGTTATCACAAGCAGTAATTTATTTATTTACCAAAACATAAACTTTCTTTTGCAACTTTTGAAGGAGATTAAAATAAACTAAATTTTAAAAAAAACGAAGCTTTTGTGTTATATTGTATGTTTTTCTTGCAAAAGAACTATATTATAATATGTTACACTCTAATACAGAATTATGATCAAAAGACCCAATCACTTCTAGATTATTTTTTTATTTAGTGCTACTGTTATCTTGTTTATGAGAATTCAAATGCAAATTAAAGTTTACCACATATAACTAATAAACCTACTATTAGGAAAGTTAAAGAATTACTTATACTTATTAAGAAAATATTTGCACTGCAAAACAATAATAAAGCAACTGCACAAGAAGTTGAAAACCATGTTACAGAATGAGGCTTGACTTGAAACACACTAGAAGGAACAAAAATTTCCATACCTGCCTGGATCCAAAAGGTTACATAAGAGTCACATTTATGCGCCTCTTATAAAATCTTCTAATATTCTAATAAATAGATGAGTCCTATTCCTAATATACAGACGGGTCCCTAATATTCTAAAAAAAAATCTTTAAAAACATATATTGGTTCTCAAAAGAAGGGAAATTAATTTAAAAACTTTGGCATATAAAATTTGCTAAATGGTCACACATGAGCAGTGAACGCCTGAGGGAAAAAATGAAGGACATTAGAGTAAAGGATAATTATTTTTTTAACAAAGCATATTTTGACAGTTGTCAAGTCAAAAATTAAGATTAATAGAAGAATATTTAAAAATAAATAAGACAGACAATGCACCTAAAACAGTACTTAACAATAAAATTAAAAAAAAATTATTTTATAAACACTAATATGAACGAAGATATACAATATATCACCAAACAAAAAACTTATAAAACAAAAAATTTATTACAAAATAAAAATGCTAATGCTAATGCTTAACAATGAAAGGCCTAAGAATGGAAAAAAAATATTAATGCTAATGTGTAAACATAATTTTTGTAGTGATAAAGCAAAAAACATCTCCTCAGAGTCATGTCTATTATTACTGGCGTTTCGATGAGGATCAGCACTTATAGCTAGTTAATCCCGTCAGACAAACGCCATTTATGCTTTACCCCGCGACTTATGCCAATTCCATACTGTAGTAAATAAAGGACTCACTATAAATAGCCAAAACCCAACCATCCCCAAATTTGTAAAGCACCAATAATTTTTTGGTGATATGATATCAAAAGTGTAGATTTATTTAAGAAATAAAAATAACTAAATAAATGACTTACCATACCACCAAAAGAAAACATGAAAACACAATAAATTAAATTTCTAATAGAAACACAAAAATACTAATAAATTTATTTTAAGACATATAAAACCAAATAGATACTTTTAGCATAAACAAACCCAAAACAATCAGAAAGATTAAAAAAAAATTTTAAATCAACAAAACAACAACAGTCTTCTATAAACCCATTGTCATAGATACCTCATTCGAAATATGATAACCAATAAAAAGTGGAAGAAAATGAGCAACCCACGCAACTCAAAATCACAACAACAACTAAATAATCAATGGTAGCGAAAAAAAAACATTACACAAAAACCATTAAAAATGTCACCCGCATAAATATAAACATGCAGTGAAGGGTATAAAAAAATTTTTTTTTCTCAATAATAATAAAAGATTGTGCATGTGAAAATTAAAAAAAGGCTGAGTAATAAATGCAAGATGATATAACATAAAAATTCCTTGTTAGCAGTGATAATATGAAAATCAGCAGATAAATAATATATCAATAAATATTGTAATAAGACTAAATACTGTAATAAAACCAGATAAATTTAAGTCAAATGAGTGGTTAAAAATTTGTTTTGGGTGATATAAAAATGATATAAGTCCTATTCCTAATATACAGACAGGTCCCTAATATTCTCAAAAAAAATTTCTTTAAAAACATATCATGTTGGTTCTCAAAAAAAGGAAAATTTATTTAAAAACTTTAGAAAAAAATTTTAGAAGTATTTTACTAGTAGGTATTAAGTAGGTATTACATCCAAAATCATTTTTTAAAAAGATTACTAGTTTAAATTCTATGGCTCAAAAACTGATATCTAGGTAAAACTTCTTGCCACCTCAAAACACGAATGATTGAACAAGGAGAGACAAAAACTCACACATTTACAAACACCTTTATAATTGTTTCTTTCACATAAATATGAAAAAAATAAAAAGATATTGAATGGGATAAAGCAAAAACACTTAAAGCGGAGGCTAAAAATTTGATAGAAAAGCCTGTGAAGCCTTGGAGATACAAAACATCAATGTTCTTTAATGTATGGTGGTATAAATTTAGACAATATGTTAAAACAAACTTTTGGACTTCATTTTTTTCATATTTACGTAAAAGAAACCATTATAAAGGTGAAGTGAAACATTTACATATATATATATATATATATATATATATATATATATATATATATATATATATATATATATATATATATATATATATATATATATATATATATATGTATATATATATATATATATATATATATATATATATATACATATACATATATATACATATACATATATATATATATATATATATATATATATATATATATATATATATATATATATATATATATATATATATATATCAGTGAAGAACCCAGACGTGTTTTAGTACCATTTTACCGGTATGGGCACTTTTATTTATAAAAGCGCTTAAAAATTATCTTTATTTTTAATTTTTCTTTTGATTTTTTATAAAAAATAGAAAAAAAAATTTAGTTTCAAATGCAGTAGAATATAAATAATTCTCAGTTTAATTTGTTTAATAATTAAGTGTTTAATTCTCAGTTTAAATTTAGCTACCTCATTTTTTCTTCAGGAAAATAAAAAGAATTAAAAAGAAATTGCTATTTTACATAACTACGTGAGTAATTTGCCTTCGGTTATTAAAACTGGACATAACTTTTAAAAAAAATGAAAGTCGTTATGAAACTTAATTTTGAAACCACGTTGCAAAATTTTATAACTATCGAATGCATATAAGATTTGCTTTTTTGAAAGTTAAAGTATTTTTAAATATCCATTAAGTGTAAGATTAATTTTTATTTTTGGCAATTATGAGTAAACTGCTTTTAATAATAAATGAATGAAAGTAAAAAAATCAGTCCTTATAAGTATCTCGCAAATTTAATTTTTAAATGAATGAACTTTTGAACTTTAGCTTGCTATTTTAGTTTACGTAAGGAAAAGGAAAAAACGAAGTATAATCTTTTTCAGACAGTTTTTTTTCCTTTCAATATTCTTTTTAAAATAATAAAAAAAAAGGTTTTAATATCTTAATAAAAATTTTATTTAGATCTTTTTAAAATAACCCATAGTAAATGTAATTTATTTATTAAAATGTAACTTTTTAAATTATTCTTAATAATTAAAAATATATTTTGTTTTAAATGTTTTTAAAAATATAATATGGTTTTAATCAAAATTATAAAAAAATTTTAAATTATGTTTACTGTAACTATCTCTTTAATTATCTTTAATTTAAAAGGCGCCTAAACATCACTTTAAAAATTATAACCTTCAGTAAAAGTTAAATGAACAATTTTACTAATATTTAAATCAAAATTTTAAATTTTAAATAATTGAAAATAAGTTTATTAAATGCTTATGTTTTTATTTGAATAGTTTATTAAATACGTTTATTAAATGCTTATCGAATTTGTTTATTAAATGCTTATGTTTTTAATTTAAATACAAGTAAATATATATGTAAATATATATATATATATATATATATATATATATATATATATATATATATATATATATATATATATATATATATATATATATATATATATATATATATAAGTTGAGAAAATATAAATCTTACGTATGCATTTAGGGTATGAGTGGAAACCATTGTTACACTCTTTACAAAATCTTCCAGTGTACTGTGGCTTACATTCACATTGCCCCGTTCCTTCTGCACATAATCCAGTTGAGAACTGCGTATCACAGTTGCAAGCTGATAATAAAAGATTGCTTTTATAAAAGTGTCTTAAAAAAAAAAAATTTTTTAATAATACTCCAGTATAACACTTGTCACTAACCTTGACAAGTGTTTACATCCGTTACTTTAACACCAGATGGTCGATAGAAAAATGGCTTGCACTTTTCACAATTAATTCCGTCTGTATTATGCTGACAATTTTTACATACCCCACCACCAGAATAAACTCCATTGATATCAAGACTAAGTTTTCTTTGTTCTATATCTTCATTATACTCACATTCCTCTGTGTGTTCATGACAATTGCATTCTAAAAAAGTTTGTTTAATATTATTTAATACACAATTACACATCAAATATTTAAAATTAATATTTAAGAAAAACTTAATTATTATATATTACATATAGCTTTTTATGTATTTTTTATGTATTTAAAAAAAAAAATTATTATTATTATTATTTACTTTCACAAACAAAATCATCTTTATCTCTACGAGTGCGCCATTTTTTTTGAACGAAACCAGGCTTACATTTTTCACAACGAGGACCATATGAATTGTATTGACAATCACATTTATATTGACCAATCACATCAGTTGGTCGACATTCATCACTAAATCCATTACACATACACCTCCCACCAATTGAAATATCTTTAATTGAGTAGTAGTACTAAGTAATGAAATCAAACATAAATAATAATCTTCAGATTAATCTATTAATAATAACAGATTAATGTAAAGATTATTATTTAATACACATGAATAAGCTTATTTTTTTAAAGGGCTTTTGTAGTTAATTTTTTTGATAATATTAAAAATCTATCAAATCTTAAAGGGCCTTCAACAATCCCTGATATTTTTTTTATAAGCTAATATTTGAAATCTGGTATCATTTTATTATACAGAAAACATTTGATGGGAACAAACTTTTTTTTTTTCAAATGTTATTTTATGAACCACCCTAGTATAAGTTATATATAATATATGTAATATTTTTCATATTATATATAATAAGCTCCATAATCAAAGCTTAAAGCTACTTGCTACCTGTCTGTAGTGATATGGCAGGCCTTGCGATAAAGCGTCGGGCAATGTGAATTTTACGTCGTCCAAGAGCGATTTTGAGTGTAGCTAGGGCTATTTGCGTCGAGCAAAAAAAATTTTGTTAGAGTATATTTAAAGATATTTTTGAGCGGAATTTTAATGAAGTAATTTACGATTATTTTAACATTTATTAAAGTATTTTAAAAACCGCATGTTGATATAAAAGTTTTAATTACAAAAAAATTAAATATGCTCATTATTTACAAGTAGAAAAAATTCAGATTAAAAAAAAAGGTTAAATTTTTTTAAGCTAACATTTTAATAAAATTATTCAGCAATAGCAAAGTTGTCGATAAAATTGAACAAAAATACTTTCTTTTAGTTTTAGATTTTTAGCTTAAATAATTATTTTACGGGGGTTTGTTAGGTTTTAAAATTATTCCATAGATTTAATAATATTTATATTTAAGAGTAATTTCGAGGAAACATTTTAAAAACTGGTAAGCGCAAATAAAAAAAAATAAAAGGATTAATATTAAAACATATTCTACTTGATTTAATAAAAAAGTAGAGTTATTAAAATTTTTGTAAAAAGTAACTTGAAAAAAATTACTTAAATAATAACAATTGCTTTTTTGTTAAAAGTTGCCGAAACTCAACGAAGCGTGCTTAAGAACAGCTGCAGAAAAATAGAACGTCAATAGTTTTTCGAATAATTTTTAATAATAATTTTTAAGAATAATTTTTTCGCTGAAATATGTCTTTTATACCTATAAGATTTTTATTCTAACATTTTATTTTACCAAAAATAAAATTCCTTGTAAACATTAAAAACCTATTCAAAACCGATAACCGATAACCGATATTATGAAAATAAATAAAAATAAATAAATAAAAAAATATTATATAAAATCGCTAGTAAAAATATTAGCTATTGCACAGTTTTTAATCGTACAATATTAAAATTTCCAGTTTATTAATTGCTGACTTTTTAAAAAGAAAAAATTATTATTTAAAAAACTTTAAATTGCATATTTGAGAAAATCAAATATTAGCATATTTTATAATCTTTTTTAAATGTTTAGTTATGTTTTTTATTCGTTTAGTAGACAAAACGCGTCAAATGTAGAGAAAACAAACCAATGTTTTTACATTTTAAAAAACGAAACATTTTAAAACATTTTTAAATAATAAAATTTCTACATTAATGATTTAAAGTAGTTTTGCGGTAATTAAGTAAATTGGTGCAGTTAATGTCGATAAATATGAAAAGCAAGTAAAAAGAATTTAATGTCAAAAATCACGTCGTGCTTATGCGTCGCGCAGTTTTTATTCCTCACAAGGCCTGATATGGTATATATAAAATAAAATTTATTGTAATATATAAAATAAAACAAAGTTTAAACCCTTCGAGTAACAGTTGGATCTTGCAAAGAAAGCGGTAGTAAATCATCAAGAAGTGTTTTAATATCCATGAAACGAAAACGAATGTTGGAAGCACTAGTCCATTCCTATAAAAGTAATATGTTAATAACTTAATAATATGTTAACTATTAAAACAACAGAAATAATTGAAACAATTAATAAAATTAATATGTTAACTATCAAAACAACAGAAATAATTGAAACAATAAAAGTAATATGTTAACTATTAAAACAACAGAAATAATTGAAACAATAAAATTATAATTATTTTTTACTATTTAAGACTAAATAACTATTTTATTACATTTCTTATTGGTTTCTATTTGTAACTTATTATTTTCAATAATTGTTCTTTAATTTACCATATAGTTCACTCTTTGTTCTGTAATTTACTTTAAAGTTTTTTTTATACCATTGAACAACATACTTATTTTTAATTATATATAATATTAAAAAATAACAACAACAAATTATGTTTCAAACTACATATAAACATACTTTAAAATATCCAATACACAATTATGGGGAATATATGTGATGTAACATTAACATCATCCAGAAATATAGAAGGACAAGCCTCTCAAAGGACACAAAAATTACAAAAAGTAGTAGCTAGTTGCTTTGCAGGGCAACCAGACGATTATTAGTTACGAAATGTTTATTAATAAAGATATTTATTAATAATTAATAAGAGTGTTTTTTTTATGGCAAATGGGCATTTAATTTTTTTCTTCTAATAAACACAACTATTGATAGAAATGGACATAAGCCTAATGTTACACTAATAATATTGAAATCCTGAAATTATCAATTATTAAATTTTGTATTATATACCAAAACGGTATTAATTGAACTTACCTGAAGTGTTTTGCTGTATGAAAAATTTGAAGCACCTGGTCTTCCATTAATTAAGGATATATGAATCTGTAAAAAAAATATTTAGTTTTCTTACAGCCTATTATCCTCAATGTATACACATTATTAAATTATACAAAGCTTAAACTAACACATTTGGATATATTAAAAAAGGAGATATATGCATATATATATATATATATATATATATATATATATATATATATATATATATATATATATATATATATATATATATATATATATATATATATATATATATATATATATATATATATATAATTATGATTATAAAAATTTTTTTTAATTGTTAAAACTTTCCCATATTTTGGATACGCTTGTTATATTAAATTTCACTTCATATAGTATTTTGATTGCAAAATTATATTTTAAGGAAGTACCTAAGGTTCTACAAAAACCACATGGTTGGGACCCCCAAAACCACATGAGTTATTTTAGTTTTTAAAAAAATCTATGTGATATTACAAAAAATCAAAAATCAGAGTAGATTTGTAGTAGTTGTATCAAGCTTTTTGATGATAAAAAATTTATAAAGAGATTTTATTTATATTCTTGCTATATATATTTTTAGGCAAATAAACAGGTATGAATAACATCAATAAAAAAAATTCAAAATACGCTTGCAAATGAAGTCACTAAATCTAAGTTCTAATGCTGAAGCACTTATAAAGAGAAAATCAACATTAGAAAAAAACAAACAACTTGAAGTTGCTGTTCAATGGTGTAAAGAAAATAATGTAAGAGGGCATGCTGCAACTAAAACAAGACAATTCCCACTAATTAAAGATCGTAAAACAATAATTCGTAGACTTGATAGGAAAATAGTTAATGGTCTTGAAAGACAGCACTGTACAATTCTCTTGGAGACAGAAGAGATGCCAATTGTTTCATACATTAAAAATAAAAATCAAGCAATGCAAGGCATAAACAAAGCAGAACAAACAAAACTTGTCCTTGATGTTCTGAAAGTTAGACAATACACAAATACAAGTTTGAAAGGTGAGAAAATTTGCAGCATTATCAGCAAATGCAAAAAATGCTCTGACAAAAACAACTATTTTTGTTTGTTATATATATTTTTAAAAGGTAGTAAAAGATAATACGGTAAGATAAGGTTGTTTGTAGTTACAGGAGTTGTAGCTTGTTAGAAATGCTTTTTTGCTTTGTTTTTTATATATTTTTTATTTCAATTGCAGATTAGATAAACCGTTCTGGATGCGCTTTAATGCAAATAATCCAAGCTTAACACTCAAGCGACAAGGAAATGTATCAATAAATAGAGCCCTCAATTGCACAAGAAAAATGGTATGTGTCCACTTTGGTATGAGTAAATATTATGCTTTTGATTAAATTTTATATCACTTTTTTTCATAAACATTTATAACAGAGATTGAAAGGATGACATTGTATCATATTTCTTTGTGATTACAGGAGACCTTTGTGTCTGTCAAGTACTCTTTGGTACTGTTGGAATAACTAATCAAATGGCTCCACTGGAAGCTGTGACAAATATCCAGCGTTTTCTGATAACAACATGCAATTATGGTGTATCGGATCATAATTCATTATTAGATATGTATAAAGAATTTGATGAATATCTTATTGAAAAAAGTGGCATGGCCAGTAGTTTTGCTTTCTGATAGGCATTGTTCACGCTTTAATTTCGCTGTCTTAAAGTTTTTGCAATCAAAATACATACGTATGTTCCTAACTCCACCAGATACCACTGGTGTGACACAGCTTTTAGACTAACTCAACAAAAACCTTCATCATGAGTATCGTAGTATAAAAGAAAACATTTTTACTGATTTCAACTAAGTAAAGAAGCTTTTATGATGATTTTAGGACGTATTTGGAACAAATGGGCCCCTAAACAATCTATAGTCAAAGCTGCAAGACATGTGGGCGTAACTTCTACATTATTAAACGTCAATGACATGCAACAGGACAAGTTTGCACAAGCTACTTTATGTATTGATACTTCTAAAAGTGTTTCACCCAGTACAACAACCCCTGAAAGATACATTATTGAATCTCCTAATAGAAGAAAAAATTCAGCTCAGTATTGGAAAAAAAAAATTTAACATTCACGAGAGCTCATTCAAGACCTGAGCAAAAAGATCATTCAATTTAAAGAAATCCCTGGCTTACTGACAGTGCAGAAAGTTAAGCCAAAAATTTCTAAAGTTACTACAAGGGTTACACAGGTTCACGGATCAATTAAAGGAAAAAATGTGCTGGAGTTAGTGAAGGTAATTCAAGTTAATAAAAATCAAGAACTAAAAGATAAAGAAAAAAGAAAATGGAACAAAGAGAAACAAAGAAAAACATTTTTACGGTGTAAAAATGAATGCAACTGCAGAGAAAGTGTGTGTCATGCCATAAAACTACAGCAGTGCTTTTCTTGCCACAATATACAAAGGCCAGTTTGTGGAAAGTTATCATGTAAAGTAGATGGAAAGAAACCAATAATGTTTTTAGCTGCTGCAGTAACCAACAATTCCCTTAAACATAAGGTTATTGAGCATGATGTGATGAAGATACTAGCAGTTAGAAGGATACACCAAGAAAGTGACCTTATAGTTCTTATGAAAGTGATCTTAAAGTTCTTATGGCCATATTACAGATTATGCTCTTTAATTATCCATTATACTTAGTCAATTAGTTGATTAACTTAATTAATAGTCAATAGTTTCAAGGATGTAAAAAAATATTTTTTAACTGTCTTAAAGACAAATAAGTTATATGTAAATTTTTTTTTTACAAACAACTATCTTTACTTGCTTGTTAATAGAAAAATAAATTTTAATTGAAAAAAGAAAAACTCTCTTTTAATATTGAGTTTTTAATCTGTATATATATATATATATATATATATATATATATATATATTTTTTTTTTTTTTTTTTTTTTTAATGGAACCCAGAAATAATTCATTTATTAGTTTTTAGGGCCCGTCTACCTAATAATGATAAGATCAATCATTATTAAATATTTAATATTTTTATTTTAAAAATATTTTATATATTTAATAAATATAAAATTGTTTTTAAAATAAATAACCTCTCCATTCTCGAAGGGAGGAATTGATGAATACTCTGTAGAACAAATTACAGTATCATCACGAACAATTGGTAAATATGGATCAATTCCAAAATAACTTTTACACTCTGAAGAACTTGATGCAAAATGATGCCACGGAGTGTAAGTTTTTCCGCCATCACTTGATCTTTCAAGGGACCAAACACCAGGTCTTGGAGAGTTAGCTGATTTGATAATAACATATGCAACATGAAATAACTAAAACAAAATGATAAAATAATTAAATAAAATAAAATTTTAAAATTAATACAATTAAAAGTATTGATTAATAAGCCAGTGAAATTTAGTAAAATTAGAAAAATAGACGCCTGTGACTAAAACAATTTTTATTTTTGATTGGATGTTTGATTTTTAGGGTTTTTAACGCCATATTTTTGCCAAAAAAAAACAAACTGCGAGTGAATTCGCTACTAAATTTTTGTTAAATATTTGTAAAAGCTTATCAAAACAAATGTGAATATAATAAAAATTCAAGAAAAAGAATGTGCTTTAATTCTTGATGAAATGTCAATAAGTAAAAGTGTTAACTATGATACATATCAAGCTCATACTGTGAAATTGTTAGATTACCTTAACATTATGGCCAAGCTAACCATCCTTTAGTTTTTATGCTTAGACGAATATCTACAAGATGAAAATAAACTGAACATATTTTTATAGTGAAAGTTCTGTTTATAAAGGTGCAAATAACTAGTCAATGTGGAGATCTTTTAGCATAAGCTAACTTTTAAGCTAATAACTTTTTCCAGTTTAAATAAACCTCCACTCAATTTGTTCTATTGATATTTTAGCAAATATGCTTCATTTATTGAAGAATACAAGAACATCTCTCTTATGTAACAAACCTTTCATAATTACAGTTGGAATTCAAAATATATATATACACTTTTATCACAAGTTATAGATTCAAAATTCCTGCGCAAGCTTGTTGACTTTCTAAATATGGATTTGAGTTACAGCTAATAATCATTACAGCTAAGATTAAAAAAAAATTCTTCTATCACTAGTTATAGATTCAAAATTACTGCACAAAATCCTGCACAAAATCAAGTTTTTTTAATACTAAAACATTACATTATCAAAGTGTTGTTATGATATCATAGTATAATGACCATCAATTCTTATTGTGTTTTCTTGACTTAGTTAATAGTAAGGTGCACAATCCACACAAAAAATAGCACATTGTTTTACTCAAAGATTTGGATAAAACATTAAGTTTAATCTTGAGTAATACTGAGCAAAACTGTTTTTTTTATAATGTATTTTAAAGTAATTTTTTAAATATATACTAGTTCTAGTGTTAAAGAAATTTAAAGAACTTTTCTAATTTGTTTTGAATCTCAATATTTAAAAAAATAGAGTAAATGCTGATTATACAATGCTTGTTACATACAAAACAGCCCTATGTGGGAAGTTTATTTTTTGCTAATGAAACAAATTTTGCTTCTTTTTTTTTTAAAGCATTAATAATTAGATTATTTTAGCCATAATTTTTTACCAACAAAAATGGTAATTCTATAAGAGAAAGTCAATTGATAAACAAATTAAAACTGATGAACAAATGAAAAGTTTAGATTTTATACTAATTCTCATTAATTTTAATCAAAGCTTGAAAACAGGTTTAAATAATTCATACCTGTAATATTTAGCCTTAAGAAAAAAAAATGAAGTTAACAAATTATTTTGACTTGGCAGCACAATTATGACAATGCATGCATTGGCTTTAAAAGAATATATTCAACTAAAACTAATTTATGAAAAAATTGTAAAACTTTTGACAGGTCTAAACTTTTGTTAAGTTACTTTTAAATACAATCCATTTTTTGACAGTTTTTTTTAAAGAATTTATTTATTTGCCAAATAAATTTTTGTTTAATAAATAATTTTATTAAAAAACTGCAAAGAAACAAAAAATATTTTTGGTAAAACACAATTTTATTTAAACAAATTTTCGTTTAAAACATTGTGTTTTACAATTGTTTTTACTTAAATTCATTTGTCACCCACTAATTTGGCAAAAACATGGCTGCCGTTTTCCGTATTCCCACTATATGAGTATGTAGGCTATCTAATTTTGAGAAAATTTTGTTTTGAGACACCGAAAAAAATTCCGAGAAATACAGTAAACGGGGGTGAATATGAACAGCGGGGTGAAAATGAACACTAGTACTAGCTTAACTTAATGGTGAAGCAGCACCATTAAGTTAAGCTAGTAATTTTTAATTTTTAGCAAAGTTAAGTTAGTAAATTTTAATTTTTAGCAAAATATAGCTAAAAATTAAAATTTTTTGACTCACTTGCCTTAAAAATAATGTGTGGAAGATAATTTTGGGCTGCCCTTAAAAATTTTTTTTCCCGCCTTTTCTCTATCGCATATAAACAGTACAAGCTACGTGGTTCGTGTTATTAACCCACCTATCAAGGAGTATCTTAAGAACCGCTCATCTAAACGTCATCAAAGTTACCTCAATTTAGGTTCAGGTAAATAATGTTCTAATAAAACAATAATTTAATGTATAACTTGTCTGTATCCGATTATAAGCACATTTGAAAATGACATTTTTTTAACACGATTTTTTATTATATTTTGTTAATTTTTAGAACTTTACCTCGAAATTACAAGAGAAAGGAAAACAGTAGAGCTTATAAAACAAGTTATACAAAAAAAGACTTAGAAATAGCTTTAATTAAAATCAAAAACCAAGGATTTAGCTTCAGGAAAGCTTCAAAAAAGTACAATATTCCATTAGGAACATTACACAAAAAAGTTAAGCTTGGGGATCAAGTTCCGAAAAAAACCGGCGGACAAACCAGACTTGATAGTATAACAGAAAATTTATTTGTCCAAACAATTGTACATATGACTGATTGGAGGGTACCATTTGATTCTTTGGATATAAGACTTTTAGTCAAATCATATTGTGATAAAAGGAGTATAACTGACGCTCGATTCAAAAACAATATGCCTGGGGTAGATTGGGTTCAGTCTTTCATGAAGAGATATAACTTAACAAACAGGGTTGCTGATAATGTTAAGCACAGTTAGATACCCTTAACAAATATTTTGATAATTTGTATAAAGAGTTGAAGGATATACCTCCAGAAAATATCTATAACTATGATGAGACCAATATAACAGACAATAACAATGCCTCCAAATGCGACTCATCTCTGCCAACCATTAGATGTTGCTGTTTTTAGAGGATTAAAGCAGTCGTGGAGGAGTATTCTTTTGAAGTATAGATCAGAAAGTCGTATCAAAGGAGCTATCCCAAAAGAACATTTACCTACGCTTTTAAATAAACTAAATAATACTTTGCGACCAGTAGCTTTGGTTAGCGGATTTAAAGCAACGGGAATCTACCCTATGGACAGAACAGAGGTTATAAAACGTCTTCCAGGAAAATATAAAGATCCTGGTGGTAATGACACCGTTATGGTTCTTAACAAATCTGTTTTAGATATTTTAAAAAACAATCTAGGGTTAGGCACAAATCCAACTACAAAACGCAAACCTTGTGGTCCAAAGGTGGTACCAGGTAAAGGAATTCATTCTTTAGTTGAGTCAATTCCATCAAGTTCAACAGAGCTAAAAAGCAACACAGATAATGATTGGTACTGTACTTTCTGTAACAAAAAATGGGTAGAGTTAAGCGACGACGTGTGGGTTCAATGCGACAAATGCAGTAAACCATATCACCTCCAGTGTTGTGGCCTTATTTATGATAAAGATGGTTATTATGAACTCAATATTGAAAATATCTTATACTTTGTATGCAGCATGTGTGAGTCATTTGAAGAATTTGAGGATAGTGATATTTAATGTTCTGTTTTTATGTGGAACAGATTTGTAAATATTGTGATACATGTTAATATATTGAAAAAACTAGTTTTTAAACATAGTATGTTAATTTTTCACATGAACTTAGTTTAAATAAAAATATGTTCTATGTAAAATAAACTTCATGTTATCTGTTTTGATCTTTAACAGTTTTTTCCCCCGTTGTAATAAGGTAATATAGCGATATACTAGAATATAGAAATAATATGTAGTGTTCAAAGTCACCCCAAATTGGCCGTTCATTTTCACCCCGTTTCGGAAATACGTATATGCTCGTATAAAACCAGAAAACTAAGGTATTTACTGCATAGTGTTGATCAGGCTTACGACTAATACAGAAAGCTGAGTAGTATAATGTTCTGTTACAGAAAAAATGGTTGCGATTAGGCCAACAGTTTTCTTTCATGATGCAAAAATGTTCAAAAAGCGTTCATATTCACCCCCGTTTACGGTAGCTTCGAGAATCAAAAAGGGTAAGTTGACGAATTTTGGGCTGTTAAATAAAAACAAACTAAATAAACGGCTTCTAGGAGAATACGAGTGTTAACTTTTAACAGCCAAATCAATTTTAATTTATTTTCTCCCACTTTTTATCTTTCTTCCTAACTGGGTAAAATGGCTAAAAATTTAACTTTAAATTATTTTTTACGCGTAAAAATATTTTGGTTAAAATTTCAAAATATTTTTTACAAACGTAACGCGCGCATAAACGTTTATTCAGGCATTGTACGCGCTAAAGCTGCGTATGAAAAATATTTTTTTAAATCATCATGATGATTTAAAAAAAAAAAATTCAACCGTAATTTTACCTGCAGGAAAAATTTCGGCGCGGATGTAGTAGTCTTTTAGTGTTGTGTCAGGCAATTGGTTTAAACTACTTTTATTAAAATTTTTTTTAGATATCCAAGATAAAGAAGATAATTATTTTTTTGTAAGAAAAAATAACTTTCAACATAATTAAAAGTAGAAACAAAAATCTGATTAAGGGTCTAAAACTGTACTTTTTGTTGAAAACTAAGAAAACTACTTCATTCGATTTGTTTTTGTAAAATTTTGATCAAACCCCATTAAAACAACATTTATTGGTTTATACTTACCCCAAACCAAACCCCTAGTCGATGTAGCAGCACACACCATACTCATATAAAAACCTAAATTTTGTTATTAAAAATTTGTTGAAAAACTGTTTTTTCCGCCCGATTAGTAATTTCATGTTTACTTGACCAATTTTTTTTGTTTCAAACCGGATTTGGAATACATGGTTACGGAAATATCAATATCACGGAGTAAAATTATTGTTGAAATAAAGTTTTTTGGTTAGGTATATAAAAATCAATATCACATTAAACTTGGAATTTTTGACTGTCTCTGCTACTAATCAACCTCTATTGCAAATTAAAAATATTCCACAAATTAAAAATAAATAAGGATGCAGTCTCCGTCAGAAGGTAGCAGATTTTTAAATGTCTGATTTGAAGAAATAAAAAAATTTAAAGATTTTAGTAAAATTATTAGCTTAAACCTAAAGATATTTTAATTAAGTTATGTTTTATATTTTTCTAAACTATAAATAATAAATATTTCTATTGAAAGAAAAAACATAAAAATTTGCTGAAACTTATTTTTCTATAGTTATGACTTAATAATCATCGGACTTGTAAAGAGTTGAAAATTTCAAAATCTAAAGATATAATTTATAATTTATGGTTATAAAAAAAATTAAAGATTTAAAATAATCAAAAACCTGTCCTAAGTCGATTGTTACATTGACTTGCTTGTATTTTAAGGATCTAGATAAAGGAGGTGACTGCCACCATCTATTTGATCCATCATTGGCATTTCTAATATTATGATCTTTTGAATCTTTTCCATCAGAGCTTCCAATATCACCAGGCACACAATGACTACAGCTTAATCCTTTAATTCCAAATTTACCGGGTATTCCTGCTAATGTACAGTAAAGTTCACCTGGTTCTCCTCTAGGAGGAGTGTAGTCTTCGCCACAAGTTGCAGATGCTGTTATTGACTTTCCTTTAGCAATATCAAAATAAGCTGGTTCTAAAACAGTTTGACTAAAAACTACTTCCAGTAGAACAAAAATTAGCAGCATTTCAATTTATTTATCTTTGCAATAATTTATTTTCATTGAAACCTAATATTTTTGCATTTACTTGTTCCCTTAAGTTTATTTTAAACCAATTAATGAAAATAATAATGTTGCGTTGTTAAGTTAAGAAATTTTCACGGGTGTAGAATTTCTTTGACAAACCCTTTGTCATATTGTTTTAAACAGTTGACTTAGTAAAATTTTTTTTTTTAAATAAACAATCAAGTACAAAAGATTATGTCACAAAAATAACATCGGTTACTCCCTTGAAAAGAATTATATAAATAAAATCAAATGAAAAAAATTAAGGTTATTGGCTAACATGTTTTTCCGGTTAAATATTAATTGACGTAGTTACCATTGATTAAAGTTTTTATTTATTTATTAATCTTATATCATTAAGTAAATTTACGTTGAGTCTTTCTTGTTTAATACACCAACTCTATTACTAAATTTATAACTAAAATAAAACAATTTTACATAGAGCAATAAACTTTAATATATTTTTTTTAATTTAATATTGGTCAAACATTTATCATATATTATTAATAAAAACAGATTTAAAATTTTGGTAATAGTTACTTTTGGTTATGATTATAGTAGACATTTATTTTGTATGATTGCCTAACATAGTTTTCACAGATCGTCATTCAAATACGTTTGACCAGGGATAATCTATTCAGGGGGTCTTGTTAACTCAATTTTTGTAAAATACTCCAATGCTTTCTGAAAAGTGAAGACCAAGATAGCAGATAGTAGCTCAGTATAAACACATGGGTTGAAATACTGGTTGGAGTAACATGCTGATGCCCATATATTGGCAATAAAGTTGCATGTAACATGATAATGATGTATGGTACGAAATGGTAGGGTGGTATTAGAAATTACCTCAGAATAGAAAATTTAGCACGTGCGTTCTATCTAGCAGAATGCAACAAGCAGGGGCAATTCTAAAAATAAAATGAGGACGAGGAAGGGGAAGAGGATTTCTTAAAAAGTACGAACTGCTTTCCAAATAAAAGAAAAAAGTTCTCAAAACTAAAAATCACCCAACTGAAATGTGTCAATTACCCGACACTAGCCGACTATATTCCTAAAAAAACCAACTAAAATTTAAAAATTGCATTCTTTTGAGGGTATATTACCCCTCCTAACACACACCCATAGAATCTCCCCTGGCAACAAGAAGAAGATATTTAAAAGAATGGATAGAAAATTTTATGGTTTCTCATAAAATTTGTATGCTTAACACAACTCAAATAAAAACTTAAAATTATCTTTCCACCTAAATTTTTCGTTGCAGTTATACCTTTATTTTGTTTCGTAACTTTTTACTATTAAATTAAAGGCAGAAACTGCTATCATCACATTTTTTGATACTTTTATTTAAAAATCATTTTCTTAGTATTTTTATAATTTGTCTCCAAGTTTAACTTTATGACGATTTATTTTATTAGTTGTTGTTGCCAGGATCTTTATCACTTGATACGTCATTTACATCATTAATATACTGCTCACATGATAATTAATTTAGTCTGCAGCATTTTAACAGACTAGTTAACAAAAGAGTTGCTGTTTCAAATGTTGTATAATCTTTTAAATTAATCTAATTTAATGCAATTTTTTGGCAACATTGCACAACCAGTTTAGCAATACAAAAAATCCATCTTCTTTTTTAGTATCAAAATTTGTTAACATATCCTCCTCAAACATTCTTTTTTTTTCTTGAGGTGATTGGTATAACTTTTTAGCAAACTTAATTTTAAAAAGCTAAAATGTTGCTTTTTGTTACTTGACACGTTTTATGTAAGTACTTTTTATCTGTACTAAGATCTTTGCCATCAACGCTGGATAATTAATCTCCTTCGATTGTTTGAAAACTAATAATTGGCATTGACAAGTCGCAGCTCTCTAATAATTTTTTGATCGCAACACTAAATAAATTAGAGCATGTGTAGAGCTTTATTTCAATAGTTTTATTCGATTCAAATTAATTAGAAACTTTTTCAAAGGTAACTCACATATATATTGTAAACATACAAACTAGTGTAGAGATGTCTTAAAACTTAAGTAGTTGTGTTTTCTTTTAATTGTGGTAAAACTATTGCCGATAAAGAAAGTTTTTATTTGGAAAATGACCATTTTGTTAAATACATTAAAAGATTTGAAAGTTATTTAATTTTCATTCATAAAGGATAAAGTTTAAAAGCAGTTTTTCTTTTAACAATTGGAGGGCTTGCTTATAAGCTTACAAGCAAGAATCGAATTGAGGTTGTTAAGAGATCAGCTAAGGGAGGAAGATTAAAATAACGTTGCTGCTGAAAAAGATTAAAATAGCGTTTTTAGCTTTTCATTGATTAAATATAAAATTTGAGAATACAAATGGGCTAGTTATGATAAATGCAAAAATCAATGGTAGGGAGGTTGGTAAGGAAGTTGAAACAGGGGCTGCTTTTTCCTTAATAATTGTTTTAGCTAATTGAAGAGTGAAAGGGAATGAGGGAAAGCTAAGAAAATTTGAGATGATGTTGAAGACTTATACAGGAAAAATTTTCAGAAATACTAGGGTTTGTTTAAGTAAATTATAATAGACAATTTTTAAATTTTGCTATATCTGTATTTAATGGAAATAAACCTACATTAATGGCAAGAGATTAGACTCTCAGACTAAAGCTAGAATGAATGGAATTGTGTAAAGGAATGCGATGAGTCATCTTTTGCAATAGGGTTGATTTAGGGGAAGGGGCATTAGTGGCGAATGTTCCAGAAATGTTTTGTAATAGTTTAGAATTGTTGAAAAGATACCATATACCTGTATGTGAGCGTGCACAATCAAAGACTTACGCTTTAAAGACTAAGGTTGAACAAGACAATTTGATTGTTTGGAAGATCAAGAGGTTTGAAGAAGGGCCTAGTATTTAAAATTGAAATCTTTACAGTGCCTGTTCTAAAGAATTTACAAGATCCTACTGGTCCATTACGTTTGTATAAATATTATAATATTGCAATAATTCAAGCAGGACCCTAGGTAGTTATCCAATATCAAGCACCAATGATTAGTCACTATTGCAGGAGGACAGAAATAGACCAAGCTTGGCTTGGTGTATTTCTGTCCCAGGCTTATCAGCAACTTGAGTTAGATAAACCTTTACAGGAATTTGTAACAAAAAGTACGCAAAAAGTGTTACATCAACCAACTTGTCCTAAGTTTGGTGTTCATAGTCCAATATGCATCTTTCAAAGAAAGTAAACAGAAAAAAAATGAAAGAAATATGAAAAATATCAAAAAAAAATTTAAAGAGTTTAACAACTGTCTTATTTGTGGGAATACTCGAGTAGACCGAGAGAGAGCATACATATCATGCAGACCCAAAGAATGGGAAAATATTTCTAGTCGTATTGGTAGTTATTTAAAATGGATCAAAGTAGAAGTTATTAGTCGTACTGAAGCAAAAGCAACAATTAAAATACTTAGAAGTTTGTTTGCAACCCATGGCATACTCCGAGTTATTGCCAGCGACAACGAATCTGGGTTCTTCAGTGAAGCATATAAGTAGCTTTTGTATTTAAGTAGTATCAAAAAAATTTATTCTGCATCTTCTCAATCAACATTTAATGGCCTAACAAAACAAATGGTGCAAATATTCAAGAACTTGTTTAAAATACTTCCTAGAAAATAATGTTGAGGCAGTTGTGTCGGTTCCTACTTAAGTATCGTCTAACACAACATTTCACACCTGGAGTTTCTCTTACAGAACATTTATTAGGTATAAGATTAAAAAATCCATCGTCGATGCTGCATTGTGAAATTGACACTAAAATTAATGAAAAAAGTCATAATTATATCAGCAATTGAAAATGTTAGCTAAAAGTGTTAATGTTGGATGTTTGTATCCAGATTAGATTTATAGACCAAATTATAAGACGTTTCGGAAAGACTGTATTTCTACAGGGCGGCCAAAATAAATTTTACGATTTAGAAATTGCCCTATAGCTAAACTGCTTCTTTTTTTTCACGTAGCATAATATACTTTTTATTTACACGTAGCATAATATACTTTTTATTGGGAACCAGTAAATCTGGTTTGCAATAAAAAGTATATTATGCTACGTGTAAATCGGTTTTGTTAAGGTCGTAAACGCTAACAAAAATAATGTTGTTTTTATTGTTGTTTTTGTTGTTGTTGTTGTTGTTGTTGTTGCTGTTGTTGTTGTTGTTATCCAATTATTTTATTTGTGGCAGTGCCATGACTAAACACCCCCACGCCTTAATAATAGGTTATTTTTTGTTTGTTTTTGAAGGGGGGAGGGGAGGAGTACCAACCCACAAGCTACGTCAAAGATTTGAGGTTATTATAATTAATTGTACTTCTTGTCAATTGATTAGTATAATTATAGTACTGTAGCTGTGTTAAAGAAGTCGAATAACACAAGTATTCACACTCGCACAATCAAATCCAATTACCACCAATGAATTGAGACCAATAATCAGTAACAATTGTATTCAAAATAGATACAATGCTAATCTGTATACTTTGTAAAGATTCCAGTAATATTGATACCTTGAACTAACTTTCTTTCGCATGGACATAAGAAAGTTTATGCAAAAGATTGATTCTTATCCCTAAAATGATTCCAAATACTGGACACAAAGTTATCATTGCAAGAAAATGGTTTCTTTATTTGTACAGCTTTAATTTTTTGCGCCATAATCTAACCATAAAAAGACCAAAACAAAGGTATTTTGGAAAATTTCAGCTAACCCCTAATCGTATTGCTGCTCCCAACCGAAACTATCAGTCAATATAGGAGCGCTCTTTTGCGTATTAGCCCTAAATCAGTTAATGTGTGTGTTAAAGCCCCATAAGCCCCTAAACCTATTCTTGCACTTTATTCTCGTATTTTATTTGTTGAAAATTTCCGCTTTTTACATATAAAGTGTGTTTTCATTTACGTAATGTGTTTTCATTTACAGTTTGTAATAAAATCAAAATAATATTTTTTTACTGTAACTTTCTACAGCTTTTGCTTTTTTGTTCTCTTTGAAAATATGTCTTATCATTATAAGCTGGTAAATATCAAAGTAAGAGAAATATTAAACAACAATCGAGAATTTCTATAGCTGATTTTTTTGTTGTTGTTGTTGATTAGAACAGAGATTTTTTTGTTGGTTAGAACAGAGCAATATAAGTTTCTGATATACTGCAAATGTTGGTTAGAACCAATAGAAGTTTCTGATATACTGCAAATGTTGGTTAGAACCAATAGAAGTTCCTGATATACTGCAAATATTGGATAAAACAAATTGAAGTTTCAAACTACAAATTAATGAGCCTGACTCAGATGATTTGTAATGCGGTAAATATTTTTAATTTATTCGGAATTTTTATTCCGAAGAGCGACAGATTTGTCATTGTCGAGGTCCGGGCTAAAATTTAGTATACGGTCCTTTGCCTTTATGAACAAATAATTATGCTTTATCCAATCTACTGATTTGATTAATGGCATAATTTTATCACTGATAAAATCAAATAAATAAATGGTACAAAAAATAGTGTGCATTCAGCAATAGCGTCACACTTTCTAAAGAAATAATGTCTTTTTATAAAATTTGATTAGTGTCACTTTTTTACCCAAAATAAATCAAAAATGTGCTATTCTAGCATTTCGGTTTTTCAGCGAAGCCATTGATGATATCACCAAATTTCTTTTCTTTTATGATGTCAACTTCAATACTCATAAGAACCAGCTTTGTAATTTGTTCTTGAAGCATTGAGGATTTGAGCAGCCAATTTTTGATTAATTTAAGTTAATAAGTCGCGGGGTAAAGCATAAGTGGCGACGACGTTTGTCTGACGGGATATACTAGTTATAAGTGCTGATCCTCATCAAAACGCCAATAATAATAAACGCCAGTAATAATAGACTCTGAGGATATGTTTATTACTTAATCACTACACAAATTATGTTTACACATTAGCATTAATGTTTTTTTTCCATTCTGAGGCCTTTCATTGTTGTAAGCATACTTTTTATTTTGTAATCAATTTTTTGTTTTATAAGATTTTGTTGGGTGATATATTTGTTGTATATCTTCGTTCATATTAGCGTTTATAAAACAATTTTTTTATTATTATTAATATTATTGTGAAGTGCTGTTTTAGGTGGATTGACTGTCTTATTTAATTTTAAATATTTCTCTATTAATTTTTATTTTTGTCTTGACAACTGTCAAAGTATGCTTTGTTCAAAAAATAGTTCTCCTTTATTCTTATGTATTTAATTTCTTCCCTCAGGCGTTCACTGCTTGTGTGTGACCCTTCGGTGAATTTTATATGCCAAAGTTTTTAAATAATTTTTAAATAATTTCATTTTAAAAAACAATCTTTATGCCAACGAGCTTGTTATCATCAGCACAAAGTAAATACGGAGCAGAATCTCAACGTTAGGAAACTTACTTAACATTAGGAAATCTTTCTTGCTCGCGCCTGTTTGTTCTTCATCAAGAAAGACTTTAAATTAAAAAAACTTTAAATTGCATTAACTTATTTACAAAGGAGGATAAATCCAATTTTTTATTATAATTTGCAGCAAGCTTGTTGGCTGACTTGACACTTTAAGATTCGATCCTATGGTCATTTGTTTTTAAAAGTTACGTTCTGAATGTCTTTTAAACGTTTTTCAAACGTCTTTTAAACGTTCTTTACGTAAGAATACTTAAAAGACGTTTAAAAGACATTTAAAATATATTTAGAACGTAACTTTTGAAAACAAAATGCCCGTAGGGAGTTCTAAAAACTCAGAGAAGAAGGCAAAGAGTTTAAAAGCAGAAAAAAAAAAACTTTTTTTATTTATTTTAAGTTTAAATATATATGATCATAGGCGCACATTCTCCGGTTAGGAGCAGACGCATAGTAATCAATTACAGGAATGACGCTTTTAACACAAAATTTGTGAGATGTCTTTTGAGTATGTTCACACCCTGACGGTGTTAGTCGCACATTTTGAATTCTCAAACGAGCTATTAAGTATTTTTGTGCGCCAACTTTAACTGCTCCATTAGGTCATATTCTTCAAAGCATATACGCTTTGATATGACAAACTTCTTCATTAAATAAATGCTAGCCACTTTTGATCTTTCTGAGATGTCATGCCAGAATATTTTATTTATTCTAGTTTCAAGATGCAGAATGTGTGCATATAGACCCTGGGCTTTGCAGCGTACTTCAACTAGATTAATTTGTGGAGCACATCTCTAATTAATCAAATTCTATATTTTCTTATTTTTACTTATTTTCTTTACAAATTTAATTTTTTATTTTTACCGTTTAAAGAAAAAAACATTTGCCATTTGGGTCATTGTATATCAACAATACCCAATATCAAACCACGCATATTAATACATATATATCAAGAATTCTTTTCACACCTACAATAAAACAAATTTTAACTGTGGAATTTTAAACACGTTTTATATTTTATCATTTATAATTGATATTTTTATCATCAAATTTAGAACAGGTTTCAATTGATAGCAGAAGGCGCAAAAAGCCATTTAAATAAATCAACCTCGCGATGTTTTTTTAATTAGACACGATTAAGACTAACTTTTATTTTTCTCTCGATTTCAATAATTAGAGATATTTATATCCAGTAGTTGCGTAGTAGTCGTATAGTCAGTAGTCGTTAAACAGTACCAAGCAAAATATAGTGCAAATAATTTAAATATTTTTTCTACTAATATTGTCTAATAAAAGATGAGTAATTTGACAATTCAATTAGAAAAACGAATTTAAAACTTATAATTATATATTTAGTTATAATTTATTTAATTATTAATTATAATAATAAAAACTTATAAATATATATTTTTTGTAGCTATAATTAATGTGCCTAAATTAGACCGTAAAAGTATCTTTGTCTGAGGCCCGAAATGCGTTAATAGAGTAATTGAGTATATTCTTCTAAATTTTCAAATTTGTTCCATGTAGGTTTAAATTTAAAATGAATTTTCTACACTGTTTACCAAACTGTCTCGGGTAGATAGGAGTCTTTTAATACACCTTTGCAAGATTGTTCACCAAACTGTCTCGGGTAGATAGGAGTCTTTTAATACACCTTTGCAAGAAATTAAATATTAACTAACATGGCTTTAAGCTTGATGTTTTTTTTAAAACATCCGAAATACTATTAAATATTTATTGTTATATGTTATAATTAATTGTTAATTTGTTGTTGTTTTTTTAGTCTAAGTTTGCCTATTCTTCCGGTCTTTATTTTTTATTATTCGAACCTTTATTTTTTTATTGTTCCGGCCTTTATTTTTTTTTTTTTTTGTTACCATTATACTTTAAATCATTTTTATCTATAATATTATATATGAAACATAACGAGTTAATATCTTCTAAATAAATAGAAAGTTGTTAAAATAATACTGGTTATATCTCATTTGTTAAAATAATACAGGTTATATCTCATTTGGTTTTTGAATCCGCATTTAAAGAGATCAAATTTAATCTTGAATTAGCATTTGATAAACAAACAAGAAATGGTTATTGTTTTAGAAATTTTTATACACTTTTACTTTATATGAGACCCAGCTTGACTACCTTTAATAATATTAGTTATAATAATTATTAATAATATAATAATTATATATAATATAATAATTGTATAATAACTATTAATAATCTAGCCTCGCTAGATTTTGAAGGGTCTTGAGGGAAAGGGACGCCAAGAGGAAGGGGAAGAGCAAAGGGAGCCTCAAGCGCCAGTAAAATTATAAAAATTTTTTGTAATTGTCTATACAGTGTTTTGTAGAGTCTATATATTTTGGGAAAAAATAAAGTTTCAATTTAAAAGGGTAAAATTTTAGCTTTCCAATTTTACGAAAACCTCATCATCATATGAACAGGGATTTATAACAAAAAGTAAAAAAAACTTTGATGGTATAAATAATAAATTTACTTTGTGATTTGCGTAGCAATTAGTTTAAAATTATTGCAAAAGAACTAATATTTTGTAAAAACCTATATACTTTTTTTATATTGTTTAATTATTTACTATCTAATTTTTAATTATAATCTACTTTTGAACTAAAGATGTCAAGTAAACTAATTTGTTTTGATGTTATTTTTTGTTATTAGTCCAGCCGAGAGAATAAAGACAAGTATGAAATTATTCAAAATAAGTTTTATAATAGCAAAGCAAAAAAATTGAAAAATTGGGAAGCTTTAGAAGAGTATTTTAAAGTAATAAGTTAACACTAACCTTAACGTAACCCTAACATAATTCTAACCCTGGCGTCACTGGAGAGGTGACTTTAAAAGTTTTCGCACTGCGTGACACCAACTTCAGCGACGCCATTGGTAATAGGTATCCTAAAAAAGCAACTGCTGTTTATTTCGAACAGCCTGCAGAAGGTAGTAACAATGATTTAATCAATCATTGTTTGATTGATTAAATCATTATTATTACCTTCTGCAGGTAGTAACAAATCACGATTCATCGTCATGTGTTAGTTCAACAATTTTTTCTTACATATAACTAATCAATTTTTAAGTTAACCTGACGAACATTTTACTTTTTTTATTTCCCAGTATTTGAAAACTTAATGTTTAACATCGGATTGTGCTTAGGCTGTTAATCAAAAGTATTAACCTTGAATACTTTGGTAAATGCACAAATGAGATTTCATTACAATTTTTTATCAAATGTGCATTGTTTAAAAGGGCATATCCATTCAATTCATCATTAGCATTTAGTATGCGTGATAGAATTCCCAGAGTAAAATTTCCAAGAAACTAGAGTCAGAACTGTTATAACTTTTAAAGAAATTTAACACAGTCACGAGGTGATAAGAATTGCACCAATTTTGAATTTTTCTTCAACATATTCCTCGTATAACATAATTGAAAGATTCAAAACATAAAACTCGAGGAAGATCTTAAAGTTTTCTAAACCTAATACTCACAAAGCGAATTTAGAATTTTTAGTATTAATATAAAATTAATATTTATTTAGTATTAATATATATACTGGTGTATTTGTCTGCGACAAATACACCAGTATTTGTCGTAGAGGGTTTAGTAAGCTAAAATTGATTGAAAGCGAAACTATTTTAGGATCAAATAGAACAAGAGTGTCAATCGGAAACTCATAATTTATTGTATGTTAAATATTTTTCATACGTGTTATTTAATCAAAATTAGTGTTGTGACCAAAACTAAAAATTTTAACTAACTAAACTAAAAATACCGTAACTAAAATTAGTTGACTAACTTTTTAGTTAACTTAAATTAGTCGACTAACTTTTTAGTTAACTGAAATTAGTCGACTAACTTTTTAGTTACCTAAAATCTGTCGACTAACTTTTTAGTTAACTAAAATTACCCGACTAACTTTCTAGTTAACTAAAATTACCCGACTATCTTTTTAGCTAACTTAAATTAGTCGACTAACTTTTTAGTTAACTAAAATCAGGCGACTAACTTTTTAGTTAACTAAAATTAACCGACTAAGCTTTTTGTTAACTAAATATACGCGACTTTGTTTTTAGTCCAACTAAAGAATTTTATAAATATATAATATAAATAATTTGGGTTCATGATATCATTTCTATTAGAATTTTTGAATAAAATTGCAAATGCATAATCATTTTATCGCATAATACCGCAAAAATAAAAAAATATCAAAATAATTTTCTTTCAATTTTCAATTCCAAAGGTTTAGTATCAGTGTATCAAGATACTTCAAGAAAATATTATAAACAAGATACTTTAAGAAAATTTTTCATAAAAAATCCAAAAAGTAAACATAGTAAAACACATATATCTATAGAATTGAATAAGCTACCAAGGCCAACGCAAAAGGGTGTAAGGATGGGTTGGTTGGTTTCGTGTGTGACATCCCATTAATGAACTTTTAGTTCATTTAGTAAGCCGATTTGACTCTTTTAGATAAGTAAGTTGGCAAATGTAGATTTTCAGAACAGTCAGTTGATAAATAAAAACAAGAATTTTTTTTTCCTTTATCTAGTAAGTAAAATTTTAACGGCACTCTCTGCGTGTTACCTACTTGTGCCGGCCCTATAAGCTACAGTATATTACAATAATTCGGTTTTATTATGTGCCACTTTTTTGGATCCAAATTAGTACAAGGGAAAAAAAAAAAATTTAATACGTTAAAGAATTTTTGTCGAAATTTCATTAAACAAAAAAAGTTAGTGATATAATTCTATTTAAAAAGGTAACAAACAAATTAAAAAAATTTAAGTTATCATTTGACGATGAAGATGATATTTCCGGAAACGATAGTGACAAAATAATAAGTTTAGATTTAAAAAGAGAAATTAGTAGTTATATAAAATTGTCAGTAAATGAGCAAAATGTTTTTACACTTTTGGTATCAAAATTAACATGTATATTCAATAATGTATTGTATTTCAACAATGATTTTATGTACGCCTGCTACCAGTGCACTAAGTGAACACCTTTTCTCTGAGGCATTAAACACTTATGCATGCAAAGCGAAACGTATGCAAACTTATACTTACGTATGCAAAGCAAAACAGAATAACAACTGAATGTTTTCAAATATTGATGTTTTTGTCCGAAATTTTGGAATTTTTTAATTTAGTTTAAATTCATTAAATATAATACTGAAGTTTTTTTTTTGTAATAAATATTTTTTAATATATTTATTGTTCTAAAAGAAATATTATTAAATTTAGTATTCGAACTCTTTTGTGTAAAACTGATTTTTTTTTTTTTTTTTGATACAAAAAATTAAAAAATTAATATAGTTTTTTAAATTTAAAATGTGTTAAAAAAAAAGATAAAGAAAAAATTGAAAATTAAAAAAATTAATATGTGATTTTAATGCTGTTTTATTATAATGTTGCCTAAAACAGCAAACTTTTTTACCTTTATTATTTTAATAGTTTGGTTTTTTTTAATATTTATTTATATTTTCTTGAGTATTTTTTTAAACATCTATCTAATGAAAAAATATAAAAATAAACATAATAAAAAAGCTATTAAATTTTAATTGATAACTGTTTCGACTCGGTTTTACACGTATTTTAAAGTGCTTAAAAACTACGAATTGCATTTTTTAAGTAATTAAAATGTCATAAACAATTTCCTGGTTTTAAAAGCGACCGCAGTTACTTAATAAAATGTTTTCGTTATTCAACAGTTAAGTATTATTTAATACATTTTATACACTATTCAACAACTTATATTGCGGATATTGCATTCAAAAATGCAAATACCAATTTTCCTTTTAAATTTTGCAGGTATCGCCAACCGACGAACAACTATACTCAGAAAGCAAAAAAAGTAAATTCATAATAACTTATTTAACGATTTCCTTTTGGGTTCATGTTAATACTTTCGCCTGCCTTACTATAGTGTTTGCGGGTTGTAATAGCCGTTAGGAGAGGTTGATATTTGAAGAGGTGGGGAGGGGGAGTCATAGATTTGTTGTGAAAATTAGAGATTGAATCCATTCCTATAATATAGCAGGGGACAGGGCTGTACTGAACAACGACGACGTAGGGGGAGGGGGTGCAAATGAAATAAGCTTTTTTACTATAAAAATCTCACCAAAGTAGGGCTTTTTTTATTTAAAAGCCAAGTTGCAGTTTTAATCGATCGAGTATCAAATTTTCTAAATTACCGACAAAACCGACAGAATGTTGTAACCCCGGTAAGGTGCCCATACTCACGTCGGTACGGCCTTGGCAGGAGAGATTATTTTTGATTTGCGATTGTTATTGCACACTACCTATAGGAAGCAGCACATAAAAAATATAAGTTAAACTTCAATAAGCGTACCAAATTTGATATAATTGACTAAAGGGCATTATTTGTATATTCCATACTGATTGGGTGTTTATAAACAGTTGCAACAACTTCATAGGCAGTTGTCTCAGAGCTGGGAAAAAATTAAAATAATCGAATTTTGCTTAAAACATTTCTTTTAAATAACAGTTTAGTTCGACTGGGCTCTAGGATTCACAACTAGTAAAGTGTTTAATTACGATAAAATAATATTTATCACCTTAATAATGCTTCCTCGTGTGTAAAATTTTTATGCGAAAGATTATTTCTTTTTTAAAGCACTAAATCTTGCTTTAGTCGACTAAATTTAGTTACACTAAATATTTAGTCGACTAATTTGAGTTAACTAAAAAGTTAGTCGACTAATTTTAGTTAGACTAAAAAGTTAGTCGCTTAATTTTAGTTAGCTAAAAAGTTAGTCGGGTAATTTTAGTTAGCTAGAAAGTTAGTCGGGTAATTTTAGTTAACTAGAAAGTTAGTCGCGTAATTTTAGTTAACTAATAAGTTAGTCGACTAGTTTTAGTTAACTAAAAAGTTAGTTAACTAATTTTAGTTAAACTAAAAATTTAGTTAAGTATTTTTAGTTAGACTAAAACTAACCTTAACTCCCACCCCTAATCAAAATGCGGTTCATGAAAATATGGTTGTAAAATGATCGTAGCAGAAATGTAACACTCTCATTAACATGTACAATTGCATACGTTTTTAATTTAAATTCCTTTTAAAATTATCCATATTTAAATAAGCGTTGGCTTTTATAGTTATTTTTAAAGTTTTTTTTTATTTTAATCTTTTTAAAAAACATTTAAAAAAAAGTTTAAATAATAAAAATAAAAATAAATGAAATAATACAGAATAGAGTTCATAAGAAAATCATAAAAAGACAAAGTTCAGTTTTTTTAATTTTACTTTAGACGCCATTTTTTTTATTCTTTAGACTGATAATTTGGTTATTATCAATTAATTTGAGTTTGAGCGTAGTAATATTTAGTATAATGTTTAAAAAAAGAAAAAAAAGAAAAAAAACTTTTTTTTTTATCTTAAGTTTAAACTTTAATACAAGTCTTATTTATTTTTGAGATTATACTGATTTTTTAATTAGGTTTTGTACCGACAGTAATGGTTGCTACTTCCGGAAATGTCTTTTAGTTATATAAAATCTAGCAATAAATATTTAAAGATGCAATTTATCTTTAGGATTAAAAGAAACCGTTTTTTGTATTTATTTACTCTTTTTTTATTTAGGTGTTGTATTTAGTTTTGTATCCAGGCCCCGTTCAAGTAATTCATTATCATTTTCTAAACACTTTTTTTTTTTGAAATACTTAGCTAAATAAATTTTGATAGAATTTTATTACTTAACAACTATATCAACAAAGTATGAAGCAAGATATAAACGTAATAAGATTTCACTTTTCACATGCTTTAAATAAATAAATTTATTCAAAAAGTTTTTCTTTATTTTCTTTTAGATGACCTGTTATATGCCTACGATTTATTTTCAAGAATGCTTACATAAAGTAATCATTTAGAAAGAGTAACTCTAATTGTTGATAAAATTAGTGTCTTCAAATTAAGTTGCTCTTTCTTAAAGTGAAATGATAATTAATCAGAATGATAAAAAATTAGTTCATCATCTTGTTTTAATACTTAACTTTAAAAAAATAACTTTTTTTTTTCCTTTTTTTTGTTCTTTATTATATTTTAAAACATCACGTTAATATTTCATAAAATTTACAAGCTGAAATAAAAAAGTATAAACAATTATAAGTGAAGATATTTAATATATATATATATATATATATATATATATATATATATATATATATATATATATATATATATATATATATATATATATATATATATATATATATATATATATATATGTATATATATATATATATATATATATATATATATATATATATATATATATATATATATATATATATATATATATATATATATATATATACAGAACGCGGAAACTCGTAAAAGACGCTATGGTCTTTTCGTCGAGTAAATAGACGTTGTTACATTTTACAAGTCAAATATTTTACGTAGTAAACAAAAAAAGTAAGTGTTTTGCAATAATAAAAGATTAACAAGATTTAAATTACAAAAAAATAAAAAGTTCACAAAAAGTTTCTTAAAGATAATTTGACAGATAATAGCAATACAGGCTTGCAGATCGTAAATTTTTTTTTTTTTTTTTATAATATTTTTTGTTTTACAACTGAAATATAAGTTAAAAAATCGTATTATAATAATAAATATTATGATATTTGCCATTATGAGAAAGTAAGAAAATCTACAACGAAAGAATATAGAACATTAAGTCTGAATGATTTACGATATATATAAAAAACTCAGGGTCTGGGTAGAAAAATTAGTTATTTTTTATTAATTAAAAGTATAAAAGTATATTATCAATAGACAAAATGATTTTCTTAAGTTTTCTTTTAAATGAGTTATAAGTTCATTCATGAGAAAAGTCAAAATATTCCAAAACTATTTTATTCCAAAGAAAGGCTCCTCGAAAAGAAACACAAGATTTACCAAAATTATTATGCAAAATTTGTAGTGGAATAAAATTATCATTTCGTAGATGGTACTTGTTTTTTTCTTTTTTTGAGTATAGGTTAAGAAAGGAAAAAAATACGATAAAAGTATTCAATATTCATCAAAACGTAGCTTAATATTATTTAATTGTATGTTTCTTAAGCTATCTTTGTATGTTTCTTAAGCTATCTTTGTATGTTTCTTAAGCTATCTTTGTATGTTCCTTAAGCTTTGTTAGTTCCTTAAGCTTCTTTACTGCTTTAGATAAGCAACTTAACTTAAAAATCAACACGATTGACGAGTGGGAAAAGTTTAAGTGCAATTGTTAAATTGCTGTAATTTGTAGCTGAGGTATTAAAACTAACATAAAAAATGACATAGATGCAACCTTTCTTAAAAATAGAAACTGCATGAGTTATTCCTAGACACTTCCTGTGTCAACATTGGTTGCACTTGCAGTACAACCCTTAATAAAATTTAAGATCAATATCTAAGAAAAGTTCCTTTTTGTTTGATAATTCAATCAACCCATAATTCAAAACAGTCTGGAGTCTTGAATACAATTGTTAATTTATTATAAAAAGTTTGCAACACGGGCATTTCCTTTAGTGGAAAACTATTTCCATTTGGGACTTTAATCAAATACTTGCAGTTGTCAGAAGAAGACACACTGCTAAATAAATAGAAACATGGAGAGCCGTCTTGAAGGGAGGGTGTTCCATCCCCCAAAACTGTTATATGTGTATTTGAGTTGGCACATTTAGCATTTGAGTTGGCAAATTTTGAGCTGTATTTTGATCGTTAGTTGTTAAAAACACATACGATACCCCCCAAACAAGATCTCTTTTAAAAAGTTTTCCACAATGGGGTAACGGATGCAAAAGTTGTCAAAACAAAAGGTCCTCTCAAAGATTTTTATTCTCAGCACAGCAACCTTTTTTTCAAAATATGTCTCAACCAAAAAATGGTTCTGTATAATAGTAGTAACATTATATTTAAAAAAATCCTTAAACATCAGACGAGCCTCTAATATTAGAAAAAAATGTTTTTCAAAAGTGTATTATGCTGGGTCTTAAAAGATGCAAAGTTATATAAAAATTTGAAAAAAGATTATAAAAATCATGATTTTATTAAAAACATTAATAAAAATAATTATCATTAAAAAACTTTAAAAACTTTTTAAAAACATTTTTTTTTAATAAAATTAGGTAAGGTAATATGAGCACCTTAGACGAAAATTGGAATATTTTCAAAAATAATTATGCTAGATCCAAATATTTTTTTGATCCATTTATATATTTGGGCATCCAAAAATTTTCCTTAAAAACACAGAGGTTTTAAAAAAGTAGCAAAAGTGCTCATTTTTCAGACCCACTTGATAATATCACGGCAATTTTTTTTTGATTGATTTTCTCCCACTTGCTATGATTTACGAAATTTTCGGATACGGATGTAACGAAAACAGTTTATTTTTACACGCCAAGTAATTTAATTTTCTCCAAATAACCTATTAAAAAATTCATAATGGTTTCTGAACTATCTTTTTACCGATAAAATAACTTACTATCAAACTCGTGTATAGACTCCATCCATGATGCATCTTATAATCTAAATATTTACACATGGTTCATAATGTGTATATATAAAATTCCAGTTTACAACATATACCTCCTGATGACTGATGTCGTAAATATATATATATATATATATATATATATATATATATATATATATATATATATATATATATATATATATATTTCATTAAAAAACGATGATTTTTATGTCTATTTTGTTTAAAACTACTATTTAACTGTAGTTTAGACATATTGTTGTAAACTGGAATTTGAGATGCAATTGAAATTTATCTTTATAAGTAATAGCATTGATAGTTTGGGATACCGTCATTTAGTCAATCCTAGCTGATTATTTCTAGTTTTAGTACTAGTTTTTAAATAAATTGAAAATCAATATCTATATAGCTTTTAAATAGCAGATTTTAAACTAAATAGCGTGTATCTTTTTAAATGGATAAATTACGATTATTTAAACGCATTACGCCTAGATTACTTTTTCGGGTTACATTATCAAGCTATATAAGTTTATTCTTTTTGTAATATTATTTTGCTGCTGTGATATTTTATTATTAGTTTTATAATTTGTGTTTATAAATAAATTTTCCTATAAATAGTTTATAAATAAAATAGTTTATAAATAGTTAATTAATAAAATAGTTTATAAATAAACTTTATAGTTTATAAATATAGTTCATAGTTTATAGTTATAAAAATAGTTTATAGTTTATAAACTATAAACTATTTTTAGTTTATACTTTATAGTTTATACATAAAATAAAATAGTTTATAGTTTATAAATAAAATAAAATAAATAAAATAAAATAAAAATGTGTTTAATAATAAAATAAATTTATTAATAAAAATAAAATTTTTTTATTGCTTTTGCTCCATGTGGTCATTTGTCTTAAACGCAAAACGTATGCTGTCCATTTAAAAAGAAATACGCGCCATAAACCCAAAATGTTGTTAAAAGTATTACTTTCGTCATCCGCATATCAGTATTTAGTCGCTCTTCTTTAAACTAGCTCAAAAAAATAACATTAATTAAAAAAATACCAATCTGACAATTAGAACTAATTTTTGGAATATAATGATTCGTTATTAGCAATTTTTGAATTTAAATTACAGAAAAATATTTAGTATTAATAAAATATTACAATTTTTTTATTTGTTTTGTTTTTACTTAAAAAACAGTTAAAACTAAAGACCGGCGAAGGCGACTTTTTAAGTCTCGAATTTAAATGAAAGACGAATTTAGATCATATGCGTATACCGAATTTAACTGAAAGACGAATTTGGACTTGTGAACCGAATTTAACTGAAAGCCGAATTTGGATTTTAAAAACACATTTAATTAAAGAGAAATTTATTAAAAACTTTTAGAAAAATTTTTTTTTTGTTTTTTTTTTTGTTTTTTGCTTTAAATGTTCCAAGAAGGCCTAACTGTTTTGTTACGAAGTATAACAGAATTTCAAACCTCCTTCCTTACCAATGGTACGAAATATGCTCAGAGCTTGCTTTGAACCCTAGGCCTCTTGCTTCTAAAGCAAGCGCTCCAATCACCGCGCCGCGGTTGCTGTATAATCATTTTTTAAAAACTAAAGTTACTATTTTTTAGCTTGTAATTAACCATAAATTAAAACATGATATAGAACAATTAAAGCCAAGTATTAAATAGACTTTGTGCCTAAAAAAGTCTTTTCAAGACAAATTTATTTCCATCATGTTTGTTTTTTTTATTTTACCAAATTCATGTTCCCAAAGCCGAGTGGGCCACTTTAGTTGAGGAGCCTACTTCTAATATTGGTTACAAAACCTCTCTCAACTCTTTAACTCTAAAACACTTTTGGGAGTTAAAGAGTTGAAAGAGGGCTGTAACCAATAGAAACAGATTGATATACATAAAACATGTAATATAATTTATAATTATTCTTCTTTATAAATTGAAAAAAACTGTATAGCCTTCGAATTTAACTGAAAGTTAAATGAAATTTTGAAAATGTTACTGAAGTTAACTGAAAGTCGAATTTCTATTCCAACTTCGGCACCGAAGTCGAAGCCGAAGTTAACTTCACCTTTCAGTAAACTTCGTCATCCGAATATTCGCCGCTCCCTAGTTAAAACCACTGTTTTTTTAGGACTTTAAACTAGGTAATTTCAATGAAAAACACTGGGTAATTTGAGAATGCTCATATTATACAAAAATGGCATCTTTGTTTTTCAAACAAAAATGCATTAAGGGTTGAGAGCAAACATTTATAAAAAGAGTTGTTAAATATATTTCAAAAAAGTTATGAAAACATATATTAAACTCCATTTTTAACTTTTTTTTAAAAAAAATTCTTTAAAGCAAAAAAATTATTTAAAAAAATCATTTTACCATTGCATGGCTTTAAAGTTGTATGGATTGTATAAAGGTGTTTTGACGCTTATTTACAGCCCTGTTATGTAGCGTTAAAAATCGTATCGCATATCCATGTTTTGAGAACTTTGATAATGCTATAGGGCAATATTTTAGTATAATATACATTTTTTTTAATAATCATTAATACTTTTTTTCTTACATTATTAATTGTGTTGTTTCATTTGCTGTTTTTAAACGTTAGATTTTTTTGTTACAACCGTCACGAAAAAAAACATAAAAATGCTTGTAAAACTTTAAGTAAAAACTATGAAACTCAGCATATAAAAACATCAATATATGCTTAATACACACACCAAATGTTTGCTTTTTTTACCATGCCGTTCGCAGCATTAAGTCTGACAAAGTTGTTTTGTTCAGAAGTGGTAAAATGTAAGCATTACGACAGTCAGACTACGTAAAGTTAATTTTTAAAAAAAAGTTAAGACTTTAATGCTTTAACTTTTACATACTAAATTATATGATATTATTTCACATTTCTGGAAAGTTTCAAGTTATTTTCATTTTTGGTTCATTTCTAATAGCTTAAAGAGTGTCAAATGTTACGACCACCAGTCTCGCGGAGTTGCCTATATAAATATAAGCAGTAGCGGTGTTAAGGAAGGGCGTGTCTGGCAATTACTCAGGGCGGCAGATATAAAGAGGTTAGATGGCTAGGTACAAATTCCCTAAATTTAGTGAAAAGTTGTTAACTTTAGGTAACATTTAGAGTTACCAGATGTCCGGCTTTTACGGAGGAGAAAATAATGCCAAACCTGTAAAAATTAATTTTTTTACTGAATTTTCCTTCGTAAAAGCCGGACATCTGCCAACCCTAATAACATTAAATTTGGGTTACATAAACGATAAGCAACGTTAAAGTTGGTAAAAATAGAATGATTCCCATTTAATTTTGACTATTTCAAACTACTATTATTTTACTACAAAACTGATTATTGTCTTTTACCAAAAAAATAAAATTCAAGATAAATTAATTTCAAAATCGTGAAAAAAAAATTGTCTCTTTATTAAAATCTATAAGAAAAAATTTGTCTCTTTTATGCTTGTTAAACGCGTAATCTAATTACTTAAATAAAACTCTTTCTCGCTATTACCTCGGTTGCAATGGATGCTAAGAGTATCTATTTTTTTTTTTGGTGTAAATTATTTTGCTGTTAAAGAATGTTTACATTGCATATTCATATATCAAAATTAATGGCAGGAGCAAGAAGAAGGCACAGTTTGCCTTATCGCCGAGCCCCACATATAAAAAAAAAACTCTACATAACCGTAATATGCAAATATATATAATACAAATATATAAAATACAGATCAGAATTAAAACAGAAAAAAACTGAGAAAATTAAGAAATTCAAAATAGCAAATAATTAAGAATTGTTGAAATGCTAACAACCGCTAAAATATTTAAAAATCATTTAAACAAAAAGTTTTAAATAAAAAAATAAAACTTCATAATTAACATTATCACAAGATCAATTTTTAACATCATTACTTAAATTTTATTGATATAAATAAATTTGTTTTTATTTGATTAAACTTTAAAATAAACATTTGAAGTCAGATAAATTAAGATCCCTGAATAGTAATAATTGTTTTGATTCATTTTTAAATTGCTCTAATCTAGTCTTGTTTTTGTTGACAATATCTGGGAATTTTTTCCAATGATAAGGTCCGCGATATTTAATTGAATACGAGGTTAAATTTAATTTATACTTGAGAAGAATAAAGTTGTTATCAGAAAACTTTGTTGAATATTTATGATTAATTTTATTAAAATAGGTTTAAAAAATTATTGGAGACAATCCCATTTTTGTTTTAAACATAAACAATAAAACTTGGTGTAAATTGAGTTTATACACATTTAAAGCACCAAGTGCACGTAAAAGTGGTTCGCAAGGAATTCTGCATGCATGTTTTTGTTTGTTGTAGATTTTCTTAAGTTTTGTTTAGCCAGTACTAGCCCATACAATATTACAGTAAGGCAAATAATTGTGAATAAAGGCAAAACACAATTTTTTCTGGGATGCTACATTTAAAAAAGGTTTAGCCTTAAACATCATTGCGATATTTTTTGAGAGTGTTGCTTCAATACTATTTATATGTGAATACCACAGTAAATTTTCATCCAGTTTTACTCCTAAAAAGTTTACGTTTGTTTCTCTTTTAATATAAGTATTATTAGTTATAAGATTTGGTAATTTTAGAGGAATATTTTCTGATTTATTTACTTTATGGAAAAGTATATATATTTTGTTTTATCCACATTTAATGAAAGTTTGTTACTTACGAACCATTCATTAACTTTACATAATTGTTCATTAACTATTTTAAAAAGTGTTTTAATATCTCTGTGAGAATAAAAAAGATTGGAATCACCTGCAAACAAAATTAGGTCTAAAAGATTTGTTGCTAGGTATAAGTCATTTATGTACAATAGAAATAAGAGTGGTCCTAAAATTGAGCCCTGACGAACCTCGCAAGTTATGGAATATGGAGTTGTGTTATTTTGATCATAATATAAAAATTGCTTTCGGTTTGTCAGATACCCTTTGAACCAAAGTAAGTTTTTATTTTTCACTCCATAGTTTTCAAATTTTTTTATTAGAATATTGTGATTTACGGTATCAAAAGCTTTTGACAGATCAATGAAAACTCCTAATCTATAACAGTCATTATCAAAGGCGTTAGATATTTGAATAGAAAGTTTAACTATTGCATGTTCAGTGGAATTTTTTTTTTTTAAAACCAAATTGCTTGCAATACAACATGTTGTTCTCAGTTAGATAATTATATAACCTATTATACATTATTCTCTCTAGCAATTTTGAAAAGCAAGGGAGTATGGGTATAGGCCTGTAGTTTAAGATATTTGACTTATCACCAGATTTAAAAATAGGTGATACACGGGCAATTTTTAGTTTGTCAGGAACAATACCTGTTTTAAATGAAAGATCAAAACCATGAAATAATGAAGGTTCAATAATATCAAATACTGATTTGACAATATCAATACTAATTTTCTCAAAACCTTCACTTTTTTTACTTTTGAGACTGCTAAATGAAGCTCTCAGCTCGCTAAGTTTTAAATTAGTTTCGTCCATAAGTTTGTCATAAGTTTATAAGTATCAAAAGGAATGGAGTTATATGGAATTTTAGCAGCCAAATTTGGACCAATATTAACAAAGTAGTTGTTTAGTTCTTCAGCTATAATAGATTTATCATAAACTAATTTTCCATTAATCAAAAGATTTTTTGGCAGAGTGTTTTTTTTATAATTATTTTTTCCAATTAAATCCTTAATTACATTCTATACTTTTTTAGTGTTTCCGTTGGGTTTTTTTAATAACTGAGCATAATAAAGCTTTTTTGAGTATTTTTTTATTTTTTCTAATATATTTTTGTAATTTTTATAAGTTATTTCAATTTTATAAGACTTTTTTTTTAAGATACTTTATATATAATTTTTCTTTCTTTTTTGAAGATTTTAGTAAGCCTATTGACATCCAATGACTTTGAAGTGATTTTGTATTTATGATTATTTCTTTTTCTGGAAACGCTATTTCATATTACTTGTAAAATTGACCAAGAAACAAGTTATAAGCATTAACAAGTTATTGTTGGAATAATGTTATTTTCTAAAAGAGTATTTATAAAATTCTTAGCATTATTATTAGAAGCATAGTTGATTAGGTTGATGTTAAAATCCCCGACCAAATAAATATGTTTCCTGGAATTTTTAATTTTGTTTAGAAATGTTTTAAGATGAGTTTTAAACTTTTTCATGTTACCAGATGGTGGTCTATAAATATTATTTAAAACTATGTTTTTTTCAGTTTTATTTACTAATTCAATGTATAATGATTCACAATCTGTTTCATTAACACAGAGGTCGTTACGTAAAATATAATTAAGTGAATCGTGGATAAAAATACTAACGCCCCCACCTCCATTAAATTCACGTGGTTGGTGAATTGATGCGTGAATAACTAGATCAAATTCATAATTTGTTTCACAAACTATCATCTCTATAACGATAAACCAAAACTCATTCTCAATTGGCTATTTATTCAACAAGTTGCATCCTTTAACTGTATTTGTCCCTCCATGCTATAAAATCTTTTTACAGCATGATAAATAATTCAATTTTTTTCCTTGAACATTAAAAAAATCTTATAACTTTTACAAAACTTCATATTTTCCTTTTTTATACAACTTACAACTTTTTATGTTTTTAGTTATAGGTTTCCTAGCATTTTAACTGACTCCCTATTTGAAAGTAACTCATTACTTAACAGTGGTTGCTTGCAATCTTGTTGGAAGTAAATTAAATTTTAAAATATATAAATATACGCCAGTATTTAATAAATAGTAAATGTAAGCATAAAATTAGAATATATTAAGTATTACAAATTTTTTTCTAGCCCCGGCTATCAACCGATACTAAATCTTATAATTTTGGCAGGGCAGGGTTTTCAATAAGTCTCATTTTTAGCTGTGCCCAAGGCCCTGGTCCCTTAATAATGTTTTGTGAAGTTTAATTACATTTTCAAAAGATTATTTTACAATAATAAAACTCTGAAAAAATGTCTGCCGAACATCTAGAGGTTTCTCCAGACATTTGGTAACTAAAATAAATGAGCTTCTTAAAAGTGATAAACAATCTCATATATTCAAACACTTAAATTTATCTATTAATTTCAAAAATCTGGCTGACTGTGATTCTTTTGAGATTTTGGAGAATGCCCCAACAAAACACAAATTAAAGATAAAAGAAGTCCTCCACATTAAATGGGGAAGTTCCTTAAATAATAAACAAACTTCACATTATGCTATAAACTTAACTATTTAATTTTACTGTCAGTTTATTATTATTTATATATATATATACTTTTTTAGAGTTAGTTATTTTGTTATAAATATATTGGTTTATAATGTAAATTTTTGTTTGTCATTTTTTCTGTAAAGACCTATTTTTAATTTTAATTTTTTTTCAGAGTTTTATTATTGTAAAATAATCTTTTGAAAATGTAAATAAATTTTACGAAACATTTCAAGAATAAAAAACATTGTATTATTTTTAAAAATAAATATTTTCATATATCTATTTATATGCATATATATATATATATATATATATATATATATATATATATATATATATATATATATATATATATATATATATATATATATATATATATATATATATATTAAATATATATATTAAATATATATATATATATTTATATACATATATATATGTATATATATATATATATATATATATATATATATATATATATATATATATATATATATATATATATATATATATGAAAATAATGTACATATATATTATATATTTATAAATATATATATATATATATATATATACATACATACATAAAATATATATATATGTATATATAATATATACATATATATATATATATATATATATATATATATATATATATATATATATATATATATATATATATATATATATATATATATATATATATATATATATATATATATACATATACATACATATATATATATAACGTCTGTTCACAAAAAATCCAGACTGATTTCAAATGTACACAAATTGTTCTAAATTTTGAATTTTCGATTCGAAATTTTTAAATTTAATTGGTCATCAACAACAATTTCATTTTGTGGCAAAATTGAGTTTAAATAATTAATTCAAATAAACATGGAGCATCTAAAAGAGAACGATGTTAGAAATCTGATTGGAAATTTTTATAAACAAAACATAAACAGTGGAAAGAAATTTACAGTGGATCATTTTAAGAAAATGGGAATCGCTAAATCTACAATTTATGACATAATTAAAAGGTCTGAAAATAATTTGCCAATGAAAAGAAAAATCGGTTGCGGCAGAAAACCTTTTAAAATCACACCAGAAAAGATAGAGTCCACGATTGCAAGAGCAGAAGAGAGAATCGGGATTTCGCAAAGAAAATTGGCACAAAAATATAAGATAAGCGTTTCATATGTAAATAGATTATTAAGTATGCATGAACTGAAGCATGCCAAAAGAAAAAATGCACCAAAAACAACAGAAAGGCAAGAAATTAAACAAAAGAAAAACTTATTAAAACTTTCAAAAACTTTTTTCAAGCCACCAAATGAGTTTGAAATCATCATGGACGATGAATCTTATTTCTGTGTAAATTGTGCAAATTGTTCACAAAACTCTGGCTACTATACAAAGGATAGTTCTCAAACTGATCCTAACATTAAATTCAACTTCAAAAAAAAGTTTGACGAGAAAGTTCTCGTTTGGATTGCAATCAGTCGTTTCGGTCATTCATCGCATTATTTTGCTGTAAAAAACTGTGCACTGGATGCAAAAACTTATTCTAAAAAATGTATTACAAAAAGACTTCATTCATTTATAAATTCCAAGCATCAAAACATGAAAATTTTATTTTGGCCTGACGGAGCGAGATGTCATTATGCAAAACACACATTAGAAACTTACAACACTTTAGGTATTAACTTTGTCGACGCTAAAGATAACCCCCCAAATGTACCGCAGTTAAGGCCGATTGAAAATTTTTGGGCACATTTAAAAGCAAAAGTTTATGGAAATGGATTTACTGCAAAAAATCTTGACTAACTTAAGAATAGAATTCGATTAAAGTTGAAAGAGTTCGATCCAGACTACTTTTTCAACCTAATGGATTCAGTCAAAACTAAAGTTCGAAAAGCCGCTGATTTAGGACCACTTTTGGTTATAAAATAGTTAACGATGTCCAGTCTCTCATTTTAGTTAAAATTTTTGTCAAAAATCAATTAATTTTGTATTCAATTAAGAACAATTTTTCATTCCGGATTTTTTGTGAACAGACGTTATATGTATTATATATATATATATATATATATATATATATATATATATATATATATATATATATATATATATATATATATATATATATATATATATATATATATATATATATATATATATATGTATGTATATATATATATATATATATATATATATATATATATATATATATATATATATATATATATATATATATATATATATGTATATGTATATATATATATATATATATATATATATATATATATATATATATATATATATATATATATATATATATATATATATATATATATAGATAGATAGATAGATAGATAGATAGATAGATAGATAGATAGATAGATATCCATTATTTACATGTTCCTGTCTTTCCCTATATATATATATATATATATATATATATATATATATATATATATATATATATAATATATATATATATATATATATATATATATATATATGTATGTATATATATATATATATTATTTACATATATATAAATGAATATATAATTTTTTTACAATGTGTTTACACATAGCCGTCATGTTTTGAAAATGTTTACGAGGGAGACTTGGAAAAAATTTTAGGTGAGGTATTCAAAGTTTTTTAAATAAATTAAAAATTTAGTCTGTTAACAGACTTAATTTAGTCTGACTTATTATGTTTTATTAATTAAGATAATATTTTATACATCTGAGTATTATTAAAACTAAGTATCATTTCTAACTAAAAAATAACATATTTAAAAAAGTTGAGCATTTTATTAAAATGGTCAACTTTAATTAAATATAAAATCGACAAAAACAACCTGAATAAATCGAATTTACCCTGAGATTTTTGTATAATATATACAATTTGATATAAAATCTAAAGGTTTTAAATTATTCCCAATAAAAATAGGTTATAAAATATGACTTTATTAAAATATTTTTTAAACCATATACATGCATTCTATTAGATTTCCCTTGCCTTTCCATTACGGCAAATTATTTTTGTAAAGCTAGTTATTAAGACAATGATTTTCAATGTGTCACTTCCTCGACGTTGTCAAAACAATACCGACTTTACGAAATCAAAACGCCTACCGCAACGAGAACGTAGAAACTATGATTTTATAAGTTGTCGTTGTCGTAGCCGTTTTAAGTAAAATATCGTTACGAAAATTACTATGAAAACGTCACTTAATTTAATTTTGTATAGTTCTGTATGATTTTCTCTATGATTTTTTTTGTATAAAAATCCTTTTTGTTTTGAAGGAAAAATTTCGTTTGTTGCGACATTACAACAAAGAACCAAGGTTTAAAACCATTTTTTTTAATGAATAAATATGATAAAATTATCCCAGGTTCGTAATCAGTTACTATATATATATATATATATATATATATATATATATATATATATATATATATATATATATATATATATATATATATATATATATATATATATATATATATATATTCATGCACATATATTATTTATAAAAGCCTTTTTGTAATTTATTATATATTAATATAATATAAAGTTAGTAATTCAGGTTTAAATTAAAAACAAATAGCCGATTTAACGATATAAATTTAAAAACCATATAAAAAAACCAAAACTTTGTGACTATTTCACGTTTTCAACACAACGCTAAAACTTTAATTTTCACGTCCGGCCGCAACTAGGGCTTTACCCTGAGCTCACGCATGCGCATTATCAACATTATGTCTTCAGAGGTTGCGGTTGCAGTTGGCGTTTTGATTTCGTAAAGTCGCTAATGTTTTATTAACGTTGGCAAAGTAACACTTTTTCGACGTTTTTTAATTACCACATTTTTAACATTGGTATATGTAACGTTGAATAAGTGTTGTTTTAAAAATAGCTTAAATACGTTAAAAAAGCAGCTAATGTCTAACGTTGATAAACCATAAACTTTGCAATGTTTTTACAGTGATTATTTGCGTACTTTTATTCAACGTTGAATAAATGCTAGTTTTTGAGAAGATAAGATAAGTTTAAATCTATACGTTTATTCAACGTTGAAAATGTAACGTTTAAAAAGCGGTTTGTTTTTAACGTTGATAAAGCATATGCTTTAAAACGTTTTTAAAGTGGCTCATTGCGTAAGTTGATTCCACGTTGAATAAACGTTTTTATTTTGAGAAGCTAAATTACGTTACAATTTCGACGCTTATTCAACGTTTCAATTTTCCGCGATTTAGTATACAAAAACAGACATTGATTCAACGTTGAAAGCACGTTGTTTTAGTAACTGTAACGCTTTTTCTACGCTGTGACTGGTTTTCAACGTTGATTCAACGCTGATATGTTTGGTGGGATGTTTTTGCTTATTAAAGAGTTTTTTGATTTGTGCTACACCAAGCTACCCAGCCGGCACAACTCAGAAAATAGTTACGCTTGGTTTCGTTATGGAAACGTAGTATTATATTTTAATAACTTTCCGTAAGGAATGTGAAACCACTGATAAAAACATGCAACATTTAAATTTGACTTTAAAACCTCAAAAAACACGTGTTAAACTCTAGTAAAACTGCCCGTAATAAACACGTGCTTTTGGTTTACGCCTGGATCGTGAAAAACACGTGCCTATATAGGTTTTGTTTTAATGAGTACTCCTTGCCTAGAATTTTTAACAAGTGTTTTTTTTTTATAGCTTGACTACCAATACAAAGTATTGGAAGTTTTAAAGGGATTTTATCGCGTTCATGAAAGTTTTAGTTAAATCAATTGATAATTTATTTGCATTAACCCATTCAGTAAGTTTTAAGAGTTCCATGTTAACTGAGTTAAACAACATTTTTATATCATGGTGAGCGTGAAACAAATTTGTATCATCAGAAAATAAAATAGCGTCTAGTAAATTACAAGGTTTGCTTAAGTCATTAATATAAATTAAAAATAATAGTGATTCTAAAATTGACCCTTGGGGAACCCGGCAGTTTATATTCATACTATCAGTTTAGCGCAGCTAAAAGAAATGTATTGTTTCCTATTTGACAAATAGCTTTGAAACCATTTAATATTCGAACTTTTATCCCGTAATTTTCTAGTTTATTAAGGAGAATATAATGATCAAAAGTATCAAACGCTTTGCTAAGATCAATAAAAACACCTAACGTATATTTATTTTCATCAAATGCCTGAAAAATATTTTGAACAAGATGAATAATTGCTTGATCAGTGGAGTGATTCTTTTTAAATCCGAATTGTTTATTATAGAGAACATTGTTATTTTCTAAAAAGGTAAATAGTCGGTGATACATAATGTATTCTAATAGTAGAATAGAAAAGCATGATAATATTGAGATTGGTCTGTAATTTGGATACGCTTGTAACATTTTTCATCAAAATGTCAAGTTATGCACTATTCCTCGAAGGTAACGAATAAGAAACCCTAACCCTAGCCCTAACCCTAGCCCTAACCCTGACGAACTGCGAATTGGTAAAATGTGAACTTTTTTGCGAACCATCATCGTATTGGTTGTTAATGATGTAATACTTTATTTATCGTTTACCGTTAAATAGTTAACTTAGTGGTATGTTTTAAGGACTTTTAAACGAAAAAATTATTGACAAAAAAATAAAAGGAAATTAATTGAAAATTAAGTGAAACTAGAAAACTATAAAAAATTAAGTGAAACTAGACGAATACAATATGAATATATATATATATATATATATATATATATATATATATATATATATATATATATATATATATATATATATATATATATATATATATATATATATATATACAGTATTGTGAAAAAGTTAAGAACCACCAAAAAAACAAATCATAATTTATTTTTATTTTTAAATTTTTATTTAGTCGAATTTAATTTTCTGGTAAAAAAACAATAATAATAACTTTTAGGAAATAGACAAACATAATAAAAAATATTAATAACGGTTAGACTTTTAAACAAATAAAAAAAATTTATTTAAAGTTTTGTAGGTAATTTTTATTTTAAAAAAATTGTCAAAAAGTTAAGAATCACACAACAAAAAACGGTAATTTTTACCTAATACCGCGTAATTCTACCATAAATTTTTAAGCACTAATTTATACAATTTGGCATTGAGTCTATTAAATTCTCTAAAATATGTTTAAGAATATTTCTAATTATTGTTGGTAAAATATTGCGCAACTCCTCAAGGCTCCTTGGTGCTTTTTTGGCAATCTGTTTATCAAGCCAACTCCAAGAATTTTCAATGCAGTTTAGATCTGGACTATTTGGTGGCCAAGTTAGACGCTCAATATTTTTGATTTCGAGCGATTCAGAGACAATTTTAGCCCTGTGGCATGGTGCATTGTCTTGCTGAAAAATGAACGGAACCCTTTGCTCAAGTGCATCAATTGATGGTAACAAGTTGTTATTTAAAATATTGACGTAATAAATAGAGTTGAGTCGACCATCAAATAATTTTAACATACCAAGACCATAATATGTCATGCAGCACCATATTCCGACCGACCTGCTACCTTGTTTTGTTCTTTGAACGATACAATCAAGATTATATTTTTCGGAAGACTGCCTGAGAATTCGTTTTTTCGGTTATCAACCTCGATATTCATCTCATCACTGAACATTACTGTCCTCCATTTTTCTTCAGACTATTCTTTGACACTTTGGCAAAATTTTTTTCGCTTTTTTATATGTTGTTTGTTAAGTCTCGGTTTTAGAACAGCTTTTTTCCATAGAATATTGTTAGCTATTAGTTTCCTATGCACAAGTGATGCCGATGCTTGACATCCATTTGAAAGCTTCCATTCCCTTCTTAATTCATGCGACGACATAGTTCGATTTTTCTTTACCAACCTGATTAAAAAGCGATCATCATTGGGTGTCGTCAAACGCGGTCTTCCAAAACAATGGCAATCAACGTAAGATTTCGTCTCTCTGAATCTTTTAATGATTGTTAGGACCGAACTATGTGATTGTTTTACTATTTTTCCAATTTCACGAGCGGTTTTACCTTGATAATGCATTACTTTTACACGATCTTCATAGGTAATAGCTTTTCTGCTTATTTTTTCAAAAGAAGAGAGTTTTTTTTTTGTTTAAAATTGAATACTTTTTTTTTAATACTTTTGATTTTTTGGCAATGACTCCAGGTCATTAAAAAAATATTTAATTAAAAAAAATAAAAATCAATTAAAAAAAAGTCGTTTCCACCGCATTTAGCACTTGTGAAAAAGTTAAGATTCCTTGTGGTTCTTAACTTTTTCACAAAAGAAATATTGAAAAAAATTAATACATAATAATTAATCCTTATTTTTATAGGTTCTATTAATAAATTTTCGACAAAATTTTTTTTCCTTCTTTCTCATGTTCTATTTAATGTGTGAAAAAAAAAAGACTATTTTGTTATCTTTAGAAGAAAAATTAATTAATTTTATTTGAAAATCATCTTTTTTTCTTTAGTGGTTCTTAACTTTTTTACAACACTGTATATATATATATATATATATATATATATATATATATATATATATATATATATATATATATATATATATATATATATATATATATATATATATATATATATATATATATATATATATATATATATATATATATATATATATATATATATTATTTGATAGACTGCCTGCTCAATCCAAACTCTCAGTCGATGTAGCAGCACTCCGTTGCGAGTCAGACTATTTGTCAGTCAATGTAGCAGTACTCCGTTGCGAGTCAGGCTACTTGTCAGTCGATATAGCAGCACTCCGTTGCGAGTCAGGCTATAAGATAGTCGATGTAGCAACATTCCGCGCATGTTTTACGGTTTAAAAAAAAATTTATTTTAAATAAAGCTTTAAAATAGATAATTAAGAATTGCAGAGTTTTTTTAATTATTATTTTTATCATAAAAATGATGGTCTTTAAAATATGTTTTGGTTCGCAAAAAAGTTCGCATTTTACTGGTTCGCAGTTCGCGGTTCGCAGTTTTACAGACAACCGAGGAATAGCGTATAACTTGACATTTTAATGAAAAATGAAGTATTTTACAAAACTATTTAAAATAAATAAATATAACTATTTTATGGATAATTTTTATTTTTAAAAAAAAAATTGGGGGGGGGGGGGATATTTTCGGGGGGATTTTTTCTCGGGGAATTATTTCATTGGGATTTTTTCCGGGCTTATTTAAAATCTCCGCTCATGCATGTTAAAAATATGCATGATTTTAAATAAAAGATTCATTTTATTATTACATTACTGCAAACATCGTCAAGGTTAAGACCTTTGTTAGATTTTAAAAAAGAGACAGCATTAAAAACTTCTTTTTCAGTTAATTTATTATTTTCCATTAGGGTATTATCAGCGATTAGGTATGTTTTAAAATCAGATTTACTAACTTTAATTTTTGATGCTAAATTTACGTCTGAGTTAACAAATGCATGGTTAAGCGTCTGAGCAATTAAAGGTTCATTAATAATTTCATAGTCATTTACAATGAGTTTTTTTGGAAGACTTACAATTTGAATTTTTTTACCTATGACGTCTTAAGCGCCATTATTTTGAGAATTGTTTTTAAATTTTATTAATTGGTTAGTATAGTATATCTTTTTTAAATACTTTATAATGGATTTAATAAGTCGTTTGTAATTTTTGTAATTTGACTCATTTTCAAAAGTTTTTTTTTAATAAATTTTTCTTTGAGGCGTTGTTTTTTTTGGATGATTTTATGACGTTATCTAAGGGTTTTGAAATGTTTTTTCTTTAATAAATTTTTATAATTTTTGGAAATACTTTATTATAGTGATTTTGAAATATCTGATTGAATCTGTTATAAGCTATATCAGTATTTTTGGTTTCCAGTACTGGTTTCCAGTATGTGGAAGATAGAAGACTTTTAAAATGAAGGATAGAAACGTCATAAATTATTCGTTTATTAATTTTTATATCTTCGGAAATTTTTATAATTTTTTGTTTTGTTGATATTATAAAGATTAGAAAATGGTCTGAGATGCCTTTACAAATATTCCAATTTTAATTTTAATGTTAGTAAAATAGTTAGTTATAATTTGATCTATTGAGGTAGAGCTATCTTTTGTAACTCTTGTTGGTTTGTTTATAGTTGGTATTGTAGTTTATCCTCCTCCAGCTAATTACCATATGCAGGCCATAATACCAAGGACCGCAAAGACAAGTTCAGCTAATTAAGAGCGTCATAACCTGCTCTACGGACCAAGAGTAAAGTGGGTTTAGGAAGAACGAAGATATGTTGGAGTGAAAGACAGAAGTAGTCGTATTAAAAAGATAGCTTAGATAAACCGGACAGGATTGCATTAGATGTTAGGAGGTGGAATTGGTTGAAAACATACAGTTAATTAGGTCACCTAATTAATGTATGCGGACCAACACAAATATTGTAAGTAGTTTAGATGTGTTTTTTTTTTCCGTTTCCGTTTTTGGTTTGTTTATAGTTGGAATAAAACTATTTTGATATTCAATATTGAAGAAATTTCTAACGTTTTTATTCGCGTCACATTCCAGCACGTTCAAGTTAAAATTCCCCACAAAGTACGTGCATTTCCCGCAAATGTCTTTGTTCGTAGTTAAACTTTTATCTTTAAGAAATGTTTTTATATTGCCAGAAGGTGGTCTATATATGACGTTAACAATTACATGTGTGCGGGTATTTATAACCTCAATAGTTAAAGATTCACAATCATTAGTTACCAAACAAAGATCCATGCGTAATGTGAAAATTACAGAGTTATGCATAAAAACGCACACTGCTCCACATGCTGTTTCAAAGCTTCTAACTTGGTGGATAACCTTGAAATTACCAAGTTGAAAGTTAAAATCATTTCAATGTCCTTATCATGACACCACATTTCTGTAATTTAATTAGAAAATTAAGTTTGGCGCTAAATAAAAATTGTTTAAATTTCTCCAAATTTTTTTGAATACTCCTAATATTCAAATGCAGAGTTGTGAATTCACTGAGATCTAGGTCAGCAATAAGAGCAGAAATATCCGAATTATAGTAAAGACTGTTATTTAATATTATCTCATTATTGCTATGAAAGTTTGTATTTAGGTTTCAATCGTTTTCTAATAATATATTTTTAATTCTTTGGAAGGGTTCAGATTCCATGTTTTGTGAAGCGGTTTCTTCAGCCATGTTATTTAAGACAAATATTTAAATAAATAAAAGATATACAAACAAAATAAAAATTGTAAGAGAAAATATGTTTGTGAATAAAAAAATAGTAATAATAACTACGTGTTTATATTTGTTTGTTTTTTTAATCTCTGACAATAAGTTTGTCATAAACAACTACAGAGTACATACCGTTCGTCCTGTGCGTCTTCATTTCTTAAAACAATTTCTTCCTCAAAATTGACGTATCAAGCGAGTAGTCTTCATTAATATACAGCTCAGTTCCTTTCAATTTTTTTGCATTTTTAAGTATTTGTACTTTATATTTGTAGCTTGATAATTTCATAACAATTGCTTGATGTTTTTATAGATCCGCCTTTCCGTTCTATGACGCGTTCTATGTATATACCTTTTAATTTAAGATTATTTTCAAATATATTTAAAACTTTTACTTCCGTTTTTTCCCAACTTTTTAGATTTGTTTTCTGGAAGACCTTTAAGTCACAAATTTTTCCTGCGTTGTCTATTCTCAAGCTGTCTTAATTTTTTTCCTTCGTCTGCATTAATTGATTTAAATCTAATTTTTTTTGCCACTTCTTTGAATTTAATTTTCCTGTAAATCTTGAGTAAAATTGAGACTAATTTCAAAATCAATTTGTAGTTTTTCGTGTTGTTTAAGTCCTTCTTTAGATATTGCAAGTTCTGTTTTAACGTTTGACTTTTTTTTTGTAGTTTGTTACACTAAATGAAAAAAAAGCACCTCCAGACACCCTCCAAACTCACCCAAAATACGTACTTATTTTTAAATTATATTATATTTTTTTGATACCAAGCATTATGGATTTTGATAAGAACTGACAAAGTTATAACATTTTAAGTTGAGAAAAACTTAAAGTTTGGTCACGATTTCTTCAACAAATCCATATATCAAAAATTTGTTACTTAAAACAATACCACTTTGTGTATAATCGTTCAATTTTAATAATTTTTTCACCTTTAAAATACTGTTTTCGAGGTCTTTCAAATGGTACATAACAATCTGTTGTTTTATTATTTTAAAAAATTTCATACATACCTAACTTTATTAAACGACAACTGCAAGCAAAATGATTCCTCTAGATTAATTTATTGAAAGCATTAAAGAAGAAAGGCTAATAAATTTAAATTCAAGGTAATATGAAATGGTCAATGTTAGATGAGGCAGTATAGCTTATCAGTATAAAAATATAGATTTATGGCAAAATTTCAATATGTTAATGGGCCATATTCATAATAAGTATTCTCTTTGAATTATATAACTATAAATATTTTAATTCTATTTTAATGTATGAATTTATTTTATGAATTTTGGAGCAAGTATTCGATTTATTCAAATGAGCACACTGACTATGTAAATGACTGTGTAAATGGCACACTGACTAATGACTGTGTAAAGCTGATGACGAGAAGCATAATCTTGGAAGAAAAGGTAAATCTTAAGCTAAGCGGCCTAGAATAATTTTATTTTTTCGCTTGTTGCGCTCTCGTGTGGAGACTTGCTCGAAGTGGTGACTTTTTAATATAAACATAAGGAATATTTAGTGGCTTCAGCACATTATTTATATACATACACTAACATATACATACACATACATTAACATATATATACACATACATTAACTATCTTTTAGCCTGCTGCTACAAGGGTGTACTGCTACATCGACTGATGGTTTGGCATGGGGCAGCAAAATTTTTCTTTTATTATTTCACTTAATACTCCTAGTGTTTAAAAAGCCTCCTTAGACTAGAGCGTAACAAGCGAAATTTATTTAAAAATTATTTTAGGCCGCTTAACTGCAGATTTACCGAAGAAAAACTAAGAAAGATGAGATTAAGTTAAAAAGAAAATTAGAAGATATAAATATAAATAAAAAAACAATGGAAAGGATGTAACATAAGTAGAATTTAGTAAAGATTACGAATAAGAAAAAGAAAAAGACAATTAAGCTGAAGAACATTAGAACATTTATTTTAAAAACCACTAATATATTGTAATTGTTTATTTGAGATTTAAAACTGTTAACACCTATACTTAACTTTTTTTGGTGCAATTTAATTCGTTTTTTGTAAATTTTTTTAGCTTGTCACAAAATACTTCACAAGTAAACTTACGTAAAATAGTAAAACCTTACCTAATTAAGAAAAAGAATTAAAACTAATATAATAAATATATAATATAATAGTAAAACCTAAAATAATAAAACTTAAAAAAAACTTCTATTTATTTTAGTTCTAATATTAGCAGTATATGTGTAAATGTTGTAATTTTATAGTTGTAATTGTAATTTTAAATGTTCTAATTTTATAGGTAGAATGCTAACTTTTTTGCAAACCAAGACATAATTTAATGATCACTACATTTAAGATATTTAAAAAAACGTTTGTTTATCAATTTTTTAATTCGAATTAAATACAGTGGAATTTGATATATTTTATTTAAACTAGATTGAATTTCTTTTAAATTGAATTTAATTAATATTTCTGCTTGAAGTCCATTAAATATATAACAAAATAAACAATTTAACGGCAAACGGAAAATGAAAAAAATTGCATCATTAACAACCAATAGAGCTATGGTTCGCAAAAAAGTTCGCACTTTACCGGTTTGCAGTTCGCATTTTAGCGACAACCGGAAATCTTCGTTATTTACCGAGTTTCAAGAGCACTGTTCTAAAGTTTTCTACTAAAAATATAAAGTTCCGCGCAAAACATAACAATGTTTTGGATTAACCAAGATGGCAGCTGACTTTCATAACTGGCTTAAACGCGTTTTTTATAAAGTGTATACTACGGTGACTCCTGTTTATTAAACCTCCTTGGTCGGAACACTGAAACTGTGACACAAATGGTCTAATAAAGTTTTTAAAACAATAATTGTGATTGGTATTCCAGTTGTAAATGATATCAATGTACACAACAGCATTGTGTAAAGATAATCATTATCATAGTGTATAACATTGTAAAATGAACTTAAAATACGCAATTATATAATTTAAAGTAAAAATCGTTGCAAGGAAATATTTACCTTTAGATTTAAGCGTGAACAAACTATCATATACAGCCACTAGCATAAATTTTGATAAATAAAATCACTGGCGTAAATTTTGATAAATATGAAATTTTAAATATTTAGGCACAAATTAACCACGAAAAAGAGAGACGCCACTTATCACCCATTCCCACTCGGACGTTTATGCTCCAATTATTACTCATTGTTGTCTATTAACTAGTGGTACCAGTGATCTAGTTTATTAGCTGACATCAAATGCCAGTGATCTAATTAAAGAGCTGGCCACAAACGCATAAATCTTATAAAGTAGTCGTTAAGTGACTTCTGTTGAATGCTTTAGCAAAGTCGATAATAATTATATAAACCAGGTGTCCCAGTAAACTGCATTTTTTAAAGTGTTACGAGATTCAATCAGGTTTGTAAAACAACCTTTGTGATGTATAAATCCATGTTGAAACTTTGATATTAGATTGTGCACGGTGTTTTATAATCCTATTTAAAATATTTATACCCGTCAGCTTGCACGGTTTACGTGAAAAACACCAGCTCGTACTTACAAGTCTTATCTTTGTTTCCTATTTTGAGGGCAAGCGTGACATTTAATTTGCTATGAGATTTTAACACTCCTTAAGAAGTTGTTAAACCTTAGTTGTTGTTTTTATTTTGCTGTTAAAAATCGTGATTAAATTTTCTTTCAGAACAATTATTAAAGTATTTATAATATTTTTTTCTGAAATAACCTGACAAATCTTATTTTTATCAACAAAATAAAAGTCTCATTAAGTTTTTTTTGTCTTATGTCTTTCGCCCAATTGGCACACGGACGCCCATGGTACGTCCAAGGACGTCCAAAATGGTCCGTTTGGACGTCCAAAATGGACGTATCAAATGAAACAGCTTTCGCCTGTCCATTTTGGACCTCTAAAGTACGTCCAAGGACGCCTAAAAGAGTCCGCTAGGAGGTCCACAATATACGCTATTGGACGTCCGGCGGACGTCTAATTTTTTTTTGTTCATTCAATGTTTAATTTTATTCAGTTTATTCTCATACCAACCCATTTCTAACAACTATACAAAATGGAGTCTTATATACACGTGTTTAGGGGTTCAACACCTGAGGCAACCCTCATTAGAATAATAATAAGGTTATTGCATAAATATCTAAAACCCAGTATTGAAATAAATCATTACAAAAAAATAAAAAGAATAATATTTTTGACGATATTAACATATAAATACAATTTAGCAAAAACATTATTTTTTGGCTCGTTTTAATGTCGCTAATTGCACACTCGATGCTGCTTGCAATTTTACCACCAACAACAGTATCTGAAGAAACTTTTTTATCTCAAAATTGTCTGTCGATCATAGAGCATGTTTTAAAAAGCCAAAAAGAAACAATTAAAGTTTCTTTGCTTTTGAATTTGATTTCCAAAAAGTCTACAAACTACCTAGTGGGCATCGGACCAAAAAAAGACGTTTTCTGAACGTTCAAAACATGTTCAAAAGACGTCCAAAACGTGTATAAGACGTTTAAAAGACGTCTTTTTTACGTCTGTGCCCACTGGGTAAAAAACATCCACAATAAAAATTTATATTAAAACACTTGTTATTAGTTTTGGAAAGTCATTCTTAAAAAAACTAAATTAAAATAAAAAAAAGATCGCAAATATATTTCCAAACAATGAATAGGAGAAAATGAACAATGTACAACTGTTTCTAGAAACAGTTGTTAGCAGAATTCTGCTATATACTGCTAATTCTGCTATTTACTGCTTTTTCTGCTAATAGCAGAATTCTGATATTTACAGTTAACAAAAATATTTTAGTCTTATATAAGATGCAATAGCTACAAACTCGCATTCAATGCTCACCTTTTATGCATTTATACTAAGGAGTGCTCGTAAATTTAGAAGTAGATCATATAGCTGTTGAAGATATCGTGGAAGAAGTTTCCCGAAGCAAGGATACAATTTGTACCACAATTACAATATCTATTCATGATGGATTTAAAGGCGGTGTACAAAAAATACAAACTCTAGAGGATGTTAGCACTGTTGTCCTGAATATATTGAATCTAGCCTATTAGCTGATTATCGATTGGCTATGAAGAGAGACGTTTCTAATCACTATGAAGGAATATATATATATATATATATATATATATATATATATATATATATATATATATATATATATATATATATATATATATATATATATATATATATATATATACACAGTAGCGTCCAAAAGTTTGCGGACAGGCAAAAAAATAAAGAATTTTAATTATATTTCAGCACATACTTTACTAAAGTCAACATATTATATACCAATTAAAAGGTTTTCAAATTTACAATTAGGTTTTGAACAAATAATTATTATTTAAATAATATTTTTAAATTGGTATATAAATCAACGGTCTTTGATAAGTTCAAAAATTTGCGGACAAAGCATTATTTTTTAAAATAGTTAAAATATTTCAACAATATTTGATCAAAATTTTTGCAAAAGCAAAATCATATTAGTATTTTGTAGGATATCCTTTACAATCAAAAATAGCTTGGCATCTATGAGGCATAGAGTCAACTAAATTAATGCAAACGTCAATGGGAATTAAGTCCCATAATTCTTTGATTTTATTTAATAAATCAGCATAATTTGTAGGCTTAATTCCTTTCATTTGACGGTCAACATGTTCCCATAGATGCTCGATAGGATTTAAGTCAGGTGATTGGGATGGCCACTTCAAAACATTAACTTTACTATCTTTAAAAAACTCTAAAACCGATTTAGCTGTATGTTTGGGATTGTTATCCTGTTGGCAAATCCATCCTCGAGGCATTTTATCCTTTGCAAATGGTAACATAATAGTCTTACATATATCTTTGTACTTTTCTTGATTCATATTCTCGGTAATTCTATGGAGAGGACCAACTCCATTTCGGCTAAAATATCCCCAAACCATTACATTACCTCCTCCATGTTTTACGGTAGGCAGTTGGTATTTAGGATTGTACCTAGTACCTACTGGACGTCGAACATACCTGATTCCATCGGATCCAAACAGCATAAATTTGCTTTCGTCACTAAAAATAATTTTTGACCATTTTTGACTACTCCAATTTAGATGTTTTGATGCAAATTCCATTCGGGCGTTACGTTTTTTCAAGGAAACTAATGGTTTTTTAGCTGGGCGTCTTCCAAACAAATTAGCGTGACGTAAACGACGTTTTATAGTAGAAATACTACAATTCATTCCATAGAAACGTCTCATTTGTACGTTTAAATCGACAGCTGTCAAACGAGGATTTTCTTTGCTTAGTATTACAAGCTTTTTATCCTGATAACGCGTTGTTTTGCGTGGCCTTCCTTATTGATTTTTATTCTTTGTAGATCTAGTAAGCTCAAATCTCTTCATAATTTGTCCAACAGCAGACTTACCAACTCCATAAAGCTGTGCTGTTTTACGAAACGAGTTTCCATTCTGAACTGATCTCAAGATCAATTTTTTTACTGGAGATGAAATACATTTCTTAGATCCCATGATCTCAATCACTTATATATAAAGTTATGAAATTATTTCCACAAAGTATTTGTTTATAAAATCATCAAATTAGCTATTTTGTGGTTAAAATGTTAAAAGCGTCAGTTTGTCCGCAAACTTTTGAACTTATCAAAAATCGCCATTTTGTTAACCAATTTTAAAATGATAATTAAATATTCATTATTTGCTCAAAACATAATTGTTAACTTGGAAACCTTTTAATTGGTATATAATATGTTGGCTTTAGTGAAATATGTGCTGAAATATAATTTAAATTCTTTATTTATTTGCCTGTCCGCAAACTTTTGGAGGCTACTGTATATATATATATATATATATATATATATATATATATATATATATATATATATATATATATATATATATATATATATATATATATATATATACATGTATGTATGTATATATATATACAGTGGCGGACTGGCCCACCAGTCCACCGGCCATCTGGTCGGTGGGCTCTTTGAAATGTATAAAAAAGGTGGGCCCCTTTGAATAAGTTACTTTTATATACTATTCAACTCTATTAAGTGCGAAATTCTCTAAAGAAATAGTTTTACTCAAAAAACTACTTTTATGTAAAACTCTCCTTTGACAATCAATAATTATTGTAAAACTTTTACAATCAATTGATAGTAATTATAGTAAATTGATTGTCAAAGGAGAGTTTTACATATAATTGTCATAAGGGAATTGCTAAGGTTTTGCAATTGTTAATGATTATCTGATCCAAGTATAAAGGTGAGTTTCCACTCATCTGTTTTTCTACGGGAACGGGAAAGGGAACGGAAAAATAATCACATGAGTATGCGCAGTTTTCCTTCGGAGAAATAAAAACTTTTATTACGCATGCTCACGTGATTATTTTTTCCAGTTTTTGTCATGTATGTCTTGTATAAGTGAATCAGAAAATTTTGATGCAAAGACACGTCATGAATCTAAAACATTGCTCATGCCATTCCTGAAATTTGAATCCATTTTGACTGCCTTTACCTACATGCGAATTTTTGAAAAAGTGGGACCACTTTTAATATACATGCAAACTCGTGGATTAAATAAGTTGGTTGTATTCAAGATAGCGGAGAAGGCCGCAATTGAATTGAAAAGTCAATCAAGACCTTTTGATGATGTTTATAATAACGCTCTTCAATTTGTACGGATGGCAAACGCAAGCGTGATCTAAAAACTGAAACCATATTAAAAATGAAGATAGAACTACCAGTTAAACGGTAGTTCTATCTTCATTTTTAATATGGTTTTCTACAGAACTTAACATATACGACTTCTTAGAGTCGTATATGTTAAGTTCTGTAGAAAAAAGTCTACTTGATAGCCTTGATACGATCATTTAAAGATATGCATCTTCGTCCTCTGAATTGAGTAAACTGTTTATATGATAGTTATTGCTATATTTTGTACTGTGCAAATTGCACATCACTTGTACTTTTTTAGTTCAATATAATTTTATTTATCTGTGATTTAACTGTTCCTCTTATTACTTATTTTTAGAAAGCTGCGGACGGGGCAGTCTTTGCGATATATGTATGGTTAAGAGGTGCCTTAATTATTTTCATGGCCGGTAATATATATACAGCCAATCCGCCGTTGTGTATATATATATATATATATATATATATATATATATATATATATATATATATATATATATATATATATATTCTTATATAAGCTTTAAGAAGATAACCACCTATGGCCGAGTAGATGATTATCTTTACCTACTCGGGCAATAGGTGGTTATCTTAATATAAATAAAAACTTAAAAAATATTTAATTTTTTAAGTTTTTATATTTCTTAGGGGCATTGCAACATAGTTTAAAAATTCTGAATACCTTTAGTTTTAGCTTTAGTTTTATTAGGATAAAAAGTTTTTAAAAATAATTTTGAACGTAGCAGAACAAACCTTTGCAAAAAAGTCGCGAAAATATTTTTAGTTAAGATTTTGGGAGCATAACTAAGATTTTTGGGAACATAATTAAGATTTTTGGGAGCATAAATAAGATTTTTAAGTTGTTTTCATAATTAAGTATAAAAATAAGAGTTTGATAAAGTTTTAGTTTTTCCAAGTTTAAAATTCTCATGTTTCAAATCTATTTGGATCTTTTACTTGTTCCATTAATTATGCAACGCTATATTTAATTAATAAGAAAAACGAAAAAGATCAAGTAGAATCCTTTACTATAGAATAAAATTAATGTTATTGGTTCAATAGAATTGTCTCGCTAAAAGGAAATAATCTTCTACCTTTATTAAAATACGTTTAATAAATTAGATTAGATTTGAACTCAGCAAAAGCATAGTACATCTTTTTGTGAAACATCCAAATACAAACTTTATAAGAATCTGAGGGCACACAATAAACATAAGTTGTTTTTAAATTATAAAATTTTGAGAGATTTTAATATCCCAATCAAAACCTTCTCTTAGTGTTTACGGATTTGAACAAAAATTGTTTTCCTAACTCGGAGGGAAGTTCTTACTTTGTTGATATAAATTTTAATAACCGCAAAGTGGCTCTAAGATTATTTGCTGATTTAGTTCCGGTGTAATTTAATTGTTAATTTTCATTTAGCAAACAACGCAAAAGTTTTTTTTTTAGAGGATTTTTGGAAGAAGAATAACTTAAATTACCTTCTTTTTTTTTCATGTATAAATTTTAATTTATAAAACAGATCTTTTCTTTGATTAAATCGTTTTGGTAAAAATTAAACATTAAAATTAAAAATTAAACATACTAACAAAACCTGTCAGAATGCTAACAAAACATCTCTCAGAATTATTTTTATTAACTTTATTGAGAACTGAGTGCGTGTGTCATCATGACCGAAAACAATTAAAATAATTTTTAAAGATAATTTAAAGATAACTTATTTGGGCATCATAAACAAGCTAAGCCGTCCTGTGCGTGTTCTTTATAAAATGTACCTTTTATTTAATTTTTATAAATAAAGCCGATAAATTTTTTTTTTACTAAGTTATTTAAATGCTTTATGAAGACCTAACGGTCTTTTCACAGATCACCGTGAAAGAAATCTAGAAATTTCACGACTTTTCCTCAATAAGGTCGCAAATACGGTCAGAGCAAGAATCAAATTTCGGACCTTAAAGACCTCTTAATTTAAAGGCTCAAACCACTGAAAACATTGTTTTTATCAAAATATATGACTTATTATAAATAAGATCATAAAATTTAAAGTTCTGAATGGCGTTAGTTGAGAAAATTTGGTTGAGTATATTGGATATTAACTATATAGACCCATAACGGCTGTCATCGGTTAATGCCAAATACTTGATACTTTGTATTTAGAAAAATTTTTTTAATAAATATTTTTAATTAACTACTTTAAAACTATTAAAACCTATTGAAAATATCTTTGAATTCATTTAATCAATTTATCTTGTGACGAAATAATGTTTTACTGTTTTGAGTCAAACTTTATTTTATACCTGAATACATTATGTATTCAGGTATAAAATAAAGTTTGTATTACATATATATATATATATATATATATATATATATATATATATATATATATATATATATATATATATATATATATATTTATATATATATATATATATATATATATATATATATATATATATATATATATATATATATATATATATATATATATATATATATATATATATGTATATATATATATATATATATATATATATATATATATATATATATATAATATATATATATATATATATATACATATATATATACTATATATATATATATATATATATATATATATATATATATATATATATATATTACGAAAAATGTAAACAAAGCATATTTAAAAAATTAAAAGAATGTCTAAAACTCTAAGGCACTATACATTTTTTAAACAAGGGTGTTCAAAGTGCTTGCATCCAGTGGCATTTCTAATACAAAAAAAATTTTATTTGGGCAAAATCTTAAAAACATTGCATTATTAGGTATTACAAGCAGAAATAAAATAAAATAACTCTTCGAACTTGCTAAAGGCAGGGCCGCCTAGAGCCGTCACGCCGCCTTGGACAGCAACCCTGTTTGGCGCCCTTTTTTTTGGGGGGGGGTACCATCTTTTCATTTGAAACCCCTTGGATATATGCCAGCTGTGACAAACTGTCTCTTTCGCTCCCCCCCCCTCCCACAAAGGTAGCCCTGGCTAAAAGGCACCTTAAATAACCACGGCACTGCCTGTATCTGCAAAAAAAATTTAAAAAGAAGAATTACACGACGTTATTAGCAAAAACTTTATTTAAAAGTTTTTAAAAATAGGTCATGTTATTTTGTTCATTAAATATTGATCTCGGTTTACTGTGCATTGTTAAGTAACTAAGTGGCATAGTTACGTTAACATGTATATTTAACCGCATAAAGCGGTTAAATATACATGTTAACGTAACCAAACTATTTTAATTTCTTTGATGATAATGATAAAATTGTTTTTAAATATAATATAATTATTTTGTTAAATAATGTATTACCGCAAATATCAGTTTGTTGCAAAAAGCGTAAGTAAGTTTCAAACATTTTATTGATTTTAATAAAAACCTGTAATTTTAATAAAAACCTGTAGTTTTTATTAAAATGACCAAAAATAAACAGTTTTTCAAACTATTATTTAAAATTTGTTTTTCGTCTATTTGAATTTAAGCACTTTGTTAAAAAACATCAACTAATTAAAACTTCTTATATAAAATACTGTCAAGGAAGGATTTACATTTATTTCAATGTTTCCCAATTAGGTTTAAAAAACGTTGTTTTTTATCGGAATTATGTCATTACAGAAGTTTACAACGTCATTCACAAAATTCAAAAACAATATTCAACTAAAATATATATAGGTGCAAGAATTTGAAATAGAATTTAATTACTTTAAGATCAGTTAAATAAGCAATTATTCAATTTTGTTAATGGCTTTTATTGTGTCTGTTTGGCGAACTGTGATATAAATGACAAAAGAAGTTTACATAATAGGAGGACTTGTTTGTGTCATTATAATATTTTCATTTATGTGGATGATAGGTCCTTATTTATCTTGTTGTTGCGCATGTTCGTGTAAACCTAAAGATGGAGAATTAATCTTACTAGAAGAAACGGGAGAAGTAGGAACAACTTATCGTTCATTTAACTGTGGTTGTTGCTACTTTGTTCATACAAAAATAGTTAACGAAAGAAAGTTGGTATGGGTCCATGAAATTTTAAAATCTAACAAAAACTGTTCTTCAAACGATATGTGCGTTATTTGTTTAGAAAATTTAGGTAACAACGTGACGGTGTTAAAATGCAAACACGGCTTCCACGATAAGTGTATACGAAAGTGGTTATTTGAAAAAGAATCAAATTGTTGCCCTTGTCCTCTATGCCATAAAAATATATCATCTCAAAAAATACACCTAGGAATTTTATCTAAAGATCCAAATTATCCAATAATACTGCAACGAAATATTGTTATGTCTTAGTGTTTCCGAAAATAGTAAATACGTATAGAAACTACATATTAATTGTGCATCTATTGAACTTTATGCATCTATTGAACTTTATCCATTTAAATAAAACTATTGTTACCAACATAGTTGATATATTTGTTTATTGAAGCATGAACAGCAGCATTATTAATTGTAATTTATTTGAATTTTAATACTCGATAATATTTTTAAATTTATGCAGAAGAATGTAAATATTATAAATATCTTTTATATTTTTTTAATTACTTATATCTTTTGTTACGTATTTATTATTAATTTATTTTTGTTACAACTCTTTCAACATTATTATTGACACATATTGTTAATTTAGAATGAGTTTATTCCTCCTTCTTGTTTTATCTGATTATTTATTTCTTTTTTTTTTCATAAAAATCTGATTTTACTTTGTAAATAAACAAGAGTTATTAAATAATTATTTAACAGTTTACGAACTTAATACGAACGTAATAAGGTATACGACATAAATTAAAGACTTTTTATGTTATACTTCATTAACTATATTACAAACAAAATGACTAGTAAATCTATAAATATAATAAACAATATAGAACAATAATTTATATATACATATATACATATAAGATTCTTCATAAAAAAAATTACTTTGAAAGGAGAATGGAAACAAGAAACCCAAAAATCTTAGCCCTCCCCCTCCTGCTTAATCGCGAGAGCCACAAGTTGATGAAATATTTTTTTGTCCTATTTTCAATTAGACTTATACTCATGGGAGTTGCAAATTCTATATGGTCACAATTTTTGACCACTAATATATTTTACTATGAAATTTAGAAATTCTCGATGAATATAAATCTAATTGAAAATAGTACAAAAAATATTTCATCAACTTTTTGATGAAACATTTGCATTTAAAAAATACAATAAATAGCTTTTATATTGAATGGAATAACGTTTTTTATGAAATAAAAATATTGCTCATCAATGGCTTCCACATAAATCTGCCATATATAAAATTAAACAAGTATGTCTGTACAATCAGTAACAACAGCAGTATGATTACCTTGGCTTGCCTTTTCATGAATTTTAAAACTAAAATTTTAAAACTTCGACGTCGAATTCACATTTTATTTAATCAATTAATACTAAAACACTTGATAAGGGGTTAACTAAATTAGTGTTGTTTTTTGTTTATAAAAAATCATCAATTTCTGTTTGTGCTTGTAGAGAAAAATCTGAAAGTTTTATTTTTACTTTTCGTTGGTGTTTATAATCATTTGATTGGTTCACTATTTATAACCATCAAAAACCACTATGATGTTTTTTTTATATTTTTGCTCAATATAAATGCAATACTGTTGAATTATATCACTAAATGTTGAAGGAGTTTTCAAAGATGACTTGGTATTTTTTTATTTTTGTCAGCAACCATTTACAATTCGAGATGATTTTTGACACATAAAGTATTTAAAAATATTAAATACAAATACATTTCATCATATAAAGTAGCTACGAGGCCAGAGAACCAGAAGAAAAAATCTTATAAAATCTACAGAAAGGTTTTACAAATCTTTCTGTAGATCGAATATTGAATAGGTTTGATATTTTAGGAAAAATATTTTCGAAAACCTTGGAATGTTGGAACATTAATTGTGTGAATATGTTTATTTTATAAATATTAAGAGCCTTCATGCTTCTTAGAAAAGTGTAGCTTTTGTGAAATAATTTTGAAAATAAATACTTCTTGCTGCATGGTTCTGTTGCTTGAGGTGACAAAGGAGTTTAGATTTGTTTGTACTACCCCAAAGAATATTGCCATAAGAGAAGTAACTGTTTATAAATGCAAAATATGAGTTAAATAAAAACATGAGCTGAGTTGTGAAGATTTGTCACAGATTTGACGGGTTTTATATACAATATTTTTCAAGATTCTATTGCGAATATAGTTAATAATATCTCCAGGAAAAGTTTTTATCTATTAAAACACTAAGTAAATTGTATGTTATAGAGAGCTCAGTTTTGAAGTTATTTATATATAGCATTGGTAAAAGATGTATGAATGAAGTGTTTAAAGATCAGAGTCGACGACACGTGTTTCGAAGTGAGGGGTGCAATCGTCAACTTTTAAAAAAAAGTCCTCTTTATTTAAAAATTTCTAAATAAAAGGTCCTTTAAAAAAAAGTGGGGGAAGAGGAGTAGCACCCCCTGGCGGCTCCTAGTATGCTTCCCCTTCCCCCCCTCGTGTCGTTGGTTCTGAAGATAGGCTGTTAGCGTTAAGCCAGTTTGATATTTGTTCTAGTTCTTTGTTTGTTGCTTGAAATTTGCTTGTTTGAAAACTGTCATTTAGAGATATAAACTGCTTTCTATCAATTAAGTAACTGGTAAACCAATTATGGCATTCATGGCATATTCCATAATATTTTAGTTTTTTCAGTAATATCTGATGATTAACGATGACAAATACTTTTGACAAGTCTAGGAATATACCTAAAGTGAATTTATTATAAAAAGATGCTCCTCTGATAACTTCAACTAATTTGTACAATTATGCATTCTTTGTGCATGCTCGAGTCATCAAGTTCTTTAAAAGTATGTTTTTTAAATGCTAAGTTTTAAATACACATACACACAACAAATAGTTATAAGCATATAAAATATTATATTACTAGAGTCAGTAAAAGTTATAACTATATTACTTAAATAAATACCAAAGCTTTTTGAAACATCTGGATAAAAGGTATAACTTTAGTTCTTTAATTCTTTACAAAAGTATGTAAATGTAGGAAACATTTTTTAGTATGCTCGGGACTATTTTTTTTCCTTTACGAATTTACTATGAGAGAGCAAACCATAATTTTTTAAACATTTGTTCTGATGGCGATAGCTGTTCAAAGAGTTGTAATGTTGGTAATTTTTATACTGCACGCTTAAAAATAGTGTTGAGCTGTAGGCTACATTATGTCGCGTAGAATACAACAATGAGTGTCGACGCCGGCTACACCAACACTATGTGGCTTTAAAAGCCACACTCAGTGTTGCATTCGTAAGGCTACATAAAATGTAGACTCGAAAGCCACACTTTGTGGCCTTTAATGCGACACTTTTGTAGAAATTTTTTCGACATAATTGTTGCATTTAATCAATAGCTGTATATATACGCTTTTTTTGCGCGACAAAACTGTTGTAAAAAAACCTCAAAATTAGTGTTGCGCTAAATGTAACACTATAGTTTATACACTAATCTGTGTTTTTCTAGACGTTAAAAATGTTTTGATTTTTTGTAAGTATATTTATGTGTGATTTATTCCGCCCATTTAGGTCTTCACGTACTATGTATATAACCGGGCGCAATTAAATAATTCAAATTAAGAATGCTATTTATATCATATACTAAATTACACATTGTCATTTAGAGTCATATACTAAATTACACATGTATATTATATTGGCTTATAAGAAATGACGGAACGACATCACAATAAAATAATAAAAACTGAAATATAAATTTTATTTAAATTCCGAGTCAATGCATTGTTATAGTATTTCTTTTAAGTATATAAACTCAGTTCAAACTCAAACTCAATTCAGTGAATATTAAATTAAAGACAAGTCTTAAAACATTTATATGCAAAAGCGAGTTAAAACTTTGAAAAATAGATACCGCCGTCAGAGAAGAACCGTATGTCAACATTTTTTTTTTTTTTTTGTCCATTATCAATAAATATTCAAGAGTATGTGTTCCATAAATATACCACAACAATAAAATTTTAGGAAATATTTAAATAATCAGTCGAATTTTCTGGAAGAAAGTCTTCGCGAATTAAAATTTAAAACTTGATTTTCTTGGAAACACGAAAAAAAACATACGGCCTCTTGGTTCTCGGCTGACGATATAACAAAAATAAACAAGAAAGTGATAAAAATACTTTTTCGTTTCACAAACATATTGCTTAAACTTTTGGCAATACTTTCTTTAAAAGGAATTGACGATAATTCTTTTGCTGTTTATTCCAAGCAAATTTCCCATAAATCCATATACACAAATAAGTTCATGAGGAAAATTGACATTAAATACATAATAAGAGACTAGCAGCAACTCAAAAGCAAATCTAATACTCGGTATGGCTTCCAACCGTATAGCTGTATTATCGACTTATAATTAGAGTTATAATTTGAATTATAGAGTGCCGCAACATTTGAATAAAATCAGTAGAAAAACTTTCTCCTTCTTCAATAACTCAAGGGAGCTTTCAAAACTGAGGTGTACCTAAATGTTTAAGTAAAATTTTAAAAATGCAGAAAATACAAAGCTCAAAAAAGTAATACTTTTTGATTATAAACCAAATTTAACTTTAAAAAAAAATGCATAGAAAAAACTTACATCCATTTCTCTATAAAATAAAGCCAAAATTGCATTAAGATCCATTCTTGGACTCTTCTTGCCCTTCTGTAGAGGTGCTATCATAAGAAAAGGGAGCGCCTTAAATGTAAGCAAAGTTGCATCTTCTAAATAAAAATAAAAATAAATCAGGAAACAACTTGTATATACTTATAAACCTTTATAGGTAGATTATAAAAAAAACCTTCTTTTGGATTAAAAGGGTATACATAAGGAACTAATAAATGAAATAAGATGAGAAAGAGAAACTTCGTACTTTTTCAGATTGGCACATAGTCAAGTTGCAGCAGCTTAGTACTTATGCAGATTGACAATTATGTTGTAAAAATTCTTATTTAAGTTATAAAGTTCTTATTTATTCATTCTCCCCACTTAGGGTAGTAGACATATATATACCTCCATTATATTAGTCTTCTGACAAAGTATTTTTGAACATTGAATCTCTTGCTAGTAACAAAATGTTTTGTTTGCAAGTAATAAAGCCATCATGCAATGTAATATTACTTGATACCTCTTCAATGAAATTAAACTATCTTTGAAATTCCCTCATTATTTTCATATCTAGAAGGGCCCATGTTGCATGTTTCAGAAGTTACAAAAAGAGAAATTTTTTCTAAGTGTTTATCTTGTTTATAAAATGTGTCAAGAAACTTGAGTGGCTCATTGCAATGTATAACACTACTTTCAAACTTACTCTTAAACAATAGAGTGGAATCTGCTCTAATGTCATTGAAAACTGATAAAGCAGCATCGCCAATATCATTGCTTGAAATAACAGCCGATCAATGATCAGCAATGTTTGAAGAAATTTCGAAAAATTCAAGGAAAACCTTTTTTTGTGAAATAATTACATTTGATTGGCAAGCTTTGAAAAACTATTTGAGCGCTGCAATATAGGAAACTAATGATTATGAAATTACTGTTAACAGAAACAATTACTTCAGGTATAATGTAATAAGGAACACTGCTGCTTGTTCACAATGAAGAAACTAACAAAGGATCAATATATTCTATTGTTTTTTCAGGATAAGTGTAAACTTGATAAGTAGAATTTTCTGGGAAACTAGGCAATGAATATTCTGAAAAATTAGGCAAAAAACTGTTACGATTATCATTTAATGGATTACTATATATTTTGGCTCAGGATTTTTATCAATGAAATCATTATCAGTATTATGGTAACATTTTACACGTCTAATTAGCAACATATAAGCTGTACAGGTACATTTACAGCCATTCCGTAAACATTTAATTGGATAAACAATTTCGCCAATACTATTATGACGTTGTAGATGATTTTGAAAAAAAATCAATAGTTTTGTAAAAGTACCACATATATAGCAAATAAACATTTTAATAACTTTTATCAGAAAAAAAAAAAAAAAAAAAAAAAAATATATATATATATATATATATATATATATATATATATATATATATATATATATATATATATATACACAATATATACATATTATAGCACTATAAATCATAGTTGTGCATTTATTGCATATATTAATATAATTTTATTAGAGTGCTTTCATAGGTATGATGAAATTATTTAATACATTATTTCAACATGCAACATGACTAAAAATCATAATCATAACTAATAAAAATCATTATTGAATGATATATCATGCAATAATGATTTTTATTAGTTATCTCAGCAAAAAAAAAGATATCTACATAATGTAAAGTATACCTTTATGGTATACATATATATCTAGTTGTTAACATATGATAACTAAAATAGCTGTTGTTAATATAACTAAAATGCTGCTATTTTAACTAAAATAACACCATTATCATATTTATTCAATAATATTTATGTATTAAATATTTTCCATTATTTATAACATAAAAAAATTAACCTTAATAACATTAACATTAACGTTTAATGTTAACAATATTATTTAACAACATTATTAACAGTTATGTTAACAACATTACTTGTGTTATGTTAACAGATTACCAGTTAACTGGTAATGTCATGTGATTTTATTTAAACCTATATTTTACACATTATTTTTAGACTAATGTTATTATTTTATATAACTAATGTTATTATGTTATAATTTTTATAACTTCATAATAATGTTGTTAACGTAACTAAAATAATTGTATTAACATTTTAATACAATATATATAAAATAATAACATTAGTCTAATTAAATAAAGTCACACAACTAATTCATGTAGTAATGTACTACAAACCGAAGGTCTTACCTAATTTTTAACAACTGAAAATCAATATTTTCCTCGCTTAACATATTTAATACGATATTACTAAAATATTACAAACCAAATATTTCTTTATGAAAAAGTTAACCATGTATGTGTTTAAAATTACCATGCAGCAATAAAAGTTACACTGAAATTTTCAGTAAAATTGTAAATGGTTCATAAAAAAAAACATGTAATTAAAAACATGATTCTAGCCTCTTTTCCAAATAATTCGATACGAGAATCCAAGAAAGTGCAACACAAAGTGTGGTTTTTTTTACGCAGATAATGAAGTTTAATTTCATAATTACAAGTGTGGCTTTAAAGCGCACAAGTGTAGCCTTGAAGTACACAACTTGTGTAGCCAAAAAGACGCCACATTAAGTGTCGTGTTTTTTGTCCACACTATTTTTAAGCGTGTGCTAACTTCATTATCATGCATTAAATCAAAAAAAATGGGTTATTGCTTTTGAAATATCAAAGGTATTTGATAAAATCTGGCATTTTGACTTTCTTCAAAAGCTTGCTTCATATCCTGAAAGTTTGTGCCTTTTTAATAGTAGTAATAAAATTGTTCTTGATAGATAACAATTTTTTTCATTTCCAATAACTTCTAATGTACTACAAGATTTCATCATTAGCCCTGTTTTGTTACTTATCTATATTAATGGTCATCCTGATAATCTTACCTCTAAAGTGGCTGATGGTGCAACTATATACTCTCGTCATAACAAAAAATAATCACTTTTCATTTGCTTAGAACCAGTCAATCTTGAACTTGAACTCTTTACTGTGACAGCTTGGAGCTTGCAATTGTAATTCAAACAAAACTACTCTATTTACTGCTAACGATTATTGAAATATTGTTGGTCTTATATTGATGAACACTTTAACTGAGCCCTCTACCTTACATCTTCTCAGACTATCATTCACTACTGACCAATTATGGGAACCATATACACAACCAATTGCAAAGTTATTTTGGGTTGGTTAGTCTAAATGTGGATTTTGGACCTGCTTAGCTGGTAAGCTTGATCCTCTGTCCCATCATTATAAGGTTGCATCTCTTTTAAAAATACTACCATAGTCACTTCTCAAATGAGCCATTGTCATTTTTTTTCATTGACCAAAACAGAAATATCATTGAAATTTATCTAGCAAGATAACGATTAACAAACAACTTAAAAGATTGCAAATTATATGAATCAGGAAAACAAGATGAAGGAAGCGAATTCCAAAGGACTGATGCTCGGGGAAAAAAACTATACAAATAAGAATTTTTGGAGCAGTTAGAAACAGTCACAGTAAAAGGATGAGACTTAATTGAATGACGAGTAACATGAATGAATGAATTTTAGTAGATGGTAAAAGAGACGCTAGCAGGTTGGAAAATAAGACTCTGATAAGAACTTGTTAAATAGTTTTGAAAGTATAGACAACAGCTCCAGAGAACACTTCTCCAAGACT
>NC_061159.1:41828060-41830560 GCF_022113875.1 Hydra vulgaris | reverse complement strand
CATTTATAAAGATAAAAACTCAAATGCAGTAAAAACAAATTATTGGAACATAATGATAAAAATAAATAAGATCAATACTTACTACAGAATAATTCTAAATTTTTATTAAATAAAATTACCTCACAATACTAGGTAAAAAGAATAAAATCACTTTTTCAATATCATTTAATAAAGGAATTTATTAATTGATATTGAAAATATCAATTAATAAATTCCTTTATTAATTAATGACCAGGTTCGTTATCATACTTAACAAGGTTTGGTTCGTTTAGCGGTTAGTTGATCAATTTGTACCACTTGCGCACGTTCCCAAGAGAATCTTCTTCTCTAACACGATGTTTTATAGAAAAACTTACGAAATCAGGTGAATTGTTAATAAATTTTGATAAGAAATGGGTTTTTTGTTGCTCTATTAATTTAATTATTCTTGCATCCTGATTTTTTTTTATTAATTCTTTTTTTTTTTTTTTTTTTGCTTTCAACAGCTGCATCACGTATTATACAAGGCTTATTATTTATAGGCTAATTATTACTTATATTAATTAAAGATTGTTTATTTGGTGTTAAATTTGCTTGAATGACATTAAGGAGATTTTGATATAATTCCTCTGAAGACAAGTTTATTCTTTTGCTTCTTTCTACCTTTGTTTTACAAAAATGTTTTTTGTCACATTCGACATCTAAGATTATACGATAAACATTTAGTTGAGAAAGGAGCACGTTTGCCTTTAATGGCTCTTCTATATTGCATATCTTCAATAATGGATAAAATAATCCATTTTTAAATCTAATGTGTAAAATAATCCATTTTTAAATCTATTATAAATTCCATTTTAATTTTAAAATTTTCTTTACTTTTTTAGGCATTTTGTTTTTGCTTAATAGTATTGTTTCTTTATGAATTTCAGATGCATTCACTGTAGTATGAGGAAAACATTGCCACAGGTGGTAAAAAAGACTACACCTAACAACTTTTAATAATAATTTTTTGCTATTACTTTAATTTTCTGATGCTGTCAACTAATCTATTTATCTTTTTAACTAGAACTTTGGCTTTCTTGCAGTAAAACTGCAAGAAAGCCAAAGTTTTAGTTAAAAAAAATTGAATTCCACACAACATCTACAATATATTGCATCATAAGATCTATCTTTTAATGTCAAATACCAATCATTGATCGTTTCATCTAAATAAACATTTATATTTTTTTCTAGTCATCATTTCGAACAAATATATAAATTTATATAAATTTAAAGTATTCATTTAATCATCAATAAAATAGTTTCATCAAATAACTAGTTTCAAATAATTAGTCTTTTACTTATTTTATATTATATTATATTATATTATATTATATTATATATATATATATATATATACATATAATATATATATATATATATATATATATATATATATATATATATATATATATATATATATATATATATATTTATAAATTTTACAAAATTTAAAAAATCTCTACTTAGGAAACAAAAACCCACCCTATTAAACTACAAAAAAAAAAATAGTAAAACTTATTCACATAATAAATAAATAGTTAAAGAATCTATTTTTATGTGGGGACGAAAGAATTATCTTAATTTACTTGTATTCAAACAAAATTGAAATCAGAAGATAAAATGTAGACTCGATCAATTCTACTGCCCTGATAAAGTCGTCAAAAAAACAACAAACACCAAAATTCTCACAAACCCCTTTTCCAACCAAGAGTTCGTGACAACATCCGTCAATTTTAGTAAAACAAGGAGAGGACCAGGATGCTGGAATGTAAATTGTTCCCTTTTGGAAATAGAGGTGCATAGGCAAAAAATTGAACTCTTAATTCAAGATTGGAAAGAAAAAAAATGGTCCTACAATTCAATTTTAAAATGGTGGGACGACTTCAAAATTTTTGTTAAGAGTGAATTACAACACATAACGATACAGGAAAGTGCAAAAAGCAAAAAAAAAACAGGATTGAAAACGAAATCCAATGGGAGCGATAAAACGCTTTCTCGAATTTAGGTAGCATGAAAGAAAAACGCAATGCTTATTTCTTGCTCCAGTTTCGAGGAGCATTTATTCTCACGAAAAAAAACTCATCAAAGAAGGAGAAAAACATTAAAATTTTTTTATATAATTTGGGAAAAAACTCAACAGCGGAACAGGTCAATCACCAAAATTTACAAGAATGACGGCATATAGACGAGTGAACCTGGTGAAATACTTAATTCCCTAGCATCACACTATAAAAACGTTTACACCAAAACGAGTTTATGCAAAGACAGCTAAAACTATGTCTTGTCACACATCACTAAACATTTAAGTGATGATGAAAACCAATTTTTAAACACCCGCCTAACCGGCGCGGAACTAAAGGAAGCATTTTTTTAAATTTGAAAACGGAAAATCTCCGGGCTATGACTGACTCCCCGCTGAATACAAAACCTTTTGGGACGTTTTAGAAAAAGACTTTGAAGAGCTTGCTTACGAAATACT
>NC_061159.1:41725560-41823060 GCF_022113875.1 Hydra vulgaris | reverse complement strand
AAAAATGGATATAAATAACTACATACTGGGAATAATTTTTCTTGTTATTTTGTTATTGTGTATTTTAATTCGGATTGTAAGACCGTACGTTTCTTGTTGTTGTTTGTGCTCATGGAAACCTAAAGATGGCGAGTTAATGCTATTGGAAGAGTCGGGAGAGATAGGTACAACTTACCGCTCAATTGACTGTGGTTTATGCTACTTTGTGTATACAAAAAAGATAAGCGAGACAAAATTAGTTTGGATTCACGAAAGTTTCAAAACAAACAAAAACTTTTCTAGAGACGATGTTTGCGTAATTTGTTTAGAAAGTCTAGAGAACGACGCAACTGTTTTAAATTGCAATCATAGTTTTCATAATAAATGCATACGCAAATGGTTGTTCAAAAATGAATCAAAATGTTGCCTTTGTCCTTTATGTCAAAAAGTTATATTTTCACAAAAAATACATTTAGGTGTTTTATCCAATAGCTGTAATTATCCAATAGAATCATATCCAGTTCACCGTGGATACCATAGCATAGTTACTATTGTGTAATAGTTTAAAGAAAAAAGTTATTATTGTTAAATTCTTATATATAATAGCATCGATTAAAAATATATCAAACAAGTACATTTATTTTTTCATACAAATGTTCTTGTTCTTCAAAATACAAAAAATTTTAATCATTCTTAAAAATATTTTAACTATATTGATATTAAAGTTTTTACTTTCTTTTTAATAAGGTACTTCTACTTTGTATTTTTAACCAACTTTTTTTTTTTGCTTCTTTTTTGAGCAATGAAAGAAGATGATTTTAAAAGTTTTTTTTTAATATTAAATCAAATATTTATCAAACATTTTTAGTCTAGGATCTTAAAATTAATACTATATTTCACGTATTCAGACTAACATTTAAAAAATAGTAAAGAATGTGAATTAAAAAATAAATAATTATACAGTTGGAAAAATTTATTCTGAAAAATATCACACATATACATTCTTTCGTTCTTACCATATTAACTCGTAATTGTACTCATTAATCTCAATTAACGTTTTCACTAAAGATTTTATTAAAGCAAAACACGTTCAATTGTAAAACACATTATTTTAAAAACCCAACAAAGTGTTATAAATTGTAATTTATTGAGGTTTATATTAAATAATAGAATTTATATTTAAACCAAGTTTTTTTCATTGGCGTTTTTTTTGTTTGTTTGTTTTGTTTTGTTCGCTCTTTATTAAAATTTTTAAACAATTATATAAAAAAGATAGAATTACATATGAAGATTTTGTTAAAAAAAAAGAAAAGTAAGGTAACCTGGGGCAAAGCGAGACACCGGGGCAAAATGAGACATTTAGGTTTTCTAGCATTGTACAGATTTTTTTTGAAATGCTACAGTAATTTTGGTTAATTATATTAAAAGTTTCATGTTTTTTTAATGTTTTAAAGTAGGTTCCATCAGTTTTTTTCTATTATATGAGATAGAAAAGTGGGTTTAAAACTTACGAGTTGCGTCAATTTGATTAAAAAATCATAATTAATTTTTTTTTTTGTGGAAAAAATCCACGTACGCTGCCATTTTTTACCACAGAACAAACATATTATTAAGTTTGTAATCATTTATTTGTTACCTTTCAGCTCCCATTCTTCTTTTTATGTCAGATTATTTTGTTTCAAAGATATTTTAGAAATCTATAACTTCACTTTCACGGGGAAAGTGCGACAAACGCTAGTTACTGAAAAAGATCGTCAAACTAAACGTTTACGATAGCAAGTTTATAAACTTGGCAAGTTTAACTTGCTATCATCAATTTATGATAAGAATAATCAGAAAAAACAATAGGAAAAAAAAAAGAAAAATAATATTACTGGAAAAGAACAACGACAATAAATTAAATAAGAGAAATATAAAAAGAACAAAAATAAAATAAAATTATTGAAATGCTTGGTTGAAAAAGATGTAAACAATGAAGAGGAATGGTTTTGTCCAGTTTGTCAAGAGAAAAGGTGCAATAATACTTAAATCGACTGGATAACTTGTTGTTTATGTACTGTATGGGTACACGAAGACTATACTTTAAACGATGTTTGCTTTTTAAGTGTAAAGATTTTATTCAAATTTATTGACTAACATGAAACTTTACATATGCATTTTTTTTATTGATATTATTTTTGATTTTTATTTTTTTTATTTTATATTTTTGATTGATATTTTTTCCTATCATGTTTTTTGATTTAAAAGGAAAAATTGCATTTATAATATGATATCTTTGTGCTTTTATTTGCATTCTTATATTTAATCAGATCGAATTTAACAAAGTCTGCTTTAATTTTTATGAAAATTGTATTTTTACCTAGTTTTTTCTTCAAATAAAATCTTTCTCACTTTACCCCAGGTTTTGGGGAAAGGGAGACAGGGTAGTTGTTGCCATTTTGAGTTCAATTATGTACCAATGCAACAACCTATCACCACAAATATTTAAGAGATTGTTAAACACATAATAGGCTAGTAGCCTGCAAAGTTTCTTGTTGTTAAACGTGATACTTCTTAAATTATGAACATTCTCCCTGAAAGTGTCTTGCTTTGCCCCAGGTTACCCTACGTAGAAATTTCAAGAAAACCACGAGGTCTTGTTACCAGACCCAGTGAGCGTGTGTTGTCCGTTAGATGTCTAACGAATGTTTGGACGTCCTTGAGACGTCTAGCAGATGTCCTCCAGACGACACGTGCCCATTGGGGAACCGTGCAGAGGGCAAGTCATCGAGAAAATTGCTCGGGGTTCTATCAGTGATTGATTGCAAATATATGAGCTCCTTCAAATGTTCACTGAAAAGTGAAGTGCATAGATTTTACTGGGGAGCAAATTTAATGTGATATCACGGATTCAACAAAGACTGAATCAAGCGAGGAGACAAATTTTCGGAGAACGTTCTGTGATTAGTGGGCTCACTGCTCGCATTTATTCAAGAATTTTTTGCTAAATTATTTTTTTTGTTGGAATATAAAAAACTTTCTGAAGCAGAGATCAACAGTGCCTGTTCCCAATTTTTGCAAAAATATTCATGTGGCGAGACTAAAAATAAACTGACTTAAGAATTGCTTCACATAAAACAATTTCATACTGTTAACTTTGGAGAGAAAACTATTGTCCCATTCGACTTGCGAAATAAGATTTTTGAAATAAAGCTTTTGGAACTTTTCAGAAATGTATTGATTGCACTGCGTATTTTGCTTCAATTGCGACAACGGCCTCAAGTGAACTTTTATTTAGTAAATTAAATTTGCGCTCAACTATGGGCAAGAACCAGTGATGTTGCTATTTTACGCTTAACTTTGGGACAAGAACCAGCGATGTTGCTATTTTGCGCTTAACTTTGGGACAAGAACCAGCGATGTTGCTATTTTGAGTCTCTATTAGATCAAAATTTTGACTTCCATGAGTTTGCAAAACAAAAGACAAGAAAAATAACATTTTAAGAAACAAAAGCTGGACTACTTAATTATACTTATATACCAGAAATAAATCAAAAAATTTAAACAGACTTTTTTTTTGGTGGTTGGGGGGGGGGGGAGGGCATATTAAAGGATTCTTGGTGCCCCCAAATCCTGTGCACGGCCCTGCTTGTTACCGCTAAAATTAGGGTTATAAGGTAAAAATATATTAAATTTCAGGAAAAAAAATTTATAAGTTTATACCAACTTTGTGTAAAAATTCTAGAGCTCTCGAACGGTTGGAGACTTCATTGGAAGAACATCCTGATTGATCTGATAGATTTCGAGCGAAAAAACAAAAGGTTGTCAATTTTTTTGTACGCAAATGGCGACAGAGACTTGGATATCAAAGTTTTAAAGTAGTTAAAATGCCAAATCGCAACGATAAACAAAGTTCAACCGCAAAGAGTCGAGCTCGAAAGTTGTATGACAACTTGTTAACAAAACATAATGAATGCATTTTGATGGATGACAAAACTTATGTTAAAATGGATTTTAAACAAATTTCTGGGCTGTGCTACTAAAATTTGTGCTAATAAAATTTGTGCTACTAAAATTTGTGCTACTAAAAAATAAAAACTATGCTTCTAAAATAAGAGGAAATGTGAGTGATAAATACAAGTATATAATGAATGATAAATTTTCGAAAAAATTGATGATTTGGCAGGCACTTTGCTCTTGCGGCAAAAAATCGCCAATTCATGTTGGTTTGGGCACAATGAAATCTTTGGAATACGTGAAATGTTGTCTTTCTCGTATAAAACGTATAAAATATCTTTAATTAGTCGTATAAAACGACTAATTAAAGCTCATAGAAGTACTTCAGTATTGTTTTGGCCTGATTTAGCCACAATACATTACTCAAAAGATGCTCAAAAGTTTTACGATGATAATAGAGTGATGTTGGTTCCGAAAAAGATGAATCCTCCAAACTGTCCCGAAATACGTCCTATTAAAAAATATTGGGCCATCATAAAAGAGAAATTGAAATTAAGTGGAAAAACAGTAAAATCAGCTACAGATTTGAAGAAAAAATGGGATTACGGTGCTAAAACTTACAAAAATCACTCTGTCCAGAAACTTATGGGAGACGTAAAAAAAAAGTCAGAATTTTCTGTAAAATTTAATTTTTTTTTTTTTTTTTTCCTTATTAATATGTAATCTTTACAGTTTTAATTTTTCAGAAATATATTGATTTAAATACATTTAAGCTTTCTTACATCCTTTTTTGATCAAAAAAGGTGGGCAGATTTTTCCGATAGCATGCCTTATATTTTTTACGTACATGTGTACACATTGCTTTTTTTTTTCTTTTTTCTTCTTTCTTAATTACGTAATAAGAAGGGAAGAATAAAAAGAATAAAATTTATTCTATATCACTATGTACATCTTAACACAAGCAAGGTCCCTTGACACAAGTTTGGACTATTACTCTACCATGGGCGTCTTCGGGCACTTTTTCGGGGGAAGAAGATTAGTGGTTGGAAATAAAAAGTATATTTGAAAAACATGAAAAACAAAGTTCATTTCCTTAATGTAACCACTGGATATTACAAACACAGTTTTCGTTCTTATTTAATTATGTCGTCGGTTATTTAATTATGTCGTCATGGCAAAAGGGTTAATATTTATTAAATAGTTAACAGAGCATTCATGAAACAAAACATTACTACTAAATTATTCTTTTATAGGCATTTTGTGCATTTCTTTTTTTTTTTTTTTGATTCTAATAGTTACATTCATATTAGTTAAAAATTAAACAGCTGACTTTTCTGCGCTGTAAGATTTTCAATAAAAGCTGCGTACATGTATATACATTGCTGATAATAGTTACGATTATGTTTATGGTGAAACTAGTTAAGACGAGACTCGTTATTATGTTTTTTTGGTATAGATATTCAGTATGTTAACAACTGCATGTGTGAATAAACTTTTCTTTTAATCTCACAATTAATGTTTGTTTAATATATAAGTGTAATTGCTAATTTTATAACAAAATATCGGTAAGTTTTTCATAAAATGTTTATAAAACAAGAAAAGGATAAACATGATCTGTAAAAATTTATAATTAAAAGATGTTTGAATCGACGGCTTACTTCAATAAGTTATTTTTATTAAAAATTAAAAAAAAGAAGAAAAGTTGAACTTTTAAATATATTTGGAGTTTGAAAATTAGAGTTCAAAAAATATAATGAATAAAATTTTAATTTATTATTAATATTGGTTTTCTTTTTTATTTTTTTTATTCTTTTTTTTGTTTAAGCGTTTTTAATAAAATTTAATTACTTTTAATTTTTTAATAAATAACTTTTCGAAGTTAGCCGAAACATGCTTTAATTTTAAATTTTTAAAGATCATGTTTATCCTTTTCTTAAATATATATACCAGTATCTGAAAACAAACAAATAATAAAGAAAATCAGTATCTAAAAACATCAATAACAAAAAACGATTATTAGTATAAAAATATTGTACTTTTAAAAATAAGCCTTTTTTTATGGCCTTCAACAATTAACTCATTATTAAATGCTCTACTGACTCTGGTGTCTATTAATATACTTATTTATAATCAGACGACATTCGACAATTATATTTTATTTATTATTTTAAGCCTTATATGTAATTTATTTATCATCAAATTATTACTCTCATTGGACAATATTTCCCACACTGTCTCGCAAAACATTTAGAAGACAATACTTTTACAAATTATTTCCCGAACAAAATTTTTGTTTAGAATTTGCTAAAGTGTTTCCAGAACTTTCTTCAATTCTTTAAATAAAATTTTTTTTCTAGCTATTTTACATGTGCTTAGCTCAAAATTTGTATTCTGTTTGCTGGGAAAAGATTGAATCCTCCTCTGCCACAGCATGGAAATCGCAGTAATACTTATTGAAACAAAATTTTTTTTTTTGCTAACATTTGTATATTTATCGATCTTCTACTTACATCTTTTTGGATTGTTTTGCAATGCTGACCTCTGATGGAAACTGTAAATCCATTTTGTTACAAAATAATTATTTTCTAAAGTTATCTTTCTACATTTTGCTCACCATTGACTACTGATTCCATTTCCTACCTTTATAAGTCTTATTCACTAATAAATGGAATACTATTATCATATTTGAACTTAGCCTACGTTTTCAATGTATTTTTTAGGAAGCGTTTTATTAGCCTCTAATAAAACGCTTCCTAAAAAATACATTGAAAACGTAGTTGGATCTTACAGTTCTGAGCCATAGATTTATAATACCGCAGTGTTTTGCTTTTTCTTCTCTTGTAGTTAATTTAAAACAATATTAATTTTTATTAGTGTAAAGCTATTAAAACTATAATTTTTTAATTTTTTTAATTTATAAAGCTTTTTACTGTTTTTATTTAAAAGGCATTTGACTTTAAATTTTAGACCTAAAAAAAACATCGTTGTCTATAAAACATTTTTTTCTTTACTTTTGAATTAGCAAACAAATCTCAGCAAGCACACAGACTTTTGTTTGTTTTTAGCTTTTTGCTTTGACTTTAGTTTGCTGGGCTAAATACAAAAAAACAGGTAAAAATAAATTAACATTTTTATTTATGGCTTAACTAAATAGTTAAAACTTAATGTTTTTAATCTCTATATCACCTAATCTCCTAAAGATCGTTGCTTATTGTTTTTGTATGACGTAGTACAAAATTAGAGAAACAAAAAAGGTTTTTAGCAGTAAGCCTTTTACAATTTGCAGCTATGGTTAATGGTTTAATCTCTTTTTTAAAAAAAATTGGCGCACGTTAATGCAAAATAGTTGTAATTAGTTATTTTAATTAATGCAAGTTGTAGAAATTTCAAAACGTTTTTGTACATTTTAAACAGTCGTAACTTTCAAAATGACAATTTACTTTATGCTACTTTCTTGGTTAGTACTTCGGTCTAAAGTTTTAGCTGACACATCATCAAAGGTTTCTATAACAGTAATCAGAGATCCTGAAGCATGTTTGTTTGCACATAACGTCATTAGGAGCAAATGGCATAATACTGCGGTGTTAGTGTGGGATGATGACCTTGCTTACAATGCTGAAAAATGGGCAATACATTTAGCACTAGGAAATATGAAACTTACACATTCCATGCCTCCTGGCTCCATGATTGACGAAAATAATGAACGATATGGAGAAAATCTTTACTTAATGGAAGGAAGCGTGTTACAAAGATGCCGCGATGCTGTGCTTTATTGGTATATGTAAGTAAAACTTTGGTTTTTAATTATAAGTTGCATTTACCATTTAAAAATTAATGTTTTACGTTCAATATTTGTAATTTTTACATCTCTATGGGTTTGTTCTATACCGAATGGTTTTACATTGTATAGTTAATAGAAAAAATGTTTTAATAAGCTTTTTAGATGTCTAAAAAACATATTAAAGCCTATTTAAATGTATTTTAAACGTATTTAAACACGTCTTATGTTTACTGGGGATCTTTAAAGTATAACTACTTTTACAATATAAATAAACAAAAATATACAAAAATAAATGCAATTCTTATTATAATATTTTCAAATACTTTTTTCAGTTAGTATTATACACTAGTTGATACAAGTAAATAAAAACCCTTATACAATATTTATGATTAATAATATTATTTTAAATATATAACTATATAATAATATGGTTTTAAATATATAACTCTTATATAATATTTACTGGTCTATGATCCTCGGTAACTTGTTTTACAGATTAAGATTTTAATTTTGAAAGATTAAAATTTTGTAGTTTTTATAGTAATACTGTAACACTCCAGATTCAAATTTCAAAGACTCTTCAAAGATTCTATGGTTGAGGTTTTAAATATATATATATATATATATATATATATATATATATATATATATATATATATATATATATATATATATATATATATATATATATATATATATATATATATATATATATATATATATATATATATATATATGTATATATATATATACTACGTAATATATATATACTGTACTAATTTTAGTTTTATTGTTTCAGATAACTTTGTTTATTTTACTTAACTTTTTTTCTATCAGATTCGATTGCGATCACCCAGTAGATAAAGAACGTGTTTAAAACTTCTAGAACACGTTCTTTGCGTTTACTTATCTCATTTTAACATATTCATTGTATAGGCTGGTTTGATGCTAAGTCATCCATATAATCCTTATACTTATGGCTCTATAAGTAGTGCAAATATTTGGGGATGTTTGGGAGTGTAGTAAAAAAAAAAGCAAATTAAAACATCTTTACCGGAAACAAAAATAATCTCCTAAAATATTGTAAAGACCGTTTATATAATACATTTGAAGATTTTTTAAATTTTACTCTTAATATTTGTATATTGAGATAAAAAAATGTTGTATATTGAGATAAAAAATTTATATAATATTATTGTATTGAATTTTTTTATTTTATAAATAAAAAAATGCTTATAAAAAAGTTAAATCGGTGAGAAAAATAAATGGAACTTATTCATTATATTCTATACAAGGCACCGTTTTAACCGTAAAAAAAAAATTCTTTTTAAAATGTCTTTTATTAACTTCTTCAAAATATAACTGAGGAGGTTTTTAAAATGGGGGAGATTTTCTTTAAGAAATTTGTCATCTTTCTATTAACAGTTTATCATATTTTTATTTTTTTCTAATTTGTTAATTTTAATTTTGCTTACACTTATTAGTTGTTGTATTCGTGTTATTTCATTGTAAAGATCTTGTTAAAGATGTACTAATATTAAATATTACTTTTATTTAGATGTTTTTTTTTGCCTTTTTTTTCTGACCTTTTGACCTTGTCATCGTAGTGCTCTATAACAAGATCTTCAACAGGTCTTCCTAGAAGATAATCAACAGGTCTTCCCAGAAAGTAATACTTGATATTAATACATCTTTAACAAGATCTTCACAATGAAATGACAATAAATTCACAATACAACAACTAATAAGTCTAAACAAAATTAAAATTAAAAAGTATGATAAACTGTTAATAGAAAGATGACAACTTTCTTAAAGAAAATTTCTTTCATTTCAAAAATCTCCTCAGTTATATTTTGAGCAGAAAAGAGTAGACATTTTAGACAATCTTGACAATGCAGATAAGTTGAGCAAAAAAGACTAAAACTGCCTTAAGATGACATAAAAAAATTATATTATTACCCTGTAAATAAGATTACGTTTACCTTGAAAGTTACCCAGTGGGCACAAGAGGTGCTTTAGACGTCTAAAATACGAGTTAACATGTTTTATCTAACCAAGCACCGTTTAAGCGGCAGAAAATTTTTTTTAAATAAAAGTAATATTTGATATTAGTATATCATTAACAAACTAGCATACTAAGGTATGTACTTACTATTATCGGCGAGAAAACTTCAGTGGAGCTATTTGAAATGATTTAAAAAACTACAATACATTATGAAAGTGATCTAACTCTAATTTCCTTGATGAAGAAATAACTATGTGGCAAAAAATGTGTCTTAGATGTCAACCAGATAATTAACCCTCAAGTGCTGTTAGTGCTCTTAAAGAATGTAAGCTAGATAAGTTTCCAAATGTTTACATTCTTCTTTCCTTTGGATGTGTTCTTCCAGTCACTACCGCAGAATATGAAAGAACTGGAGGTGTAATTCGACACCTTCATTCGAACACAAGAGCAACACAAGAACAGGAACGTCTTTCTGAGTTGGCACATCCACTATGATTATAACTTTGCACATCCACTATGATTATAACTTTGATTTAGATGTAGTCGTTAAAATGTTTGCAAAACAACATCTAAGAAGATTAGAGTTTATCTCCTTTGTTTTAGAAGATTGTTGTAATTGAGTGCATGTTTCTTGTTTACTTATTTTTCATTACTTACATTTTATTAAAAGTTTCAGCAAAATTTGTGTAAAAAAAAAATTGTGTTTAATTATAATATTTAAAAAAATGACCTCTCATTTTTGTTTAAAAACAGTGCTCTGTTTTTACTGTTTTACTGCGGTACTGCAGTAAAAAATTTGTCACCCTTCAAAAAAAAAGTCTGGTTACGGTGTAGCGTTTTTAAATTACTGCGTTAAAATTTTACTGCGCGGAAGTTTTCAACCGTTCAAACTTCATTTGCGGTAAAATAATTATACTGAGGCAGTAATATTTTAACGTTAAAATTTTACTTCACTCGTTATAATTTTACTGGCTTTTTAGTTTACAGTTTATATAGCTTATTTTGTTAAGGTGTACGAAAATATATGACTTTAATGGTGTCAGGAAATATTCGAATCACGATGCTTTTCTTGGAGATGTGAATGAAAGAGGAAAAAAAGCAAATTCTAAACAGCAGTGTAAAAATTTTGTTATTGTTGACAATAAGTTGATGTATTGCAAAAAAGGTATTGGCGAGGTAAGGAAAACTTGTTTTTATGAAAGAAGTTTTTATTTAATTTAAAAGGTTTTACTTAAATAAAATAAAGTAATTAAACAATATTCTTTATTGTGCATTAATTTGAATTAACACAACATTTTTCAAAAATTCGAAAATTTATTGCTTTAAAACAACTCAAAATAATGTAAAAATTTCATACAAATAATTTTTTTTATTGTAGGTGATTGTGGTAATAGATCGGGAAGAACAATTAAACATTGTTAAAGAAGTCCATGAGGGTCTCGGTACTTCTGAGAAAGCTGTTGCATTAGATAGCCACTTAGGAATTAATGCTGTGAGAAAGCAAATTTCTTCAAGATTTTTTCTGGCATTCAATTGTGGAGGATATCACCAAACATGTAGCTAAATGTGAACGATGCCAAAAAACCTCTTACAGAAACCTAAAAGTGTCTCCTGCTTTAAAACATGTTAAAGTAGAACAACAAGTTATGAAACAAGTTGGTGTAGATTTAAATAAATTACCTGAATCAAATGGATTCAATTATGTAATTGTCCTTATAGATTATTTTTCAAAGTGGACTGAAGTAGAACCTCTTATTGTTAAAACAGCAATATCAGTAGCAGCCTTTCTTTATAGAGTTATTTTCAGGCATGGTTGTTTTCAAATACAAATTAATGACCAAGGTCGTGAATTTGTAAATTCAGTATCCATTGCACTTCATGATATGATAGGCGTTCAGCAACGTGTAACCTCTGCTTACCATCCACAAGCTAATGGCCTTGTGGAGAGACAGAACCAGACAATTAAGAAAGCAATTGTTAAGGTCTTAAATGAAAATCTTAAAAGTTGGGCCTCAGTTTTTAGATGGAGTCCTATTTGCTTTACGTGTTAAAGTGCACGATTCAATGGGGTATTCACCATTTTACCTTATGTATAACCGACAACCCTATCTTCCAATTGATGTAAAGTACACAAATGTACTCAATGGGGATAACTACAATCCTGTATATGATAAAGAAGTTATTATAGTTAAATATTACAAAAAGCTTTTCAAATGAAAAGAGGACTTGAAGAAAAAGCCATGACCAATATTGTTTGTGCACAAAAGAAACAAAAAATTGACTATGATAGAAAGCATACAACACCATCAAAATTTTTTGTGGGTCAAAAAGTACTATTGAGAAATTTAAAAAAAGAAAATAGAAAAGGTGGAAAAATGACTTTCTCGTGGCTTGGTCCATATGAGATACTTGATATTTTGTCAAACTCAACATGTTTATTAAGAAACATTAAAGGGAACAACAGAATAAAGAAGAAGTACTCTCTACATCATGTTAAACCATTTGTTGAAGAGAAAAGTAATTCAAAATTGCATAGTTTAACTTCTGAGTGCAACAATCAGGATAAAAGTCAACGTAATTCCAAATTAATGAAACATCCTACCAAAGAAGTTCTCCAAAAAATAGCTGAAGAACAAGGACTTAAAATATTTATAATGCCAGATCTTTTTGGTGGAGAAGAAAATGATGTACCTTCAAAAATACATGTTTGCAAAGGTGATGGCAATTGTTTTTTTCGAGCAATTTCGTTTTTGCTGACAGGTTCTGTGTGTCAACATACACATGTTCGCGATGTTGTTGTTAAGCATATGGTATCAAAGCCTTGTTCGAATCTTTTGTCCGGATATTTAGGCAATGATGTGGAAAACTACATTACCAAAAGTGGTATGGCCACAGATAGTGTATGGACTACAGATGTTGAGATCCTTGGTACTGCAAATCTTATTTGAATTGACATTGCTGTATGGTCCTTCACTGGACAAAAACTAGCATGGCTCAAATATCCAGCATCCATGAAACTCGACCAACTAACAGCTCATAGTATTCTTTTAGAAAATAAAAAACAATCATTATAACGTTGTTTTGTCATTAAAAGCTTTGTAAATGAAATGATGTTTAAACTGAACTAAAATGATGTTTGTATATCAGTTGTTTTACTAAGTTGTTAGTTATAAAAAAATAAATAATTTGCTCAAGGTTGCATATTCTTTTCAACTTAAAAAAACGTAAATAAATTGTTTGTAATAAAACTCTACAGAAGTGATTTTATGGATCGCTAGGCTATTTAATTTATTCTATCATTAGATTTTGTCGCACAATAAAGGAAAATCGCTTTACTTGATGACAGTAAAATTTTAACGTGCGCAGTAAAATTATAACGTTAAAATATTACTGTCTCAGTAATATTTTAACGTTATTATTTTACTGCAAAGGAAGTTTGAGTGGTTGAAGACTTCCGCGCAGTAAAATTTTAACGCAGTAATTTAAAAACGCTACAACGGGCCTACCATGGACGGAAAATTCTTACCAGAAAATATTCTCCCTAAGAAGCCAAGAGTTAATTCATCTTTGTACTCAAATTATTGTAAACTATTGTAGAACTATACCAGTCAGTCAGACTGGAACTGCATCACAACCACCTGCATCACTTGTTAAATATTTTAATACTCAGTTTTATTTTCATGGGAAACTGATTAATAAAGTGTTAGCATCTAATTCCGACACCCTAAACATAGATTGTCTCCAACTTTGGAAAATGCATGAGCAAAAATTCTCAATTTTCAAAAGTGCAGTGAACCTGTTAAAAGGGTACTCAGCCAGGGTGGCCTGACTATGACATCCATATACGCACTGAAATCGTAATATGACTTGACTTGAAGCTTTTTCAAAAGTGACTTGAAAACAGCTCTGAAAGACTACTAAACTAAAAAAAAAATAATAATTGCAATTCAATACGCTTAAAAATTTTAAGTTTAGTATTTTGGTGTTTGCAAAGAAACCTTTTTTACTACCCCTAATAGTGAATCAAAAATAAAAAATTTTGGAGATGGCTTTCGCTCATTGGCCCGAACATGAATTTACCATAGATCCTAGTTCTAATCGGTTTTGACCGATATTAACTATATATAGTTGATTTTTTTTTTTTAAAAAAAGAATCTTCGGCTGGTTTTTTTTGTTGCTATAAACATTTACATTTTATGGCAAAATTTATCTTTTTAATTCTTTTCATCTTTACATAATTCCCAGACCTGATCATTTAACAGAAATATGTCGTAATCAACAAAACATCCTACAGACGCTATAATATTTTAAAATTCCCTTAACCAATGCCGACACCAAGGGGGTGTGCAGGGGGCACGTGCCCCTACTTTTTTTCTAAAAGACCTTTTTTTTTCAGAAAATTCTAGATATAGAGAACTTTTTTAGAAATTGACCATTATGTCTCCCTCCCTCCCCTCCCCCCCCCCCCCCACTTCGAAACCCGTGTCGTCGGCCCTGTTAACTGCGATCACAAATCGTGCTTATTTCGCCTCATTCTCGTTGCGCTTTTTAGCTAAGCATAATATTATTTTAAAAAATGAATTCAATTTTTACAAAGAGCAGGCCCGGTTTTAACAGTTTTCTATGTGTAGGCGAGATGCAAATTTGCCGCCGCAAAAATTAAAAATGCAATAATTTCCAATTTGAAGGAAAATAGAAAAACAGTGAAAATCAAACTTTAATATAGAAAATAAAAAAACTCAATTTATACAAAAATAAAAAACAAAACAAATTCCATTCATGAAAAAATAAAAAACAAATCGTAATTAAAAGTGAATTTTCCTAGCTTTTAACTCTGCGAAATCTTTAACCAAATCTTCTATGTCCAAATGATCAGCAATTTCTTTCTCGATGGAAATCGTAGCTAGACCAACTAAACGATCTTGACACATTTGTGATCTCAAATAGGATTTTATTATTTTCATCTTTGAAAAGCTTCTTTCAGCACTAGCAACTGTGACTGGTAACGTTAGTAGTATGCGAAGAGCTATCGAAAGGTTTGGGAATACTTCGACAACATTAGATGTGTAAATACATTTTAATACACTTTTTGGATCGCTATTGGAAGTATCAAGTCGTCTCCCAATAGCTTTAATTTCATACCAAAGTTCGACCCCGTTGATATCCAACGAAACTTAGAAGATCGATCGCGCCGAAACAATCTTAGGACTGAAGGAATTTACGAGAATGATAAAGAATCATGGGGGGATACAGAAAAAAAAGTCCAAACATTCTTCACCGAAAAACTTGGACTAAAAGATGTTGAAATTGAAAGAGCTCACCGCACTGGACGAAAAAACGATGGACGACCAAGGACTATAATATTAAATCTTCAGAAATATAAAGACAAAATAAGAATATTGAAGGAATTGTATCGACTCAAAGGCACAAATACGTTCGTGAACGAAGATTTTTCTCGAGAAACCGTCGCTATTCGAAAAAAATTGTTCGCTGAAGTGAAAGAAAGGCGATTGAATGGTGAAAGTGTTACGGTAAGGTATGACAAAATTGTTTATATTAAAACTTCTTTTAAAAACAATTTTAACGAATAATTTTATGGGCATTCCTAAAAAGAAATCTTACATAAAATATATTAATCATGGCTACAAATGAAAACTTTGAATCTCGTGTTTTTAAAATTCAAAAAACAAATTGCTCTACGTTAAATGAAAATTTAGACTCTGATTACAATATTTATCACAATAAATTTTCAGATTGTTCATATTACTTTCCTAGCCAACTAGAAGGGTTTCTTTTTAAGAATGAGAATGAAAGAAATAATAATCAAATGTTAATTCTCCACCTCAATATAAGAAGCTTAAATAGCAATTTTGAAAAACTTTTAGACTTATTAAAAGAAACTAAACATGTTTTTAATATAATTTGTTTAACAGAAACTTGGATTTCTTTAGAAGACCTAAATAATTTTCATCTACCTCATTTTAATACATTTTTAATGGAAAGGAAAACAAATAAGCGCGTTGGTGGAGTTTTAATTTATGTTCACGAAAATTTTGAGCATTGTTTTAGGCATGATTTAAGCGTTTCTGACTGCGATAAAGAAATTGCAACTATAGAAATTACTAACTGCAACAACAAAAAAATTTTTCTAAGCTGTTGTTATCGGCCACCTGATGGCGTAAGCGAAAACTTTAGCATGTTTTTACAACAAATTATTAAAAAAGGTACCGTTGAAAAAAAACAAAATTTTATAATTGGAGATTTAAACATGAATTGTTTTCTTTATAATGATAACCTTAAAGTTAAAAATTTTTATGATGAAATTTTTGAAACGGGTTCAGTATCTTTAATAAACAAACCTACAAGAGTAACGACAAATTCAGCAACTCTAATAGATAATATAATAACTTCAGATATTTTCAACAATGATTTAAAAGTAGGTATTTTGCGAACCGATATATCAGATCATTTCCCTATATTCCTAAAATTAGATAATACAAACTCTGAAAAAACTTTAACCGCACAAAGAGTAATTAGAAAACGCATTTATAATGAGGCTAACCTTAATTTATTCAAAAATCAACTTTCATTACTACACTGGAATAACATAAATTTTAATGATAATGCTAACAATATCTATGAGTCTTTTTTCAAATCATTTTTTTCTGTATACGATGCTACCTTCCCAATCATTGAAAATAAAATAACTACTAAGAGCTTAAATACACCCTGGATCACTAAGGGCTTTAAAAAATCGTCCAAAATTAAGCAAAAACTATATATAAATTTTTTGAAAACAAAAACACCTAAAAACGAAAAAATTTACAAGGACTACAAAAACCTATTTGAAAAAATTCGCAAAAATCTAAAAAAAAATTATTAGTCCCAATTACTCAATACATTTAAAAATGACACAAAACGCACATGGCAAATAATGAATGAAATTATTGGAAAACAAAAATCATGCTCAGGTTTTCTGCCACAAATGGTTAGAGTCGATAACAAAAGTTTATACGAACCAAGAACTATAGCTCAAGAATTTAACAAATTTTTTATCGATATAGGTCCAACACTTTCTAAAAAAATCCCAAACACCAAATCTTTATTTACTGATTTTCTAGTACCCATTGATAATTGCATTGGTTCAGTTGAGTTGTCTTCTGAATTGTTGTTTGAAGAGTTTGAAAGAGCCTTCAAATCTTTAAAAAAAAATAAAGCAATTGGAGCAGATCAAATAAATGGAAACGTTATTATAGATTGTTTTGAACAGCTAAAAGTTGTTCTTTTTAAAGTTTTTAAAGCTTCTATCCATCAAGGTGTTTTCCCCGAACTGTTAAAAATTGCCAAAATTATTCCTATTTTTAAAGAAGGGGACAAATCAATTATAAGTAATTATCGCCCTATTTCTGTTCTTTCCACCTTTTCAAAAATTTTAGAAAGAATTATATATAACAGAGTATACAAATATTTTCATGTTAATAAATTACTTAACATTAATCAATTCGGTTTTAAAAAGGATAGCTCAACTGAACATGCAATTATCCAATTTGTACGGGAAATCTCAAAATCATTTGAAAAATCACAATATACTCTAGGACTTTTTATTGATCTATCAAAAGCTTTTGATACGGTTGACCACCAAATTCTAATCCATAAACTTAAACACTATGGAATAAAAAATAAAGTTTTAAAATGGTTTGAAAGCTATTTGTCAAATCGTAAACAATTTGTTCCGAGTAATGACGGTTATCACACCAATTGTCTTTCTATAACATGTGGAGTCCCACAAGGCTCAATTCTTGGTCCACTCCTTTTCCTAATTTATATTATTGATTTAAATAAAGCCTCTAAACTAACAAGTATTATGTTTGCAGATGATACTAACTTATTTCTTTCTAACAGTGATATCTTTGAACTTTTTAAAACAATGAACAAAGAGCTTATACATGTATCGAGTTGGTTTAAATGTAATAAGTTAACTCTAAATTCTAATAAAACAAAGTCGACCTTATTCCATTCGCTTTCCAAAAAACGATATTTGCCATTAAACTTACCTAAAATTTTTATTGATCAAAATGAAATAAAAAGGGATTCCGTAACAAAATTTTTAGGTGTTTACCTTGATGAAAACATCACTTGGAATCATCATATCGACTACATAAGCACTAAAATTTCAAAAAACATAGGAGTTTTATATAAAGCACGAATCTACCTCAATAAGAAAATTTTAATCAAACTTTATTATTCATTTATAGAAAAAAGTAAGTTGCAACGTCTTTATCGCCGTCAGAAACATGCTATCCGTTTAATCTCCTTTGCAAATCGCTTTTCTCACGCAAAACATTATTTTATTGAAATGAGAATTTTAAATATATACGAGCTAAATATATATAATGTTTTATGCTTTATATACATGTGGAAAAATGATTTGTCTCAATCTGTTTTCAACGATATTTTTAATCCGAAACCCATCAACAAATACAATTTGAGAAATACTGATTTTTTAAATGAACCTTTCTGTCAAACGAACTTTAATCAATTTTGTATTGTCTATCGGGCACCACACCTTTGGAATAAAATTGTTTTGCCCAATTTTGATTTCGAACTACCCATTACTTTTCGTTTTTTTAAAAGTAAATAAAAAACCCTAATTTTTTCATTAGAAGACGTATTATGTTATTATTAATAATATGAATTAATAACTTTGCCTTTTCTTATTTATATTTGTAAAAAGTTTATTCTTACTTATTTTGCTGATTTTATATTCTTTACTTCACGTATACGTTTATATAAAATATTAGTGAGTAGATCCGCGTGATCTCTCTTTGGATTATAAAATATATATTTGGATTATATATATATGAAATTTGTAAAAATTTGATACTGTTAATGCTTGTTTGAACTTATTTAAGGTTCTGACGACAAGATCCTTTGATCTTCTTTCAGATACCTTATTTTATATTTGTGAAAGTTTATTATTATCATCATTATTTTCTATTTTATTTTTTTTGGCAATATATAGTTGTAATACGACCAACAAATGTAAAATTTAAAAAAAAAAAAAAAAATCAGATTGGCCTTCAGTCATAAGCGCTAAATGCAAGTCCTTACAGTGTTTCAATAACTCATCATCCATCATCATCACAGCGATAATTGCATAGGAAAGATTTGGTAGCGTTTAAATGCTCTAGAGCAAGCGACAAGTCTAAAGCCTGTGATTGGAGCATTTTGCTGACAATATTAATTTGGAATAAAATGTCATACCACAATACCAAGGAGCAAACAAATTTGAAATTTGAAATATTTCTGGCTATTCCCTTAGCCTCTGCGCGACTCTTGACTTGTGGTGCAGTAGTTAATGTATTGTCTTCTGCGATTTCAATTAGTGCATCGTAAACTCCACTAATCTGAAATCGAAGTGCCCGTACGGCACCGACCCTGCTTTCCCAACGAGTGGCACTTAACGGTTTTATAGTCAGATCGCTTAGGTGGTTTAATAATATACTCCAACGGTGAGTTGATGCTGAGAAAAAGTTATAAATGCCTTGAATTAAATCAAAGAATGCGACAGCCTCTATACAACAATTAGCTGCATCGTTCAATACCAAGTTGAACGAGTGGGCACTACAAGGAACGAAAAAAGCTCGAGGATTTAGTTGACGAATTCTGGCTTGCACACCATTATATTTTCCGCGCATGTTGGCTCCATTATCGTACCCTTGTCCCCTCATGTCATCAAGATTTACGCCTAATTCCTGCAACTTATCGATAACAACTTTTGTCATATTTGCTCCCGTTGTGTCTTGTAATTCAAGAAAAGTTACGAAGTGTTCAGAAACTACGACTTCAGCTGGTTTTTCCGAAGATGATTCAGTTGCACTGACAAACCTAAAAACAACTGTCATCTGCTCCATGTGGCTTATATCTGGGGTACAGTCTAAAATAAGTGAGTAGTACTTTGCTCGCTCTAGTTTTGCTAAGATGTCATTTTTGATTTTATTAGCAAGCAATTCAACGATTTCATTTTGAATAGTTATTCCGAGATAGGTGGTGTGAATTTCACTTGTTGTTATTCGTTGAATATGTTTACTCATAATAGGATCATAATTTCCTAAGAATTCAATAAATTTAAGAAAATTTCCGTTATTCGGTTCGAAAAGCTTTTCACGTGTTCCTCTTAATGCTAGATTTTGTCCAGCAAGAGTTCTAATTAACGTTATTATTCTTGCAAGAACTTGTCGCCAATGTTGAGTTTCAGATTGAATTATTTTCTGATTAATGTGATCAATCGTAGCCCCTGATTTAAGTCTCACCTCCAGATCTCTCCAATTTAGATATGCAGTAGTGTGGCCACTTGATGTTTCATGTCGTTTAATAATAACAGAAATATTTTTCCAATCTCGGCAGCCGTCATGCGATGACAGGGAGAATTTATTCGGACTAAATATCTTACAGCAAAAGCAAAATACAGTGTCTTTCGTAATGGAGTACACCAACCAAGTGCGTTTAATTTTATCGCCATTAGACATTCCGCGATAAAAATGAAAGCTTGAAAATTTTCTACCTTGTTCATCTTCGGGAAATAAAGACGGCAATTTTTGAATTGGACCATACTTCATCAGCAATGCTTTAAATTTACCATCTATTATAGTCCATTTTGCCGGATCATTAAAATTAAGAGGCAAATCTTATTTGGTTTTGGGGTCTTCACCACTTTGATCTTCATTGTTTTCATTTTGTCCTATATCATCGACGTTCTGTACAACAACTTCACTTAAATTGGAGATAAATTCCACTTCATCGACATTTTCTGGTTCTTTAGCAGTATCATCATTTCCAGAATTTCTATATTCATTAACACTAACACTATCCGCATATTCTATTTCTCCACAGCTTTCGATTTCAATTTCAACTTCATTTTGGTTTGAAGTTGAAGCTACTATAGGTGCCAGTGCTTTTTCGCTTGATGACCTGCTCAAAAAGTGCAACAAAGCATTCTTCTGCTTGGCAGAATTTGCTTCACGTTGAAGCCTAATTTTCTTGTATTGTGACCCAGACAAGCGCTGTCTCTTACCACGGTCCATTATATTTTATCGTTTAAAGAATTTAAACTTAAAAAAATATAGCATTGATACATATACCTAAATTTTTATATTTAATGATAATAATAATAATAATAATAATAATAATAATAATAATAATAATAATAATAATAATAATAATAATAAGTTTATTCAAATACATGAAAAAGAAAAAACTAACTTTAACTACTTACTTATAAAAATTATTGTTAGACAAATATTAATCAATTTATAAAAGGGTATAATAATTTTTTTTTTTTTTTCAAAGTTAAAGTTCGTTTAATAATACACTTTTATAACAATTTACAATAGATATCTCAAAGATAACTTCAATAAAATTTTTAAGAAAGTTTCTTAGAAATATTCTGGAACTTTAATTTGCTTAGTCAGCGTATTTTATGAACCAATAGAATTCGTTTGTTTGTATATTTGGCGGTTTGCTAACATCCATCCCTGAAAAAGAAAAAAGAAACTTTTTTTTACTGTTTCTTCTTCGCCAAATCCCAAATGTAAAACATGTATACAAACAAACACTTTTATTACTATATTATTTATTTGAAAAAATTAGTATGTATTAAAGTTCCCGTAAAAAAAAAAAAAATAATTTCTTGTTACAAAAAAAAAATTAAAATTTTTTTTTTTTTTTGGGAAAACACAAAATAAATTAAGAAAAGTGCCGTTCTAGAAACGTGCCGCCGTCGGCTGTCGCCGACGTCGCCTACGCTTAAAACCGGGCCCGACAAAGAGAAAATGCAAATTCTCAAGTACTATGAAATATTGGTATTTAATAAATACCAATATTTTATAGTACTTGAGAATTTGCATTTTTTCTTTGTAGAAATGCATTTTTTCTTTGTAGAAACATTTTTTGTAAAAAAAAAGCCTAAATTCAATTTAAGTATGAGAGTGTAAGCTCTCATATAATATCACATAAATTGGACAGAGAGGACAAAAGCCATAAAGTCGGGGAACCCTATATAGGCTTTTTGGCGCTTCACCATCCATATATATTAAGTTTAATTATTCCTAAAAAAACTAAGCATTATTTTACTAATATAATATAATATTCACAGGGCCGTCCTGAAGAGATTTTAACGGAAGAAGGGGGGGTGTTGTGTCTGTTTTTTTTTCAGCGCCATCCCCCCCCTGTCGGGACGGCGCTGAATATTCAATACAATAAAATGATACAAATTAAACATTTTTATCTCAATAAACAAAAATTATTAGTGTCATAAATATAATATAAAAAATCTCCAAATATATTATAAAGACGGTGTTACCGTCTTTAGAATATATGTGGAGATATAATATATTGGAGTTTTTGTTACCGGTAATTTGCTTTTTTTTCTGTACACTCCTAAACATCCCCTAAATATTTACATTACTTATAGAGCCATGAATAAAAGGATATTCATGTATATATTCATTCTGATATATTCATGTTTAATAGTTTAATTATTCCTGAAAAACTAATTATTTTCTACTTTCAAATAAATCAGGGAGAGAAAAACTACAAACTATGACTTTAACAATATTGTTTACAACAATAATGCTGGTCATATGCAACAACTGTTATGGATTCCTACAAGTAAATTTGGAGTTGGAATCACAACAGCGTTTGGAAAAACTTGGATAGTAGCTCAGTATAAACCTCCAGGGAACTCTCAAACAGATAACTTAAACAAATTTATTAACAAACCAGTCAAAGGTATGCAATATTTTTATGTATTAAAGAAATCTATTGTAACAATAAACGTTAATAAACTGTTAGCTGGTTTACGTTAAAGAAGGGGGCTCGCTTACTCTCATTTACTACAAACTCTCTCACTGGTAAAACTTAAATAGTTTTACAAGTGAGAGAGTTAAAATCTGTTAGTACTAACAATCTGTTAATACTAACAAATTGTGTAAAAGTTTCCCCAATTTGTATAAACAACTCTTATATCATTTGTTAGTTTTAAAGTTCTATAGTATCTCAAGCACATAGCAATGGAATATAAAAAAAAGTAATAATTTTTTCTTAATTTATTACTTTTAAAGTTTTAGGCTTAGGATGGAAACAATTTTTTTCTCAAAGTTTTTAAGCTTTTAGCGACTTCTGAGAATACTTTTGCTGTTTTAGTGTTTTCAATATTAAAATAATGTTTAGCTACTTTACTTTATAAAGGTTTTTTGAAAAAATTTTAAATAATCTTAATAAGTAATGATATTAAATCAAATTAATATCCTACATTAATTTATATTAGTTTATATTTAATTGTTATATTATTTATATTTATATTAATTTAATATATTGTAATATTGTAATACCTTAATTTGTAATTTTTGAGACTAAACTTATTAGATTAGATTTTTGAGATTAAACAAATTTCATATTTATTTACTCTTTTTTTCTTATTTTGCCTTTTTAAGAAGAATTGTAAATATATTTAGTGCAGAAAAAAGTATTTATTATTAGGAACATAGTTTTCGGTGAAGCATTTTCAAGTTTATTTATGTATTGAGTCTCTTCTAGCTTGTATGATGTCTGAACCTTTTTGAAATGAGATATGGTATTTATTTACTACCCAAATTCAATTTAAAAAAAAATTGAACTTGAGTAGCAATTGGGTAAAAAAGTTAATTTTATATTTACATATCTTTAGTTATTAAGAATTGAGGAAACTGGGAGTTGCAATGATTCTTATGCAAACAATTCCCTCTGGACAATAATTTCTAACAATTGTTCCAAATAGTGATTAGCGATTACAGAATAAGTAATTCCCTTTGACGAATTACACAGAAAATGATTGCTCAAGCATTCCCTAAGAGACTAATTCTACACAAAGAATTCTCACAAACCATAGCGCTAAACTCACTAGAGGTTGAAATAACAATATGAGTGGTTAAAAACATCTTTTTCATAAATAATTGAAGTCCATATTTTATTATTGTTTTAATGAAAATATTATATTATTTTTGTAATAATATAAAAATATATAATAATTGCTGTATTTAACTTGGAACATTTTTGCTTTTAAATGTCACAATTCTTTTTTTTTTAATCTTTTTATTTATTTTCTTGTAAGTTTTTGTTGCAAATGTTATGAATGAATGGTTTATAGATAATTTTTGTAGAAATAACAATTGTCTTCTTATTATTAAGTATCAATTTAAGTAGTAAAAAATTTGTGCACGAGTGTTAATAAAGTTTTAAATATCTAGTTTTTACAGTTTTTCAAATGAGCAGAGATAAAAAAATATTTTATATCTCTGCTCATTAAAATCAGAGATAAAATTATTATTTAAAATTTAATAATAGTTTAATTTAATAATAATTTAGTAGAAAAGATAAAAATTTTGTTAAAATTTTTGTATGTAATGTTTGAGCATTAAAACAAACATTTTTTTCCACTAACTGTACTTTTTTTTTTTTTCAGTTTCTTTTCATTTTTTTTTTTTTTTTTTTATAGCTTATTCCGCCGAAGTGAAGCTGTTGCAATCAATGAATTATTTTTAAATAATTTTAAATTATCAATTGCGCTTTTACTTTACTAACTTTTTTTTAATATTACTTTATTTCAGACCCAACATGACTTTTGAAATACTATTTTTTTTGATAATATCAAGAACTTGTTCGATGTTTAAGGATCTTGTTATAATATATAATATTATAATATATATTTTGCCATAAAGAAAATATTTACAAAATTAGACTTTAAAAACTGTATATACACGGCTGGGGCAAGAAGAAGACAAATTCAGTCTTATCACCAAGCCCCTTCGAACAAGAATATAAGTAACAAACAAAACAAAAAACCAAAAAACCAAAAAAATCTGTTATCACAATATAATATATGCGTAAGGTACATATATAAATACAAATATCTAAATATTTTTCATTAAAATTTAATATTTTTTTTTAGTTTTTTTTTTTTTTATTAGGATTTCAAATTTTAATAGTAAATAAAAATGAGATAAAACATGATAATTTAAGAAGGTAAAGATTCAGATTAAAATCAAAAATTAATATGTTAAAAAAAATTAAATATCAAGTAAAAAACAAGTGATTACTCCTATTTAAAAGTTTCAGAAGAAGTCAAGTTCATTGTCAATTATCAAAAGTTTACTTTTTTTTTTTTTTTTAATTGATCAAGGGAAGAAATTTTTTTAAACTCATTATCCAATAGGGTGTTATAATTAGGTCCATAATTTAGGTCCTCTGATTGCTATCGAGAACCTAGTCGCAGAATAATATTTTTTTGATTGAATATAATTGTTGTTTGAAAATCTTGTTGGGTATAAATGATTTATTTTTTCGAAAAATGAATTAAATAAAATGGTTGCCATTTTATTATCTACTTTGAACATAAATATAAAAATTTGATATAGGTTAAGTTGAAATACGTTAAGTATTTTGAATTTATTAAAAAGTAATTTAATGTGCGAAAAGCGATTCACATTCCCAATAATTCTTAGAGCGTGTTTTTGTTTAATTAGAAGTCCTTTATTTTTAGATACATTAGTGCTGCACCAAGCAACATTAGCGTAATTTAGATAGCAATGAATAAAAGAAAAGTAAATAAGTTTCAAACAAGTTTGGTTCAACAACTGTTTTGCTTTGTATAAAAGGCCTATATTTTTCGAGATTTTATTTTGGATTATTCGTATGTGCTCCTTCCATGTTACGTTTTCATCTAAAACAACGCCTAGAAACAACAAAGAACTCTCTCTTTTGACATAAGAGTTATTAATAATAAAGGATAAATACCCGGATTCGATACCCGGTTTAAGACTCAGCGAGTCTCATGATTTGACTCTTTGGTTTTGGATGTACACATCGGAACGCGTCACACTGTATCCCCATCTTTTTTTTAACTTGAAATTTAGACCACGGCTTTTTTGATGTTTTGAGAACATTCAAGTTTATATATGTTTCCATGTATGTCCGAATAGACACTAACCTCATAAATTTCTAATCAAATCTGTTTATTGTATATGCGATTGTTTTAAAAGCATTCGCTAATATAAAAACTTTTGGTAAGAAAGGTTGAAGTTAATAAGTTAATTCATTTAGCGCGTGTTTAAAAAAAAAACACATTTCATTTGTTAATTAAATAGTTGATTAATATCTCCATTTTAGGAAAAAAGTAAAACATCATACGTTTAATGTGACATTTTATACAGCGCTATTATGCCGAAGAATTCAAAAGTGTGGGACTATTTCACCCAATGTACTGATTTGAAAAGTGGTAAATGCAGTAGGTGTTCAACGATAATGTCAAACAAAGATGGAAATACTTCATCAATGATTAAACATTTAAAAGTTAAACATGGAATTTCTTTACCAACATGAGAAGAAATAGGAGAAAATTCCACCAACAAACAATTTAAAACTATGGACACTATCGTTTCTGTTGCAAGAAAGCCTTTAGAAGAAATTGTTGCTAAATTAGCCGCTCTTGATGGTATATCAGCCGAAAGAGATGTTATGAATTTAATTCATCAATTTTATGAAAAAAAGAAGTTGTAAATATTAGAATTGTTACAAGAAAAAGTTAAAGAAGGCTGACAATTTAGCATTACACTTGATGAATGGACGAGTATGAAAGTTCAGAAATATCTAAATATCAATTTGCATGGAATTGACTCTGAAGTGTATAATCTGGGTTTAGTGAGAATTTCTAACTCGTGTACAGCTGTACAGTTAGTTGAAAAAGTAGAACAACATTTAAACACATATAATATTAATTTTAAAAAACATATAGTTGGTTCAACCGGCGACGGTGCAAGTGTAATGATAAAATTTGGACAAGAATCTCCTAGTCTCTATAATTTGTGTTTGAATCACACTATACACTTAGCTGTTTGTGATATACTATATAAAAAGAAAATATTGCCGTCTTGCAAAATGAAGATAGTATTGATGGTGATGGTGATGACCATGGTCAAGATGGTATTGATGATAATCAAGATGAAAATTATTATTCTGACGAGAGCGGTGATGACGTTGAAGAGTACGAACATGTTGAATTAACAAATTTAGGAAATATAGTAGAAAATATAAAAAGTGTTCGTATAATTGTAAAATTTTTTAAAAATTCTTCTGTGCAAAATAATATTTTGCAAGAAAAGGTCAAAATAGTTTTAGGTAATGAACTTCAGCTAGTGTTAGACGTAAGTACTCGTTGGAGCTCATTGCTCGAAATGGTATCTAGATTTTTAAAATTATTTTATATCGTTAAAGAAGCTCTTCAAGATATTGGAAGTGTACATTTAATAGAAAATATTAATATTGAATTATTACTTGAACTGGAAAATACTCTAAAGCCTATTAAATTAACTGTTGAAGTTCTTAGCAAAGACGATGCTAATATTGCCACAGCCCGATTAGCAATTGATTTTATGTTAAGAAAAGGAAAAGAATCCAATGGTAACATAAGTAGAGAACTATTAATGACGATGAAAACTTGAATAAACAGTCGTAAAAACCAAGAATTAGAAGAGCTATTAAATTCTCTTGTAAATGGTACTATGCCTTCAAAGAAAATACAAACATTTACTATAGGTTTAATGAAAAGATTATTTGATGGGGATGAAGAACAGCAAAACACACATGAACAGGAACATTCAACTGAAAATAACGAAAATACTACAGGAAACGCAGAAGATTTAACATTGGAAAAAGAACTACATAAAATATTAGAATGTGCGAAATGTCCAAATTTGCCTAGTTGCAGAGATGAATTTGCTGGTATTAAAAAAGAATTTTTATTGTTTTCAAAAACTAAAAAAAGAACTGCATATTTAGAAAAACTGTATCAAGTGTTAATGACGATAAAACCAACGTCAACAAATTCCGAACGAGCATTTTCTGTAGCATCTAACTTCTGTACAAGAATTCGTTCTAGATTATCAGACAACTCATTGAGTGCATTAGTTTTTTTAAAGTTTTATTTTTTAAGTAAAAAATAATTGCTCTGTATGTATTAAACACTTATACATATTTTAATTTAGTTGAGTTTATTATTGCTAGTACATTTACACTCATTTTATTATAAATTATGTTTGTAAATACTAAAGCAATATTTTTTTTAAAGTAATGTCAAGTTTATTTGGTAGTTTAAGATAATAATAAAGGTTAAAGCCGGATAATAGTCATTTTATTTACCATAACAAACACCAAATCCATTTTTTAAAATGGGCGTGAGAACAAAAAATCATTTTTTTTTAATTATTCATAATTATTTATTTATATAAAATTTAATTATTCATAATTATTTATTTATATAAAATTTAATTATTCATAATTACTTATTTATATAAAATTTAATTATTCATAATTATTTATTTATATAAAAAATCATTTTTTATTTATTTTTTTAATTATTCATAATTATTTCATGCTATTGTTAAAAGTGCGAGTTAAAAAAACGTATTAGAGCCGGACTCAAACCCGGACCCGATAAATATTCGTAGGCAAGGCTCGGACTCGTCAGGTCTAAAAAAGCCGGGTTTTTCCAAACCCTATCAGAAACAGATTAAATTCCTAAAAAAATTGATAAGAAGGACGGTGTTTCACAGTATAACTTAGCCAAAAGATTCAATGTTTCCCAGTAATATATATCCAAAATTGTCAAAAATTGTCAGATTAGTCAAAAACTGGGATAGGGATTGGGTTTTTTGGCTTTTGTAGTGTAGTCCTATTATATTGCAATATTGACTAGGATGATGTAGAGTGCAGGCGGTGATATCTGTTGCAAGGACACACCCCTGACGAGTGGCGTTAGTGCAGGTCTCGGGCTCTCCGAAACGTCATTGGTGATCGCAGTGCATTCCTGAGGAGGGGGATCACCATTTATCCACTACTTAATTCTAATTGGTTATTATGGCACCAACATTTTTTTACCTCTTAAACCCATGTATTTTTGCACTTTGTGAGCTTTTTATTATGAATTTGTTACATTAACGATATTTATATATTTTTATGTTACACAGGTTATTATCAGTTCTCAATTTTTTATCTAGAGTTTAGAACATATATAGTACCACATTTATTAGACACTTGTATGGTGCGATTATTTTAGTTATGAATACCATTATAAACCAGCGGATTTTTATTGACTTGTTTACTCATAGATCATTGTTTCATCATTTGCTAAAAGATGACTAGAGTGTGAGTTTTTATTCCTCTTTTCCTGAGTTGCTAACTTTTATTCCTCCTACTAAATAATCTTTACATTAATTTATGTTTTTTTACCTAAATGACATCATCTTCAATCTGTTTTTATTTTCACGTCTCCCAGGTCTACGTAACTGGACGGCTCCGTTGGTCACTTTTTGGGATCATTGTGTCGCATATGCAAAAAAATTTATTCTTTGTGGCTGGTGAGCCCCGACTTTTTCCAATGTACGCCACAACAACAAAACGGACATTTGGCTATCCCGCTGGATGTGGTTACGGCGCTCAATAACCTAATGACTACGCTGATACTCACGCACACATTCAGTCGGAAGCTCCACAATGCACCTCGGATCAGCGCTCGCTGACTATGTGCTCGGATCTGAAATCTCACTTCATAGCACATCATTCCACACCAGCACGGGGCAGTAGCTCTTTTGGTTAAGAGTGATGGCTTGTGGCCTACGGTGACTAATGTGTGCATTCGATCTGTTGAAATCCATTCTGTAGGTCTCATGTCTGGCTCTGATGTGCTAGCCCATAAGCGCAAGAAGTGAGTGTGTTTAGCTTTCTATTCACCCGATTTGAAAGTGAATGGAAACATAATGAGACCATACTAGACGACAAACGGTACGTACTAATGCACTACACCATCACAGCTGTAGACATCAACGGTCTTCAAAATCAGTATATCAAATATTTGTTCTTTGTTACATATGATCTACATACAGAGTGATTAGAGTGTTAGTTTGTTCTCTCCCTGCCCTCCGAGCATTTACTTCTTTCTTTACCTTAACAAAAGTCTTATCACTCATTTTATATTTTCTTATGATTTTTATTTTTTATTTAATGACACCATCTTCTAACTGTTTTTATTATCACATCTCTCAGGTCTATGAAACTGGACGGCTCCGTTGGTCACTTGTTGCGATCATTGTGTCGCATATGCAAAAAAATTGATTGATAAGAAGGACGGTGTTTCCCAGCATAACTTAGCCAAAAGATTCAATGTTTCCCAGTAATATATATCCAAAATTATTAACGAAAAGATGAGCATTCGATATTGTAAAAAAATTAAAGTGCCAAAAAGAACATTGGTTCAGAAAGCTACTGTGCATCCTAAGTGCCAAAAGTTAGTTGCACTTTTCCAGAAAAAATGTGTGATAATTGACGATGAATCGTATTTTCTTTTGTGCAACACAGCTTTCTGGCAACGCAGGATATTATACTTCTGATCCCGACACAACTCCTAACAAGGTTAAACTCAAAAGAAAAAGCAAATATAAGCAAAAATTATTAGTTTGGATAACCTTGTCAGAGAAAGGGGTCTCAAAGCATTATATAGCTCCTTTGGGTCAAGCAGTTAACAAGGATGTGTACATTTCCAAATGCCTAGTTAAATTAAAAAAGTTCATCAACAAGGTTCATAAAAACAACAAAATTGTGTTCTGGCCTGATCTAGCTTCCGCACACTATTCAAACAAAGTACAAAATTACCTAAAAGGCAAAAATATTGAATATGTGCCGAGAGACATAAACCCTGCTAATGTGCCTGAATTGCGCCCAAATTTTGGAATGAAATTAAAAGATTGGTGTATGCAGACAATTGGCAAGCTAAAAATCTATGCCAACTAAGAAATCGAATCAAAATATCGATCAAAATCACATACGTAGGCTTGGGGCGAGTATCTTTACAAGAGTTGACCTTGTTTGGGGAAATGGACTTATAAACAAATAATTTTTAATTTTATTTGTAAAATACAAATTTTTTGTTAATTTGCTTTTTAAATTTAAAAGGTTGATAACTCCGTTCAAGAGATATTCATTGAACCCTGAGGAACACCGCAGATGATATTAGGGGCTGTCCATAAAAGATGTTAATAATTTTTCCCGGTTTTTTGGTTTGACAATAAGTAAATATAATGGGGAAAAATAAATAAATACATGAAATAAAACTAAAGTAAATAAATTGGATATTATGATCTTTATAAATAAATGAGATATAATGGGGCAAAATAACAAATAAATAAATGGAATAAAACAAATAAAGTTATATAGGATAAAATGACAATAATAAAAAAAAGTTTGAATATGAAGTTTAGATTTTTTTTTTTTTTCCAGCTGGGTACCCTACGTTATCAGATTTAACATCAGCAAGCAATTCTAAAGAGGTAAGTTTTGTCTTAAACTTACCTCCTGCATCTCCAGTACCTGAATGCAAAGATGATATAAGTTATTGTTACCAATATCCTGGTTGCCAAGACTCAGTTAAAAATTGGTGTAAAAAATCATGCAAACTTTGCAAACCAGGAAGTAAAGTAGATGGTGGTTGGACTGAATGGACAAAGATTTCAGAATGTTCAGTAAGAGTAGTTTTTAAAATGACAAAAATTGAAAAAGATAATCATTTATATACATAATCAAACATTTATGTGCGTATATACATACATCAGGCCTTGTTATGAGGTTGTATTGCATAACCAAAACACTTAACGCTAGTAAATGTAACTTTAACACAGCTTTGATATTTACAATCTTAAAAGTTAAATAATCTCATTAGGGTAAAGTACCTTTAAAGACTATATTTCCTTTTAATTTATTTCTTAAAGCAATCTGATACTCAACATAGTCTTTAGTATTTTTTACGTATTTAATGTAATATCTTTAATTGATTTCAAACAATTTACAGAAAGATTTTAGTTACCAAGGAAACATAAACAAAATTTGTAAACATGAATAAATTATGTTAAAAGAACTTTACTTGAATAAGAAACAAAAAGTTTTGTTTTTTAAAAGAACTCTTTATACATTTGTAAAAAGAGTTCTTTTAAACAAAAAACTTTTCCTTTTTTTAAAAGAAAAAAATAACTTTTTTTATTTGTTTTCAAATATTTTATTCTACAATAAAGAGATTTGTTTTACATTATAATTTAATAAGCAAGAAAAAAATTTCTTTACTAATAAATATTGCAAACTTTTTTGCATTTTTTTGAAACTAAGTTTAATTTTTTAAAATCATATTTAATCCTTAGTCTTTTTAAAAAAATTCTATTTAAAATAATCAGTTGCAGTTAAATGCTTTTTTTATGACAGTATTTTCTGAATAAACAATAAACAATATTAAAAGATAATTTAAATATTCCAATATAAAAAAAGGTTTTGCTCGGGGTAAAACTGCTGAACGTGTATGCAAATTGCCATTTCATACATAAAATGCAAGCTTCGTAATGCTTTTTAACAAGACCTGATATATAACGTATATCAATTTAAAAATTAGCAAATAAATGAGACCAAATCACAACCCACTGATTAACACATCAGTTAGTTTTAATTTTTTTAAATGAGCAACATTTTCTTTTTGATAAAAATATTCCTTTTTTTCAGTGAATCTTAACAAAGAAAAAAATCAAAATTTAAATTCACATTTGTGCAAATTTTATGAAGAGAAAATCAACAAATATAAATAACTTGTTTCTTTTTAGTATAAGGTTGCTCCAGAATAATTGTTTATACGCATTTCCAATTTCTTGAACAAATAAAATTGTGAAGTCAAAATACTTATCAAAAAATTTTTCTAGTTATGTAGCTATGCCTTTCTATAAGTAACTTGTACCTTTAAAAAAAAATGGTAAAATTAATATGGTAGTTTAATATGGTGCCTTTAAAATAATATAAATTAGTTATATATAATTAATAATATAAATGTAGTTATATTATTTATTATATAAATAATATAACTACATTTATATTATTTATATAATAATTTACATATTATAAATAAATTACCTATTACAATTTGTATTATTAAATTAAGTTGCTGATAAAACCAAAAAAATAGTAGTAAAATGATAAAACTAAATATTTTCAAAAGCTATTTATCTCTAGGTTTTTTATCTCTAGGATCTTGATCTACCAAATTGATAAAGTCTATCCCTATTTATTTCCCCATCAAACATTCATCTTTTACTAGACTAGGCATTAGTGACATAATAGTGTCTTTGGCGGCAGGATTAGCTCTCCTTTGTGCTCTAATTATATAGTTAACTAGCACTTGCTCAGCTGCTTTCATCAAAAAAGTGCAGGAATTTATTTTTTTGACCATAGAGGCTTTTCTACTAATCTTGTCCCTCAAGGTTGTTATAGGAATGCCATAATGCTTTGATGCACCAGTTGTGCTTCTTTGATCACTAAAAAATAGGTTTTAAAATATTTAGCTACCTAGACTATAAGACTTAATAAGAAAGTTTATTAAGTTTATTAGATACTGAAAGTTAATAGATACCAATGTTTCATAAAGGTAAATATAGTTTAAGTTTAAATCTCTTTTTAATCAATATATATATATATATATATATATATATATATATATATATATATATATATATATATATATTTTTTTTAACATCTTCACTTCCAACAAGGCTGCAAGCAACCACTATAAGAGTTGGAAGTTACTGGAAGAGAAAAGACTAAATCTGTAGAGCAAGATGACGATTGACTGATGACTTAAAAGATTGCAAATTATATGAATCAGGAAAGCAAGATGAAGGAAGCGAATTCCAAAGAACTGATGTTCGAGGAAAAAAACTAGAAGAATAAGAGTTTTTGAAGCACTTAGGAACAGTCACAGAAAAAGGATGAGACTTAATTGAATGGCGAGTAACACGAGAATGAATTTTAGTAGATGGCACAAGGGACGCTAGCTCTTTAGAGCAGTGCCCATTATAGTATTTGTAGAAAAGAGAAAGAGAAGCAACATTACGACGATGTGACAATGGTTGGAGATTGGCTGCCAGAGCAGGTCCAACTATGTTTACAATTCGTTTTTGCACCTTGTCTAAAAGAGAAAGAGCATCTTTAGAAGATCCGCCCCAGATGTGGCAACAGTATTCCATACAGGGACGGATTTGAGATTTATAGAGATAGAGAATAGAATCTGGAGTAAGAAAGTGTCGAGCTCGATAAAGAGATGCAACCTTAGCAGATGCTAATTTTGCAATGGATTTGATATACGGTTTAAAAGAAAGATCAGAAGTAAGAGTTAATATATATATATATATATATATATATATATATATATATATATATATATATATATATATATATATATATATATATATATATATATATATATATATATATATATATATATATATTGGGTTGGTAAATAAGTTATTGCGGATTTTTTTTAGAAAATAAAAGACAACTTTTTCCATTTGAGCTACCATCTTTCAGGCAACATCATAATTCCATGTTTATAAAACTTCTGGTTGTTATCAACAAAAAACTGAACCAGGTACAATTTGATATCATCATCATTATTGAAATTTTTACCATTCAAGGAGTTTTGCAAAGATCGAAATAATAAGTAATCAGATGGTACAAGGTCAGGGCTACATGGTGGATGTGGCAAAACATCCCAACCAAGCTCCAATAATTTTTGCTGAGTGACCAAAGATGTGTGTGGCCTTGCATTGTCACGATGGAGTATAACACCTTTTCGATTTGTCAATCCGGCTGCTTTTCTTCAACTGCATTGTTCAATTTTCAATTTTAGTTGTTCAATGTAAACATCTGAATTGATTTCTTTGTAATCCCATCAAACTGATAACATTCATTTGATGAGTATCAGCTTTTGATGTTGTTTGAGCTGCTTCACCTGGTTTGCTCCACAATCTTTTCCGATTGAGATTGTTGTAAACAACCCATTTTTCATCACCAGTTATCAATCATTTTAAAAATGGATTATTTTCATTACAATTCTTTGATAATTCGCAGATGTTAATGCGTTGTGTTAAATGATTTTCTTTTAGTTCAAGAGGAACCTATATATCAAGTTTTCGTACATAGCAAAGTTGTTTTAAGCAATTTTCAATGCATGTATGTGATACATAAAGATTCTCTGCAATCTCACATGTTGTACTGTGATGATCCAAATTGATTATTGCTTTGATTCGGTCGTCATCAACTTCAACTGGATGACCAGGGCGTTTTTCATCTTTGAGTAAAAAATTACCAGAATGAAATTTGGCATACCAATTTTGACAGTTTATTTAAAGCTTCATCACCATAAACAGCGCGTAACTTTTTGTGAGCTTGCAATGCGTTTTTTCTTTTCCGGAAAATAAAAAAAAGTAAAATATGACAAAAATGTTTGTTTTGATTTTCCATTTTTCAACAGATGCCAAATAAAAACTGCACAACTGATCAAAAAAAATTTTTTTTTCTGATTGACAGTTGAAGTACTAACTATCAAATAACAAAATGTGTTTGACATTCGATTATGTCAGCAAACCTAAAAATTCAACTAAAGCCATCTATAAGTGAAACCTGCAATTACTTAGTTGCCAATTTCTAAAAAAGAAAATTTGTTTTTAAAAAATATCATAATTATTTAATTATATGCTGTAAGTTTTTTCCATATAAATATAAAAACAAAAAAATGATGTTGTATAATGGTTTATAAAAAATTTAAATGGCAACCATCAACAGTGGAAACTACAAGCAACTACCAATGTCAATGGTAAGTGACTACTGGTGAACACTGGCGAAGATTGAAACGCTTATTATATGGCTATTTTAAAATAAAATTGAGCCATGTAACTAATTTAATTTAAATGTCCTGAATGAGATATGTCTTTGAGGTCGAAATCGCTACTTTTGAACTTCGTAAACCAATATCAAGCAGTTCTTTCAGCTACAGCACCCTCTCGGTATACGCCACAAGTTTCTCTAGCAGCTTCCGTGGCTTGTGCACCTCTATTAAAAGCAAAACAAAAATGGTGTCAAAAATACTCATTTTTATCAACTTGAAACTCCATGTCAATGCTCTAAAAAATAAAAAAAATCACTAAAAAGTAAAAAATACTTTTTATTTGATTTTTTTGGAAAAGTTTTTTCCAAAAAAATCCTATGCTTTTTTTTTAAAGTTATAATCACCATGTTTTTATTAGTTACAAAGTGAATATCAGAGTTTTTTTAAATAAGATTTCGAAACTTTCCATCAATTAGTTTTTGCTCTGCATGTTTTTTAGTGACCAAGTGGCAAATACTAGGTTGGATGGCGAACACTGAGTATTTAACTCTCTCTCTTTATATATATATATATATATATATATATATATATATATATATATATATATATATATATATATAGATATATATATATATATATATATATATATATATATATATATATATATATATATATATATATATATACACACATATATATATATACAGTGCTTTTTATAAAGTATAAATCATCCTGCCACCTTTTTATAAATCTCTTTATAAAACAATGATTAGGTGGAATGGTATTTTTAATTTACCAAATACCATCCCATTCCTTTTTTTTCTCCACTTCGAGCACTGTTTATATATATGTATATATATATATATATATATATATATATATATATATATATATATATATATATATATATATATATATACACATATATATATATATAATTATATATATATGTATGTATGTATATATATATATATATATATATATATATATATATATACATATATATATATATATATATATATATATATATATATATATATATACATATATATATATATATATATATATATATATATATATATATATACATATATATATATATATATATATATATATATATATATATATATATATATATATATATATATATATATATATATATATATATGTATATATATATATATATATATATATATATATATATATATATATATATATATATATATATATATATATATATATATATATATATGTATATATATATATATATATATATATATATGTATATATATATATATATATATATATATATATATATATATATATATATATATATATATATATATATATATATATATATATATATATATATATATAGTCTTGCATGGTAGTCACAAAGTTTTTCCCATAAACTGTTGTTTTAAAGAGCGCGTTAATAAGCAGAAAATGTTTAAAACACTTCAAAAAAAATTTTTGTTTTGTTTTAAATGATAGACTGCCTGCCCAAACCAAACCCTCAGTTGATGTAGCAGCACTCTTTTGCGAGTCAGGCTGTTTGTCATTCGTTGTAGCAGCACTCCGTTACGAGTCAGGCTATAAGATAGTCGATGTAGCAACACTTACGCATGTTTTAAAAATGTTTTTTAATAAAACAAAAACACTACTAATTAAAAAAAACTTTCTAGTCATTATTATTGCGGTTTTTTTAAAAAACAATAAAATTTAATATACTTCCGCATTAATTTAATTGCTTTGACATTTCGATGACAATCAAATACAGCTTAAGAGACGAGGTAATAAAAATTATAGTCGAAAGAGTCTTTTTTTACCATAAAAGTCTCTTTCGACTACACTTTAAGGATATATATATATATATATATATATATATATATATATATATATATATATATATTATTGTTGAACCTTACCCAGTTTTAAATTGACAAATCAATCGAATGTACAATTATTTTAATTACAACAGTTTACTTTACAAAAATCAGGTTTTAAAGACAATAACTCAACTGAATATACAGTATTCTAGTTTATATACAAAAGCTCAAATTCTTTTGAATCCAAAGCATTAGATATTGTAAGTCACAATATTTTGTATTACAGAATAAATAGCAGATTTTTAAAATGATTTTAAAGCAATTTGTAAAAAAATGATATTATCTATTGTTATGATGTAACTTGTCAAAATAATTTTGTAAATAAATCTTGTTTTGTTCCACAAAGTTCTTTTATACCAACTTTTTTTCTTGATTCACAAAATGAATTATGTAAGGCTCAAATCTATTATTGTGATTGTTGATGATGCCAATCTATACATCTCGAATGATGATATTTATAAATTTTTTTTGACTACAGATAACAAACAGCACAAAGCATCCAGTTATTTCAAATGTAAAAAATTAACTCTAAACATAAAAAAAATGAAATGGACTTTCTTTTATTGCCTTGCTAAAAAACTTTTTTTTATTGATCAAATTGAAATAAAATGACAACAGAATGTTTAGGTATTTTTCTTACTGAAAGCACAAAAATAACATATTAATTGCATTTACACAAAAGTTCCCAAAAGTTTTTATTTAAAATTTAGATTTTTTTTTTTTAAAATATTTTATACATTTTATATTTTATTTTATTTAAATATCTGTGTTAGAATTATTTTATTAAATAAGTCTAACGCAGCTCTAATACACAATTTTTCACACAAAGTTTTTTTTACACTTTAATTAATGCTTTTCACACTTCAATTTACAACCAAAAGTATCTTAACCGTAACGTGTTACCCTTTGCCAATCCATTTATTTTATTTTATTAAAAAAGTGTTAAAAAAAAATCTAATAGTCATATCATGGTGCACTGTGGAGGAGCATTTATCCAGGAAGTTTACTCCTCTTACCTTACAAATTGAGCTAGAGCCAGCATCGAACCTCAAACCTTTTGGTTTTGAACCAGAACTCTAACTGTGCCACCACTGTTGTAATTAATTTTGCAGATCTGTTTTTTTATACTAGAATTTTTTTTATGGAATTTGTTCATAAACATTGAATGTATTCAATAACTTAAATTCATATAAGTTCATAAACATGAATGTATTCAATGTTTATGAACTAGCTGAATTTAATGTTTTATGTTTTAAATATATGTGGAAAAACAATTTATACCATTAGTCATTAAAGGTTTATTTATTTTAAGATAAATAATTATTACTAAGAATTACTAATTATAAATAATTAAAGATTATAAACAAATATCTTTAATAGGTTAAGTGCTAATTTAGAATTTAATTTTTTAAATGTTTTTTTTTTCTTCACTCATATTTACCACTATTGTTGTAAAGGATATATTTCTTTACTAAGCATTTACCAATGCTGATGTATGTTTTGGGCATTTCATTAACCTAATTTTGCTTGAATGCTGGAATAAAACATTTATTGCCAAAATATCTCAAATTCTACATACCATTGTCTATCTGTCTTGTATACTTAATTGTACCATTTTTTTAAAACATAAAAACAGTCACATGAAAACAGTGTCATAGAAACTGAACAACTTTATGGCATTTCTTTTTGCATATGAGGTGTTTAAGACTTTTATGTTATTTTTATTCAATATTCTAATGTATGATTTATTTCTAAGTAGCACAACCGAATATTTTATATTCCAGTGTATGTTTTTTTTTAATGTATTCTAATGTATGTTTTTTTTTCAATGTATTCTAATGTATGTTTTTTTTTTCAATGTATTCCAGTGTATGTTTTTTTTCAATATATTCCATTGTATGGTTTCTTTTCAATGTATTCTAATTTATGTTTTTTTTTCGAGCCGAAACTAAATAAAAGTAAAAAAAAGTGCTGACAATTAAGTGGTAGTTTTTTAAAGTTTACACTTTTATATATTTTATATATTTCGTTACTACTTATAAGTATTTTTTACTTTTAAATAATTCTCTTATAAGTTATACCTTTCTTCTTTTTTTTTATTACTAAATGTTCTGTTGCTCTCTCAGTAAAATTAATTCAATTTCCTGCTAAGAATTACTGTTGAATAGTGATTAATTTCTGTTGCTCTTTTAGCAACACTATTCTTTTTTTCTATTTTCTATTTTAGTCTTTTGAACATCAAAAGATTAATGAGTTGAAATTAAATTTTAATAAGAACAGTAAAAATATTTGCAATAACTCAATTGTTCTTTAAACTTATATTTTTGGAATAAGGTAGAAAATAATTTTGAGCTTTCTTTTCTTGTTTCTAAGCTCCAACTATTGTAAATTTTTGCAAAGATTCCTCATTAATAGCCACTAAGTTTAAAGGACAATCGAAAAAGCTACTCTAATTTTTTTTTTCCAAATTGTTGCTGTATACTCAACTCTATCTCAAAAACACAAAACTTGACAAACAACAGTGGCTGGTGCGCAAAACAATACGTTTAAAACAGGGACCATGTTCCTGGTCAAACCTGCTACAGAAGTACTACTACTACATTACCACCATTGTTACTACACCATAATTGCATATATCAATGTATGCACTGATGGTGTTAAACTCAAACTATTGTCTATGGAGCTTTTTTTTATAACTTCATAAATGATAAATTAAACATTGTTGAACAAAGACAATTTAAACTTTTTTCACAAACTGTGATTTTTTCCTCACGTGTTGTGCAGCATTGCATTTTACACAATTTAATATCTTATATATATAAAACATTATTCTATGTTAGGGCGATAACAAGTATGAAGAAGTTCGTTATTGCATGAATCCAATTCCAAGAGAGGGAGGTAGAGATTGTGTTGGAGATGACCAGCGTTATCATGTTTGTAGCAACTGCGAATGTGATGATGTCATTGACACTTGTGATCAATATAAAAGAGCTGGTTATTGCGAAAAGACAATAGATTGGGCAAAAATAAATTGTTGTAAAACATGTTTTTGCGATTCTTCAGAAACAGGTTTGTTATTTAATTTATTCCAGTAAACAATGACTCAATTAATGACATCCTGATTATTTATTATTATATTATTTGTATAAATTAAAAGTTTTATTATTTTAAATATTTAATATAATATTTTATTTTGAGCGTTCCAAACTTTATAAGATAACAAGATGTCAATATGAAAAGCACTGAAAATAAACTTGAAAAAAGTGTACTGATTTACTAAAGTTCTTAAAGATTTACTTAAGTAATAAAACAATGTTAAAGGTTACAAAAATTTTTTTTTTTTTTTTTTTTTGTAGTTTTACTTTTTTTTTTTTATCAACTTACGTATTTCATTTAAAGTAAACTTGTTTAAGCTGCAGATTTTAGTTGTTCATAAAAAAAGTTAAAAATTCTAGTTAGATTCTAGTTAGATGACCCAGCCCAGTACTTAAATGAAGAATGTACTTGAAGCCCAGTACTTAAATGAAGCATTCTATATATAGAAGAATAAGAGATTTAAATAAGTAAAGAATAGAATCCAAAAAGAAATAGAGACAATTTTAGCTGAAGCTATTTTTGAAATGGGTTGAATGACTTAGTCATCAGCAAATTTAGACAATAATATAGAGGAAAATTATTAATGTAGATGCAAAACAATACCAAGTACAGTACCAAGGATAAAATCTTGGTATAATCTTAAGAAGATACTAAAAAAAGGATGTGGGGTGTTGTAAAGAGCAACAAAAAAAATGATGTGGTTGTCACGAGCAACAATAATACTTCAATTTTTTAGAAAGAAAATATTCAACAAATTTGAACCAGATGAACTGAATGATAAGAGCATACAGAGTAGAGCAGTAAAACAGACTTTTGATATTTTAAAAGCATTGGTTCGCATTTGTCTAATGCTTCATTCGTCTAAATAAATTAATGAAAAGATTTATGTAGTTATCTAGACTTATCTTTGAAAGAATAATAAGATGAGACCATATATAAAAGATATTTGATGATATTTGTTGGTGATTTTTTAATATTTGACTTTGTTAAAGATTTTCCAAAAGTACTTTGGAGACAAATAGAAACTTAAAATTTTACTTTGAAAACGTAAAATACAAAAAAAAAGTAAAAAAATACAAATAAAAAAATACAAGAATTGCTTCCAATTGCATGTTGATTTTTCAATTATTTATTCAAATATATTGACATGTTGAATTACCTTATAACTATTATGCATCAACTGTATTTTGGAGAGCAGGCCAATATGTATTAGAAAGTTGTCATAAGGTTGGTATTTCTAAAGGAGTATAGCCAGTTAAAAGTCAATTGGATCAGTGGGTTGAAGCAAAGAAAAATGCAAACAGTTTGTGAATAAAATCAACAAAACTAGCCAACTGTCAACGTCATAATGAGCAACAAAATTTAACAAATGCAACAGTCAAAATAATTTGTGTAATGAGTAAAACATATTGTTGAAGTGGCTCCATGACATCAGGTTGTTAAACAATTTTTGGTGTCAACATTACACTGTCCTTAAAGACATTAGCAAACAAATGAAAAAAAGTATTTTTTCAACTTCAATTACTGAAAGTTTTCTAAAAGAAAAGACTCTTTAAATAAAAAAGATTGTTAATATATGAGTAAATAAGAAAAATTGTTAATATATGAGTATATAAGAAAAATTGTTAATATATGAGTATATAAGAAAAATTGGTTAAAAGTATTGATATAAGAAAAAGTATTGATATAAGAAAAAAGATTTATACATAATAAGACTACTTAAAAATGTGTTTTCTTGCTTTTATTGGTATTTTAATGTAAAAATGTCTTCCACAACATTAGCAACTTTTTTGCTTTTATTGGTATTTTAATGTAAAAATGTCTTCCACAGCATTAGCAACTTTTTTATAACTACTTAAAAAAAGTAAAAAAATCAATAGTTATTGGATATTTTTTTTTAGGATCTTAGAACATCTTAGCATAGACTCAATAAGTTTGATAAATTTTTTTTGATGTAATCTCATTCCAGGTGGCTTTAATAGCTTTAAATAGCTCATCAGCGTTTTTGTAGTGTCCTTTGTGTTTTAAGGAAAGTTCAACTTGGTACCATAAATTTTCAATTGGATTGAGATCAGGTGATTTAGCTAGCCACTTCATTATTTTAATTTGATTCGTTTAAAACCATTGTTTAATGAGTTTAGAGGTATGTTTTGTTGAAATAGTCATAAAAGAATGTTATTATCAGCATGAGGAACTATTTTTCTGTGAGAATATTTCGATAAACAAATTGATCCATAATGCCATTTATTAGATGGATACAGAAAAACAACCCCAAACCATTGTACTTTTCCCATCACCATGCTTGATTGTTTCTCTTGTGTATTTAGGATTTAAATGTTTACCAATTTCTATTTACCTTCAAATTGCCATCAGAACCTTTCATATTAAACTTTGATTAATTGCAATACTCTTTTCCATTCCATAATCCAGTCTCTATAAACATTTGCAAATTTAATTCTTTTCAACTTTTCAGTTCTTTAGAGAAATAAAAGATTTTTTTTGCTGTTCCAAAGCTCAAAAGTCCTGAATGTTGTAACCCTCTGCAAATTGTATTTTGAGACACTGAAATTTTCATTTTTTGAATGATATCATTAGGGCTGTGAAAATGGATTCTTTTTGGCATGACAAGTAATTTTTCTGTCCCTGAAATAACATATTTTGTCTCCTGTCTTTAGGAGACAAAATCTTGTCTTTTCTTTTTTCTGAAACAACATGTTTTCTCTCCTGTCCTTATGTTTTGAAACAACATTATGTTTCTAAAGGATTTATGATTTATGTTCTTTAGTTTCCATTTTTATTTCATCTGTAGAAATGCGGCAATTTTTAAGGGCACTATGGACAATACATCTAACTTCTCTTTTTGTAGTGTTTTTCTTCCTGATCTAGAACGACAGGCTGTTTCTCCTGTGTCCTTATACTTTTTCAGAAAATCAAAAATGGTACTTTTTCCACATCCAATCTGTAAAAAAAAGCAATTTCTCTATGAGTCATTTCAAATGATGATATTTCAATAATTCTTCCTTTAATGACATCATTAAGGAGAATTATATACATATATATATATATTATATATATATATATATATATATATATAATTATATATATATATATATATATATATATATATATATATATGGTATTTTATATATCTAATCTAAAAAGTAATAATTTAGCATTATGAATACATATCAGATTTTATACAAGCTTAGGGTTAGATTAACCCTGACTATATACAGTTTATATTTCTATTTTATTAAAAAATCTTGAGTTATTAAACCATAAAAATTCATAAAAACAAGAAAAAAATAAACTTAGGTTCGATGTGAAATTCATGTTTAATATAAAAAAATACAATAACTGAAACAAAAAGCGGAGATATGGATTTAAACCTCCTTGAAATATTTTTAAAAGTTTTTCGCAAAAAAAAACTTGGCTGCTTTTTTTTTGTCTTAACTGTATTTATTTATTTTCAAGTCTTATTATGTATGAATCTTTTTTCTTAAATGTAATATTAACTATTTTTTTCATTTGAAGAGTCTTATTTTAGGAATGTTGCTGTATTCAGTAATAGAAGGTAGAAAAGTATTTTTTTTATTTGGTTGCTAATGTTTTGGAGGACAGTGTATGTTTTACTAACATCCAACATCAGCTGAATTTTGGGTTATAATTTGATAGTTTGAGCAGTCTGATAGGTTAAGGAAAACTAGTATAAAATCTAGGTTATCACCAAAAATAGGCCTTGAAATTTAGTTAGTTCAGGCTTGTAACAATCCCTGGTCCATTACATTTTTTGTAGTGAGCCTGTAATTGTAGCCTATAAAGCACCAATTATAATACAGCCCTGCTAACAGGAAGTTCCACTTCAAAATTAACTGAAATGGTAACTATGGTAGAGTTCTTTCTGAACTTTTAGTTTATCATTGATTAAATTTAATAAATATTAAATGCATCACAGTTTTTTTTTTGGTTAAAAGTTTTAATATGGTACTACACCAAATAAATAACTGTAAATATAATTAAAAAAAAATATTAAAGAATTAATTAAGATTGACATTGTCTTACAACTAGGGCTGTCTAAAATTGTAAAGTTGCCTGTCCGGGTACCCGTCGAATAAATGGGCAGGTACCTGGGAGCCCATTAAAAAAATAAATTTTTTTAAAAAAGTAGTTTTTATAAACACTAAATAAAAACTTTACATTTCATAATGTCATTTAGAGTCATTCTTTTTCATTTCCTAAATCATTATCTAAACTTTGTTTTACTTTAAGTATCTAGGTTACACAAGTCAAATTTATGGTTTAGAAATGTCTACTGTTTTGGTTGCCAAAAATGCATGTTGTCAAGCGACCACATGATCAGCAGTCGAGAAAGTGCATTCTGATGGCACTGAAGTTGCATGTATGCACATTTACATCATACTACGCTAAAATAGCATCATCAGGTTCATCAGGTTTTGAAAGAGTTTTTTCCAAGAGACAAAATAATAAGCAAGTTGGAAAAGTTCTGATTTACGTAAAAGAAAACATTGTGTATAGGAATAATAATAATCATTGTTCAATGTTTTCAAAAATTGTTATGGCGATAAAGAAATTGTAACTATTGATATTCGTAACAAGATTTGTAACCACAAAGAAAATCTTTAAGACCTTCAAGATGTACTTTTACATACCAAGTTAATATTGTTAAATTATTATGTTGCAATTAATGATTTTAAGCTTTAATATAATTAAAAATAAATATATATAATTTAAATTTAGTAATGCTACTCGAGCAATAAACAATGAGCAAGTGGGTACCTGGTACCCAGTACTCTAGGTACTCATTGACAGCTTTAGTTGCGACTACAAGTTTGCAAAATTTTATGTTCTTGATTTGTTATAGAAAAGCTTAGAGAGATTTGATATTAAATACTAACTGATAAATGATTAATTTTAAAATAAGAAGAATAATTGTATGATAACTATGTAGTCTTTAATTATTTTTATTTTTGTCTGCAAATTTTCTTTTGAATTTATGGACAAGTAATATACCCAAATATCAGTGGCAGGACCATAATAATCATTTCTTTCAAGCAATTTTGGTGAAGCATATGGAGGGCTTTGACTCCATATTTTAAGTTTCTTACCAACCTCAAACATGATGTTGAACCCAAATTCTGCAAAGGTCATAAAAGCAATATTTAAATCTCTCATAGGCCCAGCTCCTGCCATCTTAGTTGTAAAAAGTTATTCAAGAAGAAAATAGACCTTCTAATGATGCCCCAAAAAGATTGTTAATTTTGTAATAAATAATGCATATGTACGCAGAGGTAAAGGGGGAGTTGTTGAAAGTATTTAGGTGCATACAATGGGGAGTGGGGGTCCTAAATTAGTGGTTTTACTGCGTACATACTTTATGGATGCTCCCTAATTAAAAATATCACAACAGCTAAGATTCAACCTGGTGGGTTGATAAAAATAGGTACACCAGCTAATTTTAAATAGGATAGTTTTTATAAAATATAAAAATTTATTACGTTTTGCAACCACAATAAGAATTTATCATGTAGGATCAGTTAAATAAATAATTTTTAAAATAGTTTTAAAAAATGATTAATTTATAACTCAATTTTTTTTTAAACTTGAACTCTTGTTTTAATTAGAAAAGATTTTATTATATAGCGTACAATTCTTCAGTTACAGGTAAATTTAAAAAAGTAACAAAGCAATGGCACTCAAAGATTATTTTTTTTGGTAAAAATATCACTTAGCCATTTTTTTAGCCAATTGAGGATCTCAGATACTGTAACCTAAAAATTTTAAATGAAAAAGAAATCAAGAAAGATAACGAAAAGCTTAACCAAAACTAAAGAAAGTTACCACAGTGTTACCTATATTTAGCAAGAAGAGAAGTTAGCAAAGTAGATTTTAAAGTTTTACCATATGCAAGAAGAACCTTTACCGTGGATAGGTGTAATAGTTAATAAAACCGTTGTGGTAAATCGTCTACTAAAACTAACTGAGCAGTTTTTTTGAATCGTGATGATAACCATTATTGCCTGTTTTCTTTAAAATATTAGGAGAAAACAACGAAAAAAATATCATATCTATATTTCAACTTTTTATTTTTTTTCAAATCTCTTTAATTAACTTTTAGTAGACCTGCACATAAACTTCTGTATCAATACTAATACCAATTATATTATTATTTTATTTTTTTCATTATTATTTTTTTATAAATATAATAATAATAAGTTCAATTTTTTGTTGACAGTTAGTGGAACGAGTTTTATTATGAACTGAATATTTAAAATATATATGTTTATATTTATTAATTACTTATTATAGCTTTATTGTTTTAATTATAAAACTTTGATTTGTTTTAGTTATAAAACTGTAATTTATTTTAAATTAAACTTTATTTAGTTTGTCAAAATTATCATGATGATTGTAATGCTTTCGCTAGTCGAGGTGATTGTGGTTCGCCGGAATTTACAACTTGGATGCAAGCAAACTGTGCAAAAGCTTGCCAATTTTGTTGAAAATAGTAAACCATGATTAAAAGTATTGTAGTTTTAATGGAAGTATTAAATAAAACTTTTTGCAATAGTTATTTTGTATTACTATTTAATAAAATGTTTTTTAAGTAATAAGAGTAAATCTTCCAAATATAAGTTGTCGTAAATTTAATAGTTTTATTTTTTTAATTTGTAAAAAAATGAACTACAGCCATGTGGATACTGTGTTACTATAAACTAAGGGGTCGTTCATAAATTACATCACACAATTTTTTACTGTTTTTGACTCCCTTCCCCTTTTTCATAGCATCGTAGCTTTTTAGTAACAAGTTCTGCACGAGTCATCACGAAAACATAACCCCTACCCCTAGAACGTGTAATTTATGGATGACCCCAAAGTAACAATGTCATTATATCTCAGTTGTTCTAATGTCTCACTTGTAACAGTTGACAACTGCGTAAATGTTAACTTTTTAAAATAATTTGGTAGACAGCTGTATTTAGCTCTATACTGTATTTAAGCTGTACACTGTATTTGTGGCCAGAGTTCCTCTTTATTAATAATTATAGGAATATAATTTAACGTTATAAAAAATTATTTAAATGGTATTATTAATCGGCATGAATTTAATTACACTAATTAAAATGTAATTTACTTTTTTTGATGCCAATTTAGTATTTAAGAGTCTTTGATATTGTTTTTTAGTTTCTGGTTTGAAAGCAGTTTGACACTGACATCTTGCAATTTTTTTTGTTTTAGGTTTAATAACCACGGAGCTTTAATAAGAACAAATTTAATAAGAACAAATCTCAATAGTTCGGTTCTCCTAGTTTTCCTAATAGTATTTGAAGAGCCAGTGCGTTAATGGTTCTTTAAAGGATCAAAGGCTAAAGACCGAAATTCTGATCTTTAGCCCTTGATCCTCTTGAGGCTTTTTTTAATGTTAAAGATTATAAAAAATACACAGACTCAATAATTTTAAAAAAAGTAACCAGACCTGTTCATTTATCTTTAAAAAAATAACTAGACGCCCTTCATTAATCTTTAAAAAGATAACCAGACCCCTTCATTATTCTCAAAGCAAATTAACAAGAAATAAGTGTACAGACAGTTGAAAGATTGGTGGCAAAAAATAGTTTCGATATTTAGAAAAAATGTTGTGATATGTATGCAAAATAAAAGTTGGCTGATGTTGCGGTAAACGATGGTTTTTACTTTAAATAAATAGTTAACATTCGAATATTTAGAATAAAATTATTCGAATAAATAGTTAGCACTCGAATATTTAGCATATTTATATTCGAATATTTAGCATATTTAACATCGAAAAATTAAATGCTATCTTATTTGCAGATAACTCAAACCTTTTATATTAATACTTTTTATTAAAGATGGCTTCTTTTAAAAAATTTAACGAAAAATTAGATGAGATAAACGAGTGGTTAATAAACCATAATTATAAATAACCGACTTTCATTGAATGTAGAAAAAATTATATTTATCTTATTTCATAAACCTAGTGAAGTTAGTAATATTCCTCCTAAATTACCCAATCTTTTAATCAATAAAATAATATTTAAAAGGGAATGAACCACTTACTTGAAGTATTAGATAAAAAAATGTCTTGGAATTCTCATATTACTCACGCAAAGCCTCTCTTACTTAACAAGAACATTCTTAATATTTATGAGGTTATAAGCCTCTCTTACTTAACAAGAACATTCTTAATATTTATGAGGTTAATATTTTCAATGTACTTTGTTTTATACTTAAATGCAAACCTCGTGTCCAGTTTCTTTTGGTGAAATTTATATTCATGTAAAGAAAAAAGCAAATATGCATTGCGAAATAATATTAATATTATAATAACATTATTCGACAACCAAAATTTAAATCAAATTTTGGCAAATCTTGCATTCCATTCCGTGAGGATTTTTAAGTAACAAAAAAGTTTTGAAAAATATTAGTTTTACTCGTGAATCGAGTTATTATTCCTTTAAAAGAAAACTAAAAGAAATCGATAACGATTTCTTTATTTTTGAATATTTGCTTTTAATTGCTTCTTAAAGTATTTTAACACTTTATTTTTAATAGGATTTGTTAATTTTTAAAAAGATTTATTAATTTTTTATTTTTATTTTGGTGTCACACCTCTGTGTAAGGTCGTGATATCGCATAATCAGCTAAAATACGTACACTTTGTTGAAAATCCATAACAACCATAAGAACTCGGGCGGGTACCCAAGTACACGTTAAAAAAAACAATCATTTTCGTAAACGTTGTTCTGAAAAACAGTCAATAAAAACTTTTCATTTGATGATGTCATTTATTTACAGTTATTCTTTTTCATTTATATCTAAACTCTATTTTAATTTAACTCTCCAGGTTACACAAGTCCCGATTACGGTTTAGAAATATTGGTATGTTTACTGTTTTGGGTGCCAAAGGTATACGCCATCGATCAACCACATGACCAGCTGTCAAGAAAGTACTTTTTGATGGCACTGAAGTTGCATTTTGTATCTTGCATGATTGTATCTTGGAAGTTACAACCATGCAAGATAATTGTATCTAGCATGATTGTAACTTTCATCTTTTGTATCTAGCATGATTGTAACTTTCATCTTCCAAGTTTTAAAAAAGTTTTTTCCGAAAGATAAATTAATAAACAAGCTGGAAAAGTCTGATTTACGTAAAGGAAAACATTGACCATAGGAATAAAAAAAAATAATAATAATAATAGCAATAATAATAGTAATTATAATAACTGAAAAATTATTATTTATAAAAACAAAAAACTAGTGCAAACTAATTTTTTGTTTTTAAAAATAATTATTTAAAGTAAGATCATCTAATTTTGTGTATAAAAAATTGTTTTATAGTGAGATAACAAAATAATCCGGAAGAAAAACTCAAATAACTATTTGTACACAGCATGAAAACATAAATACACAGTAGATGAACTCAATAGAAAACGCAACTAAATAAAGGAATGAACAATACCTGTTTCAGAAGTTAACCTTATAGTGTATAAATTATACTTTTGTTTTGTTAAAATGAAAAAAAAAGATTTATTATAAAAACAAATTATATAGATAGTTGACAAAATTTTTTTATATATATTTATAAATAAAAGGAGAGACGTAAAGAAGACGGCGTCAACTTCCTCGTTAAATACTTTTCCAATTGTGACAAAATTGTCTTTTTAGAACACCTTAATAATCTGGAAAAAAAACGCACAAAAGCTGATTATCTCAAAGATCTGTGAAAAAGGCAAACATAATTTGAAACAAATTTTTATTGTAAAAAATTTTTTATTTACAAAAATTATGCTTAATTAGTAGTCATTTTTGTGAGAATATTTTTTATTTCGAGAGTTTACATCAAAGTTGAGTTTTTATATACGGTAAATGCCTTAGTCTTTTTCAATCATACATTCAAGTGATAAATATGAGAGGTAAACATTATGATTTAAACCATATGAAACATTAAATAATACAACGACATTTTGCATTGTGTGCAACTTGGTTTGTTATGGGTAAAAAGTTACATAAATTTGAAGTTTGCTCAAACACCAAAATCATTGTTGCTTTTTGTTAATTACACAAAACCATTATTAAAAAAATAATTAAATAGATTAAGGACAAAAATTTTAATTATTTTATTGAGATTATAAATTTTTTCAAATGTTCTAAAATAAGTTTAGGGCATTAGAAATATTGACATTTTTTTTTATATTGGACAGTCCTCAAACAACTCAAATTTATTGTTTGCTATTTTTAAAACGGTAATTGTAAAACCGTCATTTAAAACATACATTTAACAATACATTTTTATTAGTTTATTATTGATGACAGATTAAACTAAGGATATTAACAAAAGATAACTATACTGATAAATAAAATTAATTATTAAGTTTTTTAACTACCTTAGTTATTTTTAATTATATTAATTTGTATTTTTTGTTATAAATTAATTTTACCTTTTATTTGTTGTTTATTTTAATCACATTACCTTAATATGTAGTTTATACTCCAATATAAAGTTATTAAAGGTACTTAAAATTTTTTTTGAGATTATTTGATAATTTACTCTATTTTTTGTTTGAGCATAGTTGATAATCCACCCGCGCTTTAGATTCCAATAATTCAAAAAAACGTTATAAGTTAAATATGGCATTTTTTTAAAAACAAGATCGTTTTAAAAAATGTTTTAAAAAACAAGATGGTTGCTTCGTAACTGCATTTTTAAATCAAATTTTTGAGACAAGATGGCTGCTTATTAACTGCATATTTTTCTATCTGGCATATAATTATTAACTGTTTTTTATTTTTGTTTTAGTTGAAAAATTTATTGATACCTAATAAAGAACTAATCTTATTAGGAAAGACCCATAAAACACGCATTTATTTAAAAAAAGATCAAGTTTCTACTTTTTACTGAACAAGTTTTTCAATTTAACAATGTTGAAAGAATTCTACATTTTAGGAGGAATTATTTTTGTTGCTATATTGTTTATTTTTATATGGATGGTAGGTTCATATGTATTATGCTGTTTTACATTTCTGTGTAAATCAAAAGGTGGAGAATTAATAGTATTGGAAGACTCGTTAGAAGTAGATGCAACGTTTCGTTCGATTAATTGCGGATGCTGTTATTTTATTTATTATCGCAAATTTTGCGAGACAAAATTAGTTTGGTTTTATGAAAGGTTTAAATCTAATGAAGGCCAAACAGATTTTTCATCAAACCATGATTGCGTAATTTGTCTAGAAAAATTAGAACGTAATTCAATTGTGCTAGATTGTAAGCACAGCTATCACAAAGTATGTATACGGAACTGGCTATTTCAAAATCAAACAGATTTTAGCCCTTGTCCTTTATGTCGAAAAGTAATATCCTCGCGGGTTATAAACTTAGGTGTTTTATCTAACACTCAAAATACGAAACTACAACGCCACTATATACCAGGTACCCACTGGTTAGTATAAAAACTCGTCATAACTGAAACAATAGTAAGTTTAAAAAATCGATAAATCTTTAGAATTACCTTACGATTGATTCTACAAAAGAATTTTTAACTTTAAAAATACCAAATGCGTGAATATGTAATTTTTAAGCTTTGATATTATTATTATTTTAATGTATAAATATATATATATATATATATATATATATATATATATATATATATATATATATATATATATATATATATATATATATATATATATATATATATATATATATATACATACAATTTTTTTTTTTTTTTTTTAGCGTTTAATAGGCGATATTTCGCCTAACTTTTTTTTCCCGTGAATTTTGAGAAGTCAAAAGTCAAAGTGACTTCCAAAACTACGCGCATTAAGTCAGAAGAAATAGTTATAAAGAATAGTTATATTTTTTACATTGCTTACATCTCTTTTAATCGAGGCGCTCGGTTAGACGAATTTTTTTTTTTTTTTGTCCATACAATGATAAAGACTACTACTACTAATTTTTGTTAAATATTCATAATTATGTCTGGTGGTGCTGCAGTAGGTTGCGATAACAGGGCCGAGAAAAGATTTTTTATGAAATGCTTCCCAAGTAATTAAAAACAGTGGACTAATTGGACTTCTAAAGTTAAGCGATTGAGCTGGATACCTACAAACAAAAGCTTTTGGTGTGAAGTAAGCATAAAAAAATACAATTTAAGGTAATTCATTTTAAAAATGATTCATTGTAGAATCCTTAATGACACAAGTTATTGATCAATTTTTAGGTACACTTTGATGCTGATCAGTGGAAAAAAACTAAAGAAGATAATTCAAGAAAACTAAAGCAGATGACTCAAGAAAACTAAAGAAGATGACTCAAAAAAACTTAAATCAATTTCTGCAATCTTTAACCAATTATTAACCATGTTACATGTTGCACCAGAACTTAAACGAAAAATCCAGTTGAGTGCCTTCCAATATAATGAAAAATGTATAGATGTGATGTGAAGAAGTTGTGTGAAATATTTTAATTGAAGTAAATAAAAATAGAGTATCTAAACCACTTTGCAATACTGAGATAAGTACAATTCTAGTAATTGATCAAGTTTGAAAAATATTTTGTGAAAAAAACAAAAAATCAAAACAACAAAATCATCAAAATTAAATCTTGATTCAATATTGCAAAAAAAAAGTTTAAAATAAAAACTATTATTTAACATATTTGTTTTACAATTTTTTTTTAAAAAAACGGACGCTGTCCTTTTTGTTATTAAATGTCGTATTGTTATAATTGTTACTTTATATTGTTAGACATCATTGGTGCAATTTAAAGATGCTTGATTTTTGCTTTTTCATCAAAGTTTTTTAAGTTTCGCTTTATTTCAGAGCTGTTTCTGAAAATTTCTAAATAAAATTTAAGAGTATTTAAAAATATAAATTTTAAAAATGATTAACCAATTTTATACGATTAATGAGAGTGTCTTTATTTGCCGTCAACCTTTTATTGAGTTTGCTAGTGGATTAAACGAAACATTACTCATTATTATTTATACGATTTTTAGCGTTATTATACTTATATCAAACAATTGCAATATTGATAAAAATTTACTTATTTAAATGAAAATGAAAAAGCTAGGAAAAAAAATCATTCAAAAGAAAAAGATAAACGTTTTAAAAACAAAGGCAAGTTTAGATATTCAATAACATAATCATAAAAAGAGAAATAAATTTAGAGTACTTAAAACAGTATTTAAAAAAGATCAAATTTTATCCTTAAAAGGAAAAAGTATGAAATTTATTAAGTGGTCAAATGATACTATAAATGAAGCATTTGAACTAGAATTTACATGTGGTCAAAGTGGTTATGAGAAATTACTTCGTTTAAAATTTACTATACTCATTACTACGTACCCTACGACAAAGAAAATCTAAAGTTCCAAAGTGGTATTTTAACAGAACTTTTTGAGTTTATGAAATCTAAATTGAATGTTATAAAAATTCGTGAAAAAGAATGTACTTTAAATTTTGATGAAATATCAATAACTGAAAACAACTGAATGTTTTGACTATGATACATCTACAAGTTCATACTATGCAGTTGTTACTAGGGAGTTGTTAGTAGGGAGTTGTTACTATGGAGTTGTTACATTACCTGAACTTTATGACCAGGCTAACCATGTTTTAGTTTTTATGCTAGGAGAAATATCTACAAGATGGGAACTGCAGCATACTATTATATTACATGTTCAGTTGATTTAGTTTTATTAGTTTATTTCGCCGTTAAATTTATTCACAATTTACAACAATATAAAAAGTAAAATTGGCTGGAGCAAGAAAACGGCATAAACCAGCCTTATCACCGAGCCCCAATAGTAACCCAAATAAATATCCGTAATATATAAAAATCCGTAATATATAAGCAACAGCATTTAAAAAAAGACAATTTTAAGATGTTAAGATATATAAAAAAAAAGTAAAAAATTAATTAAAAAAAAAAAAAGAAATGATTAAAATATAGTAATAAAAATGACAAATATTTTCTGTTTTTAGTTAAAACTGAATGTAATTTGATATATATATATTGTATATATATATATATATATATATATATATATATATATATATATATATATATATATATATATATATATATATATATATTCAAAATAATTCGAAATTCTGTTCCAATATCATAAAGTATATCAAAGAAAATTGTAGGTAAATTGAGTAAATATTTTCAATAAAAGTATGATAAAGACATTGAAATTCTAAATATTGACTTTGCTCTTTTTTTTAAATGGTCTAGATTTTTAAATATAAGCAGCTAATTTAGTTTAATAACTTTTAAAAGTTACAATATTAAAATCCGTAAGTATTTGAATTGCGGAAATATTTTTTCTTTAATATTAACAATATGCTGAAAGTTTTTCCACAAAATTGGTCCTCGGTACTGAATAGAATAAGAATATAACTTTAAATTATATTTTTGAGTTACAAAGTTATTTTCTGAGAACTTGGTGAGGTATTTATGGCTTACTTTTCTAAAATAAGGATAGAATATCTATGGAGACAGTCCATGCTTTATTTAATACATGAACTGTATGACGAGGAATATGTTGATTTTAAACACATTTAATATATTGAGTTTACGTAGAAGTGGCTCACAAGGCACAGCTCTTTTTGCTCCAAATACATTTCTACATGCATGTTTTTGTTTAGTATAAGTTTTCTTTAACTAGCATAGCCGGTGCTTGCCCATACGATATTGCCGTAAGCTAAATAGCTATGTATAAAGGAAAAATATAAACTTTTTAAAGATCTTATATCCAAAAATGGTTTTGCCTAATACATCATTGCAATGTTTATTGAAAGTTTTCTTTCAAGAGTGCTTATATGTTTCCTCCATGATAAATTTTCATCTAAAATAACACCTAAGAAGTTTACAATTGTTTATCTAATAATATTTATATTATTAATTTTAATAGTGTTGTTTTAAAAAATATTATCCTAACTACAATAAAATATACTAAAGAAATAGGATTAAAAATTAATAATGTTACTTCAGATATGGGAGCCATCAACCAGTGCAATGTCTTTTAATATTAGCTGTACTAAAAATGGTAGTGTTTCCAGTTCAATTAAACACCAGTGTGACCCAACACATAGTATTTATTTTTAGCGGCCACATTTATTAAAGAATGTAAGAACATCTCTTTTATGTAAAAAAAAAATTCATAATTACAGCTGAGATTCAAGAAAAATATAAATTTTTATCATCAATTATAGATTCAAAACACTTGAACAAGCTTGTAGATTTTCAAGATGGTTTGGATTTAAAGTTTGCTTATAAACTTACACCTGAGCATCTTAATGAAAAACATCTCAACAAAATGAAAGTATTAAGAGCAACATGTAAAAAAATGCGGTAGTGGTGTAGTGGTAAAGCGTTCGCTTCATAAGTGAGAGGTTCCGAGTTCGATTCCCACCACGTCCCTGGTAGTACCACGCTCAACTTGTTTCTCTGCGCAGCGGCCTTGTTCGTCAGGGTTTGTGTTTCAGAGTCATAAAGTTGAGAGAGGGTTATAACCACAGTTAAGTAGCCTCCTCATCTGTAGTGGCCTTCTCGGCCTTGGGGAGGTGAATTAACAAAAAAAAAAAAAATGTGTAATGGAAATCAACGTTTTCCACATTGTCGGCTCTCTGAATATATAATCTCTACCTTATACAGTAGTGTTTAAAAAATTGCTAACAGGTTAAATCAAACCATTGTATATGTCCCCGTGCCAATATTCTTTTGATAACTCGGCCTTTAAAAAAAAACGAGCTAGAAAAACTTATTGAAAAGGTTAGTATCAAAGAATTTTAAGTGTCTGGTGATTGGACAACTAAGTATAATGTTTATTTCAAGATGGTAACTGGTGAGGGTTTATAAATTTGGCTATAAATTTGATAAACTTTATATGAAATACAAAAATTGTTTAAATCTTGTTTCACAAAACGGTTCATTTATAAAATTATTATTTCTTAAGGTGTATACTAAGAAAACAAAATCCCCGTTGATTAGAATGCGCAAATGAGATAAGCCTTTTAAAATTTAAGCAACATCGCAAGGTATTTAAATAGCTGCGTGAAATTAAAATCAGTTCTAAATTACAGAAATAAATAAACCCCCAAAATAAAGGTGTTGTAAACTTTTTGTGGTCATATCTTCTGAACGTCAAAACATTTTTTATGAAATTTGAATTCTGTCAATAAATTTAATTCTTAATTTAAATTTTCAAAAAAGTTATGTTTAAAACATTGTCCACCGTTCGAAAGGGTTAGGGGCCCGCAATTTAGGTTCTTGTTGTTACCACGCTCCAATTACCATAAGTTTTTGTAAAATTTCCTCATTTGATACTGGTATTAAAACAGAAATGTTTGCATTTAACACCATGCCTGGAAATAGCTGTTTTACTCGTGAAAGTTGTGGGTCCGGATGCGAATAAAACGTGTTTAAGACAATACTATTAAAACTTGTTTTATTGTCGGTGTGAATGGCTTTTAAAATAAACTGTGTTTTATCGTCAACGTTAAGGGATCGTCCACAAATTACATCACGCAATTTTTGAGCGTTTTAGATTTAATAAGTTGTTATACAGGTAGGTACACCTTAAAAACTACAAAAAAAAGTGGTACCCTATAACTGAATATTGGAAACTTCTGAAGTGCTGAAACTTTCTATACTTAAAAACTTCTTTTAATGAATGTCTTCCCTGGCCTCATTTTTTAATCTATAGTTTTTAGTAAAGTTTTGTGATTAAAAGAAAAGTCGCCTTTTTTGATTGTCACCCCTTAAAAACCGCAATCAGGTTTTTTGCTTATAATTTTAGAGGTGTTGATCAGGTTCCCTCAAAATTTTGTGAACATTTTGTTTTCGGGCCATAGTATTGGTACACACATTATTGTAAATCTATTATAAACGAAAAGACATAAACAATCCCAAAACTCCTTAAAATTACAAAATAAATCCTTACAAATTACAACTAAATACAATATACTGTAATTAGGGGATTACTATTAATTAAAATTTGTAGATAGTTTAACATATAGGGCACTCAGAGATTATATTTTTATTTAATAGGAATATTACTTAAGTTTATTTATGCGCACAATTGTTTTATACCATATGTATTTTATAGATAAAAATATAATAAGTAATTTTGCAATGGGGAAACCAAAATTTATTTTAAAAGTGAGAAAAGAACCTTTTGTTGTTGGAAAACCAAATTCAAAGGCAGAGGCAAAAGTCCAGACAAAAAAAATAAATATGAAAGAACTTCAGATTCAACAAGCTGTGTCTTGGTGCATAGAGCACAAAAAAAGAGGCTATGCTGCTTTGCAAACTGGTATGTTTTCTTTTATCAAAGATCGAGGAACCATTGATCGGAGATTAGATGGAAAAACTGCTAATATAAAAAAGCAACATCTGCTAATTTTGACAGCAGAAGAAGAACACTCGATTGTAGAATTCATTAAAAATAAAAACAAGTACCATCAAGGAATATCGAGGAAGCAAGTCACTAATCTAATTATTGGTGTTTTAAAAATTAGAGACTATTGCAACACCACGAATCAAGGCGGTCGCAATTTTGGTAAACTATCTGATAATGCAAAACATGTTGTTAAGACAGGAAAGTAAGCAGAGTGTTTAGTTACTTAATAAATTATAATGAAAGTTTTTTTATGTAATATAATACACTAGTTATTTGTTTTTTAACACTATTCCATATAATTCTAACATAACTTAATTATAAACACAAGTTTTAAATTTATTATAGGCTTGGCAAGTCGTTTTGGCAGAGATGGGAAGCAGAGTACCATAGCTTAGTTCTAAAACAACAAGGAAATGTACCTATTAACAGGGTATTGAACTGCGCAAGGGGTATGGCTGAGTCACATTTAGGTAAGGAAATAATTAATAATATATTTTTGTACTTTATTTGCTGGTATGCTCCATAATTAAAACGATGATATATAAATGTCTTAGATTAGCCCTAGAGTGCAGTGTACTAGCAAAAACATTTTGAATCTATCTTTTAGATTCGTTGGCTGAAGAACTTATTAAATGTGAGATTTTCAAAAACTCAAAAAAACTTGAACCTGGTGTGTGGAAGGGTGATATTGATACAAAAGAATTTTTAATTTTGACGAAACACCCCAGTTCATAAATTATGGGGTTGATGGAACAAATTCCGGGCTCGCGTATGTTGCACGTGGGGAACCTTGCAGAAAAATGATTAGGGAGAATCGTGAATCAATAACAATATGCCCAGTTGTTTCATTAGCAGGTAATAAAAACACAAACTATTTATGTAAATGTACCTATGCAATAATTTGCATTTATCTGAAGAAAAAAAATAACCAATCATGTTTTCATCACTTAAGAAGTATTAGTCAATCGTTTTAGTGTTTGTTTTTAGTGAATGTTTTTATCCTCATGGTTATGTTAAGTATAGGTTTAATCATAAGTAATATTTTTTTATTTTACATTTCACGTGAAATTGTTGTTTCACAAGTTTTTTTTGCTGGTAAAGGTATCACAAGTCATATGGCCTCAAAAACAGCTGTCAAAAATATAAAAAATTTATTTATATCATCTACTGAAAAAGGAAGCCAGGATAACGATTCTTTATTGGACCTACACAAAAAGCTTGATATATATTTGTCAGAAGAAAATATACAACGACCTGTTGTAATGCTAGCAGATGGACACAGTTCAAGATTTGACTACAGTGTTCTACATTTCCTCAATGAAAAAAAAATTAACTTGTTTATAAGTCCTCTTGATACAACTGAGGTTACTCAACTGTTGGATCAAAGTCCTAATCAAAACATGCATCGTGAATATGACAAAAAAAAGAGATGAACTTTTTACAACTTTCCAAACAATAAACCGAGAAGGCTTCTTGACAATTTTGGGAGAAATGTGGGATAAATGGGCTTCAAGGGATACCATAGTTAATGCTGCAAAGAGAGTTGGCATATCTAAAGAAGGTTTAAATGTAAATAATATGAAGCAAGATAAATTTCAACAGGCTGCAAACTGTATGGTTCAAAATCAAGAGCAAGGGCCTTCTAGCAATCTTGTTCTAAGTACACCAAAGAAAATATGCACACGTTCATCAGCAAATGTTTTGTTAACACCAATTACTCCACATTCATTTCCTGAATTAGCAAAAACAAATTATCGTTATGGATCAGCTAATTATTTGAAATTTATGTTCGAGCAGTCGCAGATGAATATGAAAGAAAGTTATGAAAAAGTTTAATTCTAGAAGATATACCAGGTTTGCTTACAGTAAACAAGGTAAAGCCAAAAGACATGAGTAAAACAAAAAATATACGTGTCACAAACATACATGGGCCAATGGAAGCCCAAAACATCATTGAACAGGTTGAGTTGATTGAAATTAGAAAAAGGAAAAAAAAAGATCAAAAAGAGAAAAAAAAGAAAGAAAAAGATAAAGAAAAAGAACAATTTTATAAATGTAAATTAAAATGTGTTTGCAATGGCATTTGTGCAGTAAAGGGTTTTAAAGAGTGCCCAGTCTGCCACGAGATAAAGAAATCAGTATGCAGCAAAATTTCTTGTCGAATTGATGGAATGAAGCCAATAATGATTAAACTAGCCACATCAACCAAAACAAATGCTAAATATAAAGACAATTTAAGTGACGTGGAAAGCGATAACATCAATTGGGGAAATGTTTTAAGTTGATTTGAAATGTAACTTTTTGATTCTGGAAAGAAATTTTGACTTTGTGTCTCAATGTTTGTATTACTCTTTGTACCCCTTAAAAACTACAAGTGTCTCTACTGATGTAAAAAGCTTATTTTATCAATCAGAGGAGGATATTGTGAAAACTTTTTTTTATTTTATTTGTAGCAACAATATAGTTATCTAAAAAAAAAGGAATTGCAATCTTATTTTCAAATTGATGCTTACCCATGCCAAAAACTGTGTTTTTTTAGTTTAAAATTAATTTATTTGTTATTTCTAAATTGCTTTTTTCACATATTATTAATAAGAAAATAGTCAAACTTTTATTTTTTTGTAGAGAGTATTTATATGGAGTTTCAAAACAAATAATATTATGCGTTAAAGCTCATACAGTGCTTGACAAGAACATAAATTATGACATTGTAGTTTTTAAGGTGTTTGTGTTTTTAAGGTGTACCTACCTGTATATTTGTATTATTATAAAACCAAAATTATTAAATAATATTAAAAAAAAATATTAAAACTTTTTTTAAATCATTTAGGCAAAAATACAAGTCACATAAAAATAATGATTTTTGTCATATAAACAGAATAATTTTATTATTATTATTATTATTATTATTATTATTATTATTATTATTATTATTAATATTATTAATATTATTATTATTGCTATTATTAATATTATTATTATTATTATTGCTATTATTATTATTATTACTATTATTATTCAGTGATCAAAAAAAAAAAACAAATACAAAAATCTGTTTAAAATTTGATGAAGAGGTACTACACTCTATGCTGACGAAAATAAAAAACACAGAAGCTACAGACAAAGCAACAATTGTGTCTCTAAAAGTTACTTTGTTATACTGTTTTTGAAAGCATGGATAGATGAAGCGTTCACTACTGCTTGGGAAAGCGCATTCCATTGGACAACAACTCTATTTGAAAAAAAGTTTTGTCGTTCTTTACAATTTCGTACAAGCTGGCGTTCTAGTTTTTGATTATGCCCTCTCAAAATATACTTGGCTTTACTGTTTGAAAGTTTTTGTGGAACGAAAAAACTGACAAGTTCGAGTTGACGCGTGATTTTAAATTATTCAATTAGGTCTGCTATTTTACGCCGTTCTTCAAGTGTTGTTAGACTGAGCTGTTGGTGGATTTTTATAGGACAGGTGTTTAATAGATGATATTGTTTTTGTTGCTCGATGTTGGACTTGTTCGAGGATAGCAATGTTGGACTTTAAATGCGGCGACCAGGCTTGAACAGCAAACTCGAGTTGGGGCCGAATGTAAATAAGATACAATGTGCGCCATAAATAAAAACTACGACTCCGAAATGTTTTTTTGAGACGTCCTAGCATTCTATTCGCAATTGATGCAGCTGACTCTACTTGTGGTCTCACTTTAAGGTCTTTGGAGACCATCACACCAAGGTCTCGTTCGTACAGTCTTTTTGAGTGGATAACGCGTGCCATCAATGTTGACCATTGAGTAATTGTGCGTCACCTTGTTACAAGTGCAGCTAACATGCATTACTTTGCAGTTCTCAATGTTGAAATGCATAAGCCAAATATGTGACCATTCCACTGCTCTGTCAATGCCGGCTTGAAGAGTCATGCTATTCGAATCGTTTTTAATTATGCCAATAATTTTACTGTCGTCAGCATACAGTTTCATATGATGACTAATTCTGTCCGGCAGGTCAATTATAAAAATTACGAAGAGCAATTGGCCCAAGACCGAGCCTTGAGGCACGCCACTTGTGACAGTTAGTCATTCAGATGTGATGCTGTTGATGACCACTCGTTGAATTTGGTCGTGTAACCAATCTGAGATCCAATCTAACAGCGTGCCTTGAATACCGTAGGCTCTTAGTTTATGAAGAAGGCGTTTGCGCGGCACTTAGTCAAACGCCTTTGCAAAGTCTGTGTATATGATGTCTACTGTATGGCTGCGATGAATGGCTTCTGTCATGATATCCCGAGTTTCTAGCAGGTTTGAAACGTAACCCTTGCGATAAACAAAGTCATCTTGCTTTGGAGTAATTAAGTCATTAGCAACACAGTGTTCCATTATACTTGTTTTAAGAATACTTTGTATTATTTTGCAAGAAATGGATGTGAGCAAGATAGGTCGGTAACTTGATGCATTTATTTTACTCCCCTTCTTGATCATCTTGATTCATTGAAAATCGGTTTTACATTCAATTTTCTCCACAAGTCAGGAAGTACACCAGTCGCGAACGAGTACTTATAGATAAGTGAAAGTGGTTTGGCGAAGTTAGTTGCACATTTACTAAGGACCCGTGGATGTACACCATCGTAGCCGGTTAATTTTCTTTCATCAAGGTGGTAGAGGCACTTTTGTACTATATCGATAGAAAAACTTGCTGGGTCGACAACACAAATTGTTTCAGTACGACTTTCGAAAGCTTGCAATGGACCTTCGGACTCTAAAACAAAAACCGAATGAAAATAGTTATTCAACAATAAGCATATATCGCCGGTATCGGTAGTGATGCTGCTATTAGCTGTTTCTAGCAATGTAATAGTGTTCCTAACGCTCTGTTTGCTTTGTACATGTGCATGCAAGCGTTTTGAGTTGTATTGGAACTCACTGGAGAGTCTTTCTTTGTAATTAAGCCTGGCAGATTTTACCATTTTAGTAATGTTTTTGCATGCGGTGCGATGTGATTCTTTGAGTAATTGGTGCGCATCACGACCTGCATTAATAAACTTGGCCCAAGAGGCGCGTTTAACTTTGACCGTCTTAATAAGATCTGTTGTTACCCGTTGCTCCTGTTTTTCAGTGAAGGGAGTAGTTATTGATGGAATGTATAGATTGATAGCTTCATTATATACGTTTACTAGGAGCTGGTAGCTATTGTTTGCATATAGACCAGTGAATTTTGTTTCCGAATCAACAGCTGCAACGTGCGAGGATATTGCTGCGTAGTTTGCTCGGCTCCAAATAAGTCGAGATCGCAATGACAAAGTAGGCAAATTTTCAGGGCCTACAACAGCGAGTTGACCTTCAATGAAGCAGTGTGCCTGGCCCATTGTAGTGTTACCGAGAAAATCATCGTGTTCGATGAAGGTGGCACGGTCTGGCTCGTTTGTTATGATCAGAACATTGTTATCGTAGTAGTCGACGTGTCGACTACTACGATATGTTGGAAATGTGAAAAGCTGAGTTAGATGACATTCATCAAGGCACTTTTTTTTTGGTGTAATTTATTTATTTCGCCGTTAAAGAATGTTTACATTGCATATACATATATCAAAGTTAATGGCAGGAGCAAAAAGAAGGCACAGATTGTCTTATCGCCGAGCCCAACATATAAAAAAAAAACTCTACATAACCGTAATATGCAAATATATATAATACAAATATATAAAATATAGATCAGAATTAAAACAGAAAATAACTGAGAAAATTAAGAAATTCAAAATAGCAAATAATTAAGAATTGTTGAAATGCTAACAACCGCTAAAATCTTTAAAAAGCATTTAAACAAAAAGTTTTAAATAAAAAAATAAAACTTCATAATTAACATTATCACAAGATCAATTTTTAACATCATTACTTAAATTTTATTGATATAAATAAATTTGTTTTTATTTGATTAAACTTTAAAATAAACATTTGAAGTCAGATAAATTAAGATCCCTGAATAGTAATAATTGTTTTGATTCATTTTTAAATTGCTCTAATCTAGTCTTGTTTTTGTTGACAATATCTGGGAATTTTTTCCAATGATAAGGTCCGCGATATTTAATTGAATACGAGGTTAAATTTAATTTATACTTGAGAAGAATAAAGTTGTTATCAGAAAACTTTGTTGAATATTTATGATTAATTTTATTAAAATAGGTTTAAAAAATTATTGGAGACAATCCCATTTTTGTTTTAAACATAAACAATAATACTTGGTGTAAATTGAGTTTATACACATTTAAAGCACCAAGTGCACGTAAAAGTGGTTCGCAAGGAATTCTGCATGCATGTTTTTGTTTGTTGTAGATTTTCTTAAGTTTTGTTTAGCCAGTACTAGCCCATACAATATTACAGTAAGGCAAATAATTGTGAATAAAGGCAAAACACAATTTTTTCTGGGATGCTACATTTAAAAAAGGTTTAGCCTTAAACATCATTGCGATATTTTTTGAGAGTGTTGCTTCAATACTATTTATATGTGAATAACACAGTAAATTTTCATCCAGTTTTACTCCTAAAAAGTTTACGTTTGTTTCCCTTTTAATATAAGTATTATTAGTTATAAGATTTGGTAATTTTAGAGGAATATTTTCTGATTTATTTACTTTATGGAAAAGTATATATTTTGTTTTATCCACATTTAATGAAAGTTTGTTACTTACGAACCATTCATTAACTTTACATAATTGTTCATTAACTATTTTAAAAAGTGTTTTAATATCTCTGTGAGAATAAAAAAGATTGGAATCACCTGCAAACAAAATTAGGTCTAAAAGATTTGTTGCTAGGTATAAGTCATTTATGTACAATAGAAATAAGAGTGGTCCTAAAATTGAGCCCTGACGAACCTCGCAAGTTATGGAATATGGAGTTGTGTTATTTTGATCATAATATAAAAATTGCTTTCGGTTTGTCAGATACCCTTTGAACCAAAGTAAGTTTTTATTTTTCACTCCATAGTTTTCAAATTTTTTTATTAGAATATTGTGATTTACGGTATCAAAAGCTTTTGACAGATCAATGAAAACTCCTAATATATAACAGTCATTATCAAAGGCGTTAGATATTTGAATAGAAAGTTTAACTATTGCATGTTCAGTGGAATTTTTTTTTTTAAACCAAATTGCTTGCAATACAACATGTTGTTCTCAGTTAGATAATTATATAACCTATTATACATTATTCTCTCTAGCAATTTTGAAAAGCAAGGGAGTATGGATATAGGCCTGTAGTTTAAGATATTTGACTTATCACCAGATTTAAAAATAGGTGTTATACGGGAAATTTTTAGTTTGTCAGGAACAATACCTGTTTTAAATGAAAGATCAAAACCATGAAATAAAGAAGGTTCAATAATATCAAATACTGATTTGACAATATCAATACTAATTTTATCAAAACCTTCACTTTTTTTACTTTTGAGACTGCTAAATGAAGCTCTCAGCTCGCTAAGTTTTAAATTAGTTTCGTCCATAAGTTTGTCATAAGTTTTTAAGTATCAAAAGGAATGGAGTTAGATGGAAATTTAGCAGCCAATTTTGGACCAATATTAACAAAGTAGTTGTTTAGTTCTTCAGCTATAATAGATTTATCATAAACTAATTTTCCATTTATTAAAAGATTTTTTGGCAGAGTGTTTTTTTTATAATTATTTTTTCCAATTAAATCCTTAGTTACATTCTATACTTTTTTAGTGTTTCCGTTGGTTTTTTTTAATAACTGAGCATAATAAAGCTTTTTTGAGTATTTTTTTATTTTTTCTAATATATTTTTGTAATTTTTATAAGTTATTTCATTTTTATAAGACTTTTTTTTTAAGATAATTTTTAATTTTTCTTTCTTTTTTGAAGATTTTAGTAAGCCTATTGACATCCAGGGACTTTAAAGTGATTTGGTATTTATGATTTTTTTTTTTTCTGGAAACGCTATTGCTTGCAAAATTGACCAAGAAACAAGTTATAAGCATTGTTAGCATCACTTGATTGCAAAATTAAATTCCAATTAACATTATTTTTTAAACAGCATTTAAAATGCTTTAAGGAGTTTTCATTGATCTGTCGCCGACATATTGTGGATTTTGAGACAATATTGTTTATTAAAATATTATTGGTTGCTAAGAATGTTGGAAAATGATCCGATAAATCAGTCTGAGTTATACCTGTGAAAAGAGGACTGTTATAAAAACTGTTAGTTATGATGTTATCAAGTAGAGTAGAAGACTTTTTTGTAACTCTAGTTGATTTGTTTATTGTTGGAATAAAGTTATTTTCTAAAAGAGTATTTATAAAATTCTTAGCATAATTATTAGAAGCATAGTTGATTAGGTTGATGTTAAAATCCCCGACCAAGTAAATATGTTTCCTGGAATTTTTAATTTTGTTTAGAAATGTTTTAAGATGAGTTTTAAACTTTTTCATGTTACCAGATGGTGGTCTATAAATATTATTTATAATTATGTTTTTTTCAGTTCTATATACTAATTTAATGCATAATGATTTACAATCTGTTTTATTAACACAGAGGTCGTTAGGTAAAATATAACTAAGTGAATCGTGGATAAAAATACTAACGCCCCTACCTGCATTAAATTCACATGGTTGGTGAATTGATGCGTAATTAACTAGTTCAAATTTGTTTCACCACTTTTACACTAAGTTTCCTTCAGACATATAGTTTTAAAATCGTGTTTAAGTTCATTTAATAATATTTTCAAATTTTCAATGTTTTTATTCAAACTTCGATTATTGATATTTAAAATTGAAAAAGTGCTTTTATTTTGTTTAAGATGTTGCGAACATTCAGAAACGGAGTAAAATTGACTTTCTAACATTTTGTGATTAAGATAATTTGAGTCCTGATATCACCTTGACGCTCATCTCTCACGTGACGCTCATCTCTCACGTGACGCTCATCTCTCACGTGACGCTCATCTCTCACGTGGGCAACTGTTGCAATGCCACCGTTAACTTCGATAGACTCATAAGATGTATGGCTGAAATTGAAATTTCCATATAGTAGCATTGTCGAGCAGTTTATATTTGGCAGTATCTGCCGAGTGGCCGTGATTGATATGACACACTGAGTAAGAACCTGATTATTAAGGTCGTGAGGACAATATATGCATCCGAGGAGAAACGATTCTTCGCCCATTTTTATTTTTTGCCAAATTTGCTGAATTGATGTTGAGTTGAGCTGAGTAGAATTAAATTCATCTACTATAATATTGACTTTTGTTTAAATGGCAACTCCACCACCCCTATTTTCTCTGTCTTTGCGATGAGGTTAGTAGCCGGGTATGGCAACGTCTAAGAAATCTGTAAACCAAGCTTCCGCAAAAAATATTACTTGTGGCCAACTAGATTTAGGCAGAGCAGAGAGTCTGGCCAACAACTTTTGGCATTTGTCAAAATTGAGTGAGTATGGGTTGTTTGCCCAGTAGCGTAGATGGCTAGGTGGAATAGTGAAGAGTTCGGCTGAATTGGTTTTATTTTTGCTTTAGATATCGATCTAGGACGTCTAGTTGGCAGTAGAGATTTCTGATTTATGAGCGGCTGTTCGACTCGCGTAGTCAGCCAGAGCTCTGGCTGGGAATGAAAACACATAGCACTGGTTGGACGTTGATTTAATGGCATTGATGCAACTGATGCGATCTGTCCTTCGATAATACATTGTTGTCATATAAACAGAATAACACATTGTTTAACAAATTTTAATAATTTAAATAAACAAAATAGTTAAATCTTAATAACAAATCATCATATAAATCTTTATCGGGAGGCTGTAAACTGGCATAAGTGCAAATCAGTTACAAAAACTGGCACAGTGTAAACTGGCATAAGTGCGAACTGGCATAAGTGCGAAGCAGTAACAAAAACTGGTATAAGTGCAAACTGGCATAATTGTGAATTTGCATAAGTGCGCCAAATAAATTTGCAAATAATGACATAAGTACGAATCGGCATAAGTGCGAAGCAGTTACAAAAAATGGCATAAGTGCGAACTGGGATAAGTGCGAATTGGCATAAGTGCGCCGAATAAAATTTCGAATATTGGCCTAAGTGCAAATTAGTATTTCGCACTTATGCCAATGTTTGCAAATTTATTTGGCGCACTTATGCCAGTTCGCACTTGTGCCATCTTTTGAAACTGCTTCACACTTATGCCAGTTCGCACTTATGCCAATGTTTGCAAAATTTTTCGGCAAAATTTTACTTACACTAATTCGCACTTATGCCAGTTCGCACTTGTGCCAGTTTTTGTAACTGTTTCGCATTTATGCCAGTTCGCACTTATGCCAGTTTGCACTTATGAAATTCGCGCTTATTCAGTCGTCCTATCTTAATAACAAAACAAACATAACAAATTTTCAATTTTTAAATCAATTAAGAATATATATATAAAAAAAAAGTTTGTAGTAGTTCTAAAAAAATATATAATGAAGTTAAAAAGACAAGTTTATTTATTTTAATTTATCTCAAACTGTTTTTTATTACTCTACAACAGATTCAAATTATAATTAAAAATAAAACATGTAAAAAATATCAAAAAGTAAACCTTTTACACAGTTTTGGATAATTCTTAATCACTTTCTTATGAATTAAAAAGACTTATGGAGGCATCCAAAAGACTAATTTTTATAGTGCTTTGTAAATGGAGGACAACGGCATTAAGACACTAACTAGGCGATAATTTTTAATTTTAAAATGACTTAAACATCTGAATGGGGTTAGGGGTTTTCCATAAAGTACGTACGCAGGTATGTGGGTTACCCAAATACGTATGAATAAGTGCAAGGAGGGGGTATTAAAGACAGTGAGTACACACGCAAGTATCTCTAATTAGGGTGTCTCAAACAACAAAGGTCTCAAAACAACCGAAATTTTATAAAAATTGGTTTGAGTATCTCTTATTAGGTAAGAAGACCCTGAGAGAAAGAGAATAAGGTGTCCCAAAAAACAATTTTTTAAAAAATTGTTTGCATTCCCCCTCTGTTGTTCTATATAATAAAATAATTGAAAAATTTATTTTACGGGTAGCTCAAGCCCCTTAAACATCAGGCGGGTCCCTGATATTATCAAAAAAAAAAGTTTTTAAAAGTATATCATGATGTTGGGTCTCAAAACAACCGAAATTTTATAAAAATTTTAAAAATAGTTTTTATTTTGTAAAAAACATTAGAAAAAAAATGCTATCGTAAAAATGCATATTCTTATTTTTTGTTAAAAATGTAATTTTTTAGACAGTAAAATTTTTTGAAATAATTTTTTTTTACAAAATGGTTTTGTAATTTATAAAACTTCGCATCTTTTGAGAACCAAGATAATATATTTTCGATGGGAAAAGATTGCTACATCTGTCCAACAACATCCGTGGAGTAGTGAAATAACATTCGCACATTTTTGTGTAAGATCATCCGCTTTTTTTCTTTACTGAGAAACATCTGTGTAACAACATCCGAACTTTCATCGATGTCTAATAACATCTTTAGAAAGATGTAACTACATCCGAGAGTTTTTCTCGGTGTGTAATTACATCCGCCTAAAATAATGCATTATTAAAAATAAAATAAAAAATAAATTTCTGGACGTAGTTACATCCGAAAAAAATCAGATGTTTAATTACATCTAGTTAAAATAATGCATTTTTAAATTACTTTTTTCCCGGATGTAGTTACATCCGAAAAAAATCAGATGTGTAACTACATCTGGTTAAAATTACACATTATTAAAAAAAAAATTCCGTATGTAGTTACATATATAGTTATTATATTATAAAAGTGCTGCTACATCGACTGACAAATAGCCTGACTCGCAACGGAGTGCTACTACATCGACTGAGGGTTTGGTTTGGGCAGGCAGTCTATCAAATAATTAAAAGAAAATTTATTATGCTTAAAATAATGCATTATAATATTTTTTTTTGGCGGATGTAGTTACATCCGAAAAAAATCAGATGTGTAACTACATCTAGTTAAAATAATGCATTAATAAAAAAAATTCGGATGTAGTTACATCCGAAAAAACTACAGATGTAGTTGCAGGGATGTTATTATACATCAATGAAATTTGGGATGTTGTTTCACAGATGTTATTATACATGGCAAAAACGGATGTTATTGCCCTGACCCCTATCGAATAACTTTTTTTGTTGTTGTTGATAATGTCAAGGACCCGTCTAATGTTTAAGGGACTTAAGCTACCCTTAAAAAAATTCTTTTTTCCCCGAAAATTTTTCAAATTCCAGTAATATTTTTATATATGGAACACATTTAAAAGGTGGGAGAAGACAATCTTTAAAGTTGTTTCTTGGGTCTCAGGGTTTTCCGTAAAGTATGTACGAAGGTATGGAGGGATAATGTTTACTCAAAAGCGTACATATGAAAGAAGTTAAAAAAAAGCTAATACAAACGCTGTTTGGCACTCCTAAAACTAGGTTTAAAAAATTGAATTTCACGAATTTAAACAACCAATATTACGTATGTAACAGGAACTTCGAATTAAGTTTATTTTGGTTTTGAGAATTTCAGTCGGGGAAGGGGAGTTATTTTGTGATAAATAACAGATACGCGCACAGAGAAAAGATTCGTTAAAAGCATACTGGAGGGGAGAGGATACTAAACAGTGGCCTACTGCTGATCTAAATAATTTAATGGGGATCCGAAAGATAGATTAGCGATCGATTAAGAATTTAACTTAAAAGTTTAAAGAAAACATTTTTATCACGCTATTATCCTGAATTTTTCAATTTTTACTTGATTTCACTAGCACATAAGCTAATACCCTATAGGCATATCATTTAGTTCCTGCGTTAAAGATCTCGTATAAAAATTCAAGCATTGAAGCTTTCTGAACAGGTTCATCTATGCAAACCGATGAAAATGTAAGGAAAAGGTTTTTTCCAAATTAAAATGCCTTTATATTGAAATGATTATCATATTAACAATATTTCATAGAGAGCTATAAGAAAAGAGTAGGGATTACGCGTCCTTTACCGAATTTACTAAAATAAAACGTTAAGCCCGAGAATCGTACATACCCTCTTAATGTTAGTTTCGAAATTGCCTGGATCAGAAAAATTACTTTAGAAAGCAATATCTATAAATTAACATATTACATAGACAAGGATGCTTCACTTTACAAATACGGCGCAAATTGTAAGATTTTCTTGTCAGAAGAGATACCCAGTAAAATTTGCAGCTTTTCAGACCAGTAGACGTAACCGCAACTCATATACAAATTCGTTTGGTTAAAGTAGTTAAACTATCTCATACGATAATCTCGCGTATCGGCAACAGACATCAACTCGCCGTCAAATTCGTATTTAAGTTTGATATCGAGATCGCGCTAAAAAAAGAAAATACTGTCTGAATATCCCTAAATAAGTTTTCGCGCGCGTGTGTGTGTGTGCATGTACATTTTTTGCGTACATAAATAGTTAAAAAGGATATGCACGAAACAAACCCCCTGATTGAAAATCTTATAAAAACGGACATTTGAAAAAATAATCAGTTAAAACAAAAGTGGACTATTTTCAATGGGAAATGTTTGATTACCCGAAGATTTGAGAAAATAAAGTAAAAAAATGTTCTTCAAATATCGCCAACAAAGCTATATTAACATATTCTATATTTTACATATACACTCTTTAGATTCTTTGAGAGGATTTTGGAAGTATTTAAAATATTTAAGAACAAGCTGGGTCTGGAGAACACACACAGAACGAATACCCATACAACGAAAAAAAAAAAAAAAAAGAGTACTTATATAACAAAAAATTTCTTACTTTATTCTTCTTATTCTGTTCAACTTCAAAGACTCCACGAATAGATTCTCCATACTTTATTGTAATGGAATCAGGCATGTAAAACACAGTTTGCTTCCAATGAGTATATCGACTTTCAGGTCCTAAATATATGATAAAAATCAAACATACCTTTATAGGAGAAAATTGCAGAAAATAAAATTATTTAAAAACTTATATTCCAATTTTATTTCCAAAATACATTAAAATAGTAAATAGTTTTAACCCCCAAAATACTTTAACATTAAATATTTTAAGGCTAAATAATTTTTAAGTTAAGTTTTTACCAATTCAACAAATAAGCATTTAATAAAATTCTATTATTACACATCATTCAATACAACTAACTTTAAAAAAAGTAATTGGGTTTTATTTAATGCTTCTCTGAATAAAAAAAATTGGTAATGGAAGTTCCCCAGAAAATGATTTTAGTACAAAATGGGTGAACACCAACACCTGGGGATCTATTGATTTAGAATAAGTTGTTAAATATTTTTATTTATTCAAACTCTAAAAAATTTGATTGATATTCTTTTTTAACGATTTTTGAAAAACATTTATCAAATTATTTTTTCATTACACTTTTTCTCTTATTTTGTTTTTTCATATAACAAGACTGTTCTAGTAGTGTCTTCTTTTAAACAGCCTGAGTCTATTTTTCAACACATACAACAAATATCTTAAAATTGCATATTGAACATTGTGAAATAATGAAAGTAATGTTACTAATCATTTTTCATTTATCAATTTTGTTTAAAAAACTATTTATAAATTTTTTAAACTATTATTAAGGAAAGTTTGCAAGCATAAAAGGTTCATTAAAGTATCGAATTTTGAGCAAACATTTTTCTTTCACCTCATTAAATGAATTTTATGAGAATTGACAGTATTCTTTATTTAAAATGAAATTTATGATAATTTATTTGAAATAAATTTTATGAGAATTGACAGTATTCTTTATTTAAAAATGAAAAGACGGTTTAAAAGAATGTCATTACATGTAGAAAAAGCCAAAAAGGCTTGTTAAAATATTGCATGTTGTTAGTCAAATTGGTTTTTAATTAAAGTAATTGCATGTTTTTTTTTATTTTTATAAAATAAACAAAATGGGGTTTTTAATTTTTTAATTGTCTAGTTTTCTTTTAAGCATTAATTGAATATTTCAGTGCAACTTAAAAATAATATTTAATGAGTAATGTTTGGTGCACCCTAAAGATGATGTTTAGTGCATCCTAGAGCATTTTGTGTGGCTAATCTAACTAGATTAGCCTCAAAAAATCTTAATTAGTTTTTACTTATCTTAAAAGAGAAAAAAGCCTGTAAAATGGCTGAATCACTGAGGCTTATAATAAGGTCCCAATATGGTAATTGTACTATTTTTGGTTGAGTTCAACGAAAACTACATTGAGTTCTAACCTTATTTTTTGTTTCGAAATTTCACTACAAAAATAAATGCACAAAAATCTAGCTGCGCTTATTGGCACCTTTTTAAGTTATGTTTATAAATATCGGGTTAGAATTAAAGCTCAATTTTTTTTGCTTGCTCAAGTCATTTTCAATTTATTTTGTCAGTTCAAGATAAAAAAATTAAAAAACATGAATAATTAGGAATTGCATCTTGAACAAAAGTTCTAAATTTAGCATACAAAAGTACGCTAAATTAAATTTCACTTTGTAGACTTGCATCAAAAATCTGCTTATTGTGAAAAAAAAAAAAAAAAATTATTACTATATAGTAGTAGATAAATCGATTTGGCTACTTAAACTGACATCATTTTTTTTGAAGTTGATTGGTCAAATTATATGTTCACAACAAATGTTCATTAAAATGCAGATAATTCAATAATTTATCTTACTTTATTTTTACTCAATGTTTTTTTACTTATTAAAAAAATTATTAATATTAACTAATTATAAATCATTATGGGTCTTCCATAAAAAAAATACACAGGTGTGGAGGGAGGGGGTTACTTGAACATGTTCAGAAACATACAAGGTAGGAGGGGGAGGAGGAATAAAGAAAGCGAGTGCATACACAGTTTGATCTCTCATTCTCTCTTTAAAAACTGATTTTTTTTAAACAAAAAATTTCATGAGTTAAAAAATGCAAAATTATGTTATGTAACATGTCAAATCAACTAAAAGTTTTTTGTTTTTAATGATTTGAAAAACTTATGCTTTGGGGAGGGTTTGATTTTGTAATAAAAATTGCATACATACGCAGAGGGGCAGGCAAGGGAGGTAGTTAAAAGCATACAATTGCTTAAAAGAGGGACGAGGGGATAAGTCCTATATCAGTGGTTATACTGCATATATATTTGACTGTACTTTAGAGATGCCCCCTTATGTTATTTGTTAAATGTTAAAATAAAAATTCAAAACCATTTTATAAGGATTCATACATAATGTTCTTATGCTATAAACAGCTTCTGAATTTTACCATTACCTAATAATGTCCAGCAATTGTTATTTCATTTCACTACAAAAATGCTTCTTTGAAAATTAAAAATCAAAGTTGACTTTAAATTTTAAAATGAAACTTATAAAATTATTGCTATGAATTTCTTCTTTTGTTTAATTTAATTAAATTTACAGTCAATGAATTTTCTAAGTGTATGAGCATAGCTAAACACTTTAATTGAAAGATAAAATTGCATAAAACCAAAAACATTAAACCACTTTCTAACAACTTTTAATTAAACCAAGCTAATTTTGTAACACACCACAACCTTTAATTAAACAAATATTTGTGAGTGAAAAGTATACTACACAGTTAAAGGAAATATTACTACATACCAGTAGAAAAACCTGTTCGTTTATGACAGGCAGAAAATTCAACTGTGAAATAAGTAACAAAGGCATGGACATAATCATTTCTTCTAGCTTGAATTGTGAAGGGGGCACTAAAATTTAACTCTTCCACTTTTACTGTAGATAAATCTATGTCCTAAATGTAAAATTTTAAATATAAGTTTTTATAAATACAGCTTTTGCAAATACTAAAAACTAAACAAAAAAATTGTAGAAAAAATTTTAAAGTTAAATTACTTAAATTTTTATGCTGAAAAATAATTATAAACGAAAGTAAATATAAAAATTTAAGTGTGTATACACATATATTTATATATAAATATTAGTATTTATTATTAACTTATATAAATATTTAAGTGTGTGTATACACATATATGCACATACACATACTAATAAGTCCATCAACACAAAGAAAATTGTCTAAAGGCAATTACTGTCAACCCAAATAGTGTCAAGTGTTTTGTTGTTTAAACTAATTGCATACAGTGTTTTCAATTATGTTAATTGAAAAAATAAAAATTAACAAAAGTAAACAAAAATTTTAAACTAGAACCACGAAACAGGATGTTTAAATCTCAGTTAAAATGACTAAACTCAGTATCACAATTATTCATGTAAATTCATTATACACTTCTCATTGTATTTAAGTATATCAAGCAAAAACTAGGTACTTGGCATTAAATATGTTATTTAGGTGCAAGAATATTTTTATGGTTTTAAGAATTTGTCAAAAACTCAAAAAATTTCAGTTTTTAAAATTCTGTCTTTAAACCTTGCTTTCAGAGAATTACCACAGAGGAAGAATTGAGCAGATTCACCCACACATTAGAAATGATTAGAACATATGCTTATGGAAAACATACTAGAGTCATATTTTAAATCCAAAAATATGGATAGCAAAAGATGCTTCAGGGTTACTAACCAGATATCAGCAATATGTACAAAATACTGCTTAAATTATTAGGTTTTTATCAAAATTAAAAGACAACCAGTTAGTATAGTGATTCAAGTTGATATTTTTTAAGGATAAAATATTATTATTTTGCGTGAGGATAAGGCAGTACCTTGATGAGTAAATAAAAATATGCATATCTGAGTATATCACTTAACATTTAACAAAATTCGATTTTAAAAAATGAGTGGCGCATAATGAAAGAAAATGGAGTCAATCAAAAAACTTACGAATAAAAAATAACTAACCCCCTAACACACATTAAAAAAAGACAGGATGTTTTCCTAAATAAAAAAATTACATTTTTAAAAAGACATTTTAGAATCTAATTTTAGCAAAAAAAAAATTTTTGTTATATTAAATAACTCAGTTTTTGTCAAAATTGAGTTATTTAATATTGTCTTACCTGACATGGGACCATGACGAATCACACTGTCTTGGTCCCACGGTAACAAAAAAATTTTATTTTTGAATATTATTCTTGAATAAGCAAATATTTATAGCTTACAATGCTTATGTAAATAACAAATAAAACATTTTTTCCTTAGATTTCTCAAAATATATTAAAGTGTGAAATTACAAAAGCATAAAATACAATGTTGCTTGGGCTATCTTGAGTGTGCATTGAAAAAAAACTGAAACTATAGAAATAATAAAAACAAATAAAAATTACAGATCAATAATAAACTCATTAAAAAATTTTAAAAAATGGTATTTTGATCAAAAGTTCCCAGAAGTAATAATTGGTCAAAGATAAAAATAATCTTCCCATTTACCTGTATCAAATAGTTTAAATTTGAAAATTATTCAGACTACATGTTATTTCAGACCCTTCAATATATGGAATCTGCCTTGCTATCTTTGAAACTACAAGTTCACGCTAACTGTTTTGTATTTTTTGTTTAATTGTGTTTCCATAATAAATTTTTGTGTGTGTAAAAGTAAACAAAACAAGAGACAAAACAACAGCTCTGGAAATTAAGTTGCCAATGCTTTGTAAACATCTGGTTTTGCTGCAACTGCCAGCCTTAATTGAAAACTTTATTGGATGTTGATATGTTCACCAGAGTCCTATGAGAGAGCAAATTCCATCAATAAGTCGTCATTTTTAACATGGTTATCATCAATATCAGTTGAAACTAAGTGAATACTTTTAAAATAGGATTTTATGATCTTTAATTGTTTATTTATTAGTAACATTCGATTAAAAGTAGTTCAATCTATTTGACCTAATATTAAATATAACTCTAATTGACCTTAATCCTAAGAACTCTGTCTTCCATTGTCTCATTTACTCAAAATGAACATGATAACTGTGATCTTTGATAACACTTTCACAAATTGCAGTCAATAAAAGTCAGTAATAATAAAAAAAGATCAGCAATAGTTGAATTAAACTGAATTTTTTTTCATTAGTATTGAACTTTTTGTGAGATATATACTATTAAAAAAGTGACTCCTGGTTAAGGATTTAAAAAAACTTATGTGATCTTTTTATTGTGAAAATAACAAATTTAATTTCAACAACTACTCAGCTTGCTTGTCTCCTTGGTAACACTGGTTTGTACTGCTAACACTAGTTTGGAGTTTTATTTGTGGTTGATCTTGTTTTAAAATTTTATAAATCCTTTCAAATTTTTACTGTTAAAATTATTATATAATTCCTCTGAGTCATTAAACAAATATTTTGGTGACCCAATAAAAACTTTTTTTTTATAAACCATTATGCAAATTTTACTGTATATAAAAAAAAAAAAAAAAAAAAAAAAAAAAAAAAAAAAAAAAAAAAAAAAAAAAAAAAAAAAAAAAAAAAAGTTATTATTACTGTAGATAGAAATAGGAGAAATGGCATTATAAGGAACATTCAACCTAAGCCATCAAAATTGACAATCATTATGTTTACACTATATTAGCTATGCTAAAGCTATTTAATCAAAATTTATAGAACTTTAATCACAAAAGTTAATTGTTTTTATTAAAGTCAAATTATATAAAATTAATATCTATAGTTTTAAAGGAATGAATATATTTTACTTTGTTTTTAAAACAATAAAATTACAAAACTTTAAAAAATGGTTTTAATCTACATTTTTGTTGTGTGCAATAGAAATTCAAAAAAATTGAAATATAAAAATGCTAATGTAGCTTTTTTTTACACAATATTTTTAACAATAACTATTTTTTTAATTGAAAGTTTATGATAAAATAAATATAAACAAACAATTGCTAAAATTAGTTTGTTATCATAAACAGGCTTTATAATCAATATTTATATTAAAAAACAATAATTGTGATGTTTTTAATGACACAAAAAGTTAATATGTGTTACACACATTTAATAAAAAAACTCAGAAAAATTAATTTTGTTGTATAGCTTAATTTAGAAACAGAAAATAACAGTCATTAAAAATGGCCAAGCAACCATGTCTCTTAATAAGTACAAAATCAGAATTTTAAAGTCTAAAAATTTAGGCTATGAACAATTATGAAAATTTTGCAGTTTATGCTTTATATTACTGTCGAGTTGCAATAAACTTTTCTACAACAAAGCAGATTTTACCCAATGGTTTTTGAAGGTAATTCTGATAATAAAATCTGATTAGTTGGAAATTTTGCAAATATCTAATATAAAAAATAGCTGGACAACTTGCTAATATCCACTGAAAGAGCACTAATTTCATGTAGTTTTGATTTATTTTACTAGTATTTTACTTTAGTTAAAAAACAATTATTTTTGGATAAAAAGATTTTATTTATGAAACTCTATAAATTTTTGAAAAAGAAACATTGAATAAGCATATATTTTATAACAACATAATAACTTTGTGAATACTTTATTCATACTGATAATAATACACTTTATATTTATAAATTAAATTAAAAAAATAATAACTTTGAAATTACTATTAAAAGATCACCAATATACTAAAGCTTAATTTACAGTGTAAAGTATTTTTTTTTTTTCCCAAAACAAAACAAAGTAATAGAAAAAAAGGAATCTCAACAACTGCACATTTACACATTTATTACACTTTTCTAGCTATATTGTTCAAAATAAAACTGTGACGTTTCTGAAGTTTATAAAATATTTTACATTAAAGAGCAAAATTCAACCTTCACAAAGTAATTAACTAAAATAAAACCACTACAGTGGTGTAATACACTTATTTTTGTTTAGGTTAATGATTACTTTCACCAGGAAAGGTGACTGAAAGTAATTATTACCCTAATGTTGGTTGTACAACAAAATTATGTGGCAATTTTTTTTTTTAAGTTTATATTTTTATGAATTTTTTGAAAAACATAATTTTGATGTATATTATTCTTTTAGAAATGCAACAAATATGTATACGTTACTAATTTGTATTCAAAAATAAAATTTTGATGTTTAAAAATGCATCTTAAAATTAAAAGTTAATTTTATTTATGTTTAGGGTAGACTGAGGAGACTTCATATACAAGGTAAGAATAGATACTTAAAAATCTTCTACACTGTTAGCATTAGAACAATGTTGTTATAAGGTTGATGTTGGTCTACCCTTTATACTATCCACATCAGTTTGGGTTTAGATAAAATGTTTCTAAATTACTTTTATTAATTAAACCGTGAAATGTTGCTTTAATAAAACAGCTTTTTACATTCTATAGTTGAATCAAAATCAATATTATTTTGGTGGAAATTATAAAATAGCATGATTAAAACAGTTAAAACTTTTTTAGTTGTCACTTGGTTAATTAACAATACACTTGAAACTCCCTTTATTAATTTTCAACTAGAAAAAATCATAAGAATTCTAGTTTATTTAAATAAAACAGGTCAATTTTTCTTTAATTTAATCTTTTAAAGGTTTATTAGAATTAGAAAAAAAATGTTCTATAATAACTCATGTAAAAGTATAAATAAGAATAAAAACAAAATTTACAAAAAAAATTCAATTAAAACAAAATAAATAAATAAATTCTTTAACTTTTAATATTAAAAACCATGCAAAACAAAAATCATTTTTTTATTTTTCCAATTTCATAATCAATACCTTGATTAAACAAGAGTCTGTAACAACTTGATTTTTTTCAACGACATCAACTAGAGGTTCATTTAAAGCTACAGTTCTAATAGCACTCATATCAAAACCATACACACTGTCCCACCAATTAATCTTCTCTTCTTTATAATCTCTATCTTCTATAGCTGTTATATACATGGAAGCCTTATCAGGAAACAACAAACCACCTGGTTTTAACCACTTATCTCTAGCAAATATAACTGTGTCTAACATTGATTCATATAGCAAACAATAACCCATCCACTCACTAATGATTATATCAACTTTTTCAACAGGGAGAACAACTTCTTCAACTTTTCCTTTTATAAGTGTAATATCTAAAAAAAAATTTCAAATTTATTACAACTTTATTACAACTAATATACAAATTAATTAGAATGATAATATAAAATCTATATGCAAAACAATTTGTACCATGTTCAAAACCGTTAGCAGAAACAATTTTCCGAGCGTGATCAATGATAGATGACATATCAATACCATAAACATGCTTTGCGCCAGCCTTTTTAGCAAACATGCATAAAATTCCTGTTCCGCAACCAACATCTAGTACAATTTTATCTTTAAACAAGTGCTTATTGTTGTACATAGAGTTTTTGTATGTCAAAGTTCTAACTTCATCTTTCAGCATCTCTTCGTGGATTCCAAAGTGAGCATAAGAATCAAAGTAATAGTCTTTACTTGTCATATCTTCTATTTTAGAGGTCTCCTTCATTGATTTATCATCAAGTGGTGCAGAAGGCTTCATTTTGTAATCCCCGTTTGTTAACGGAACAGGAGCAGCACAAACTGACATATTTATAGATGATGTCTATTAAAAGTAAATTTTTATATTTAGTGAAACAATTAAAATCTTACATATTTAATACATAATTAAACTATCGTATCCTGTGTGTTTGATTGTATAGTTATCAACCAACAGATAAACATCTTATATGCTATTTAAATTTTAATAAACATTTAGATTAGTTGTATTTCAATCATTATAAGTTCAGGTTATCAAGTACAATGGAAAACAGCAAGTGTGAGCAAGCAATTGCTGCTCAGTTAACAACTCAGTTAACAATTCAGATGACAACTGTTCATGTTACCATTCAATGCATTAAGTCAGCAAATGGAATCACTCCAGAAAAACCTTGCGAAAGACTGAAAATTACTAAAAACTAAAATATCATACATCATTTAGATTGAACAAAATATCATACATCATTTCTTTGATTTCTTTTGACTGTTAGCTAAATTTGAATCTCAAGCTTTCTCTAGCATTATAAATCAATAATTGGTAATAGTACAAAAAACTAACACTTAAATTAAAAAAAAATATTTCATTATCATAACTTACCAAACTGTTTAAGTACTCATATCTATTTAATGGTAGCTTAATAATTTCAAGAGAAAAAAAAAATTGAAATACATTTTTGCTCTTATAATAAAAAATGCACATTATGCAGAGAAATCATTTAGAATATTAGACCAAAGATTTTATTCAACTGAGTCGAAAGTTTGTCCTTACAATCAAAATTCTATTTTAATAAATGGCATAAAAAACATTGACAATTCTAAAGTTTAAATAGTTGTAGTGTATATACGTATACATATATATAAACCATGGTTTTAACTTGCTCAATGTTCTTAAAGAACAGACCAATAACAAATTAGTAAAAAAACTTATCTAAATTTCTTTCTCTCTAAGCTTTAATCTCTAATTCAAACTACCCCACGCAGGAAAAACTTAGATAAATGTTTTTACTAATTTATATATATATATATATATATATATATATATATATATATATATATATATATATACATATATATATATATATATATATATATACATATATATATATACATATATATATATATATATATATATATATATATATATATATATATATATATATATATATATATATATATTTGAGTTTTTTTTTTTTTTTCATGCCATATTTTTCTATACAATGTTTTTATATCCAAAGATATTGTTGGCTTAGCATAGGAACAGCCACAAATAGTCATTAAGACTAATCCAAAGTAGCGTCCGTTATTGACCAACATTTTTGCGTACCGAAGTACTACTCAAGCGCTGAGTTGGCGGTGGTGGAATTTGAATTCGTATCGTTCAACAGTCCGGGTTTCAACTTTTCTTTTAACGCTCTAACTATCTGAGCTATACCGCCACATATACATATATATATATATATATATATATATATATATATATATATATATATATATATATATATATATACATATATATATATATATATATATATATATATATATATATATATATACATACATACATATATGTACATACACACATATACATGTATATAAATACACAAACTTTTACAGATCAGCATTTGATGAACAATAATGTTAGCACAAATCTGAATACAGTTTTTTTTTTGAGGAAAAATGAACAATAATTTAAAAAAAGTAAAATCTGCAAGGGAAAGTTACTACATTAACTAACAGTAGATTACTGCTGCAACTTAAACCATTAGTCAATGTAGCAGCTTTCTATGCATGTTCTCCCTAGATCAGTCAATGTATGTACTGAAGGTCTCACAGCTCCCTATTTTACTGTGACTTCAGATTAGCTTGATGCTAAATACTATTTTTGTTTGTGTAAATTATTTAATGCTTAATACTATTTGTGTTTACATGTGTGCGTATACATATATTATACAAACATAAATTATATAACACAAACATAAATTATATTTTTTTTATACAAATTATAAATATATATATATATATATATATATATATATATATATATATATATATATATATATATATATATATATATATATATATATATATATATATATATATATATACATATATAAATAAATATATATATATATTATTATTATTATTTATTTTAAATACACATATTTATATTCATTTTTTTAATACAAATTAAATATATATATATATATATATATATATATATATATATATATTTATATATATATATATATTTATACTACACATCGAATAAGTATGAATTTATTTCAGTTAATCTACATTCAACTTTATAACTATTTTTTTATGTGTATGGTTGTACTCATCAGCTATTTAACAACAATATCAGCTATCAGTATTTTAACAACGTTGGCAATCCTTTTAAGCAATTAAATGAGGTCCTTGATGAATTATAATTTTGATACGCACCAAAACAAAATCCAATTTTCTGTACTTTGCTTGGGGTTCATCGGCCATCCGCAATTCACATGTGCGCAATAGAGAATGAAGCGAGCTAAAAATCAGTCACACACAAAAAAAGCCGTTGTAAGCTTTCAATGTTTGCAAAGCTTTACCTTACATATTTACGTGAATCGGACGACATTCAACAGAAAGGAACCAACTACAAAACTATCTAACTGAGATAATGACATATAAAAAAATAATTTACAACTGAAAGACATATAAAATAAACATTTTAAAATTATATTGTAACTCATAAGCATTGGATATTGCAGATGGTTTCTTTTTGATAAGCATGAAAAACTTGATTTTAATTCAATGACGATAAAATGTCATGATTTGCCAAATTGTCGGTTGAATATCGCCCATTTTAGTGTTTTTAAATTTCAAAAATTTTCATTCTAATTTTAAAAACGTAGTAGCAATTTTTAGGCTGCAAACATGTTGTGAAAAATAAGTAAATGCAAACTTAAATTAGTGAAAGTTTAGAGTGCTTTTACTCTAAACTTTGACTTATTTAAATGAAAGTAAATACAAGCTCGCCACATAAATTTGTTAACGTAATCCTGCGTAAGAGTAAACTAGCAAAAGCAAACACACGTGTAGGACAGACAAAAATGTTGGAGAAAAATAAATCGACGTGAACCAATTTTTAATAGAAACTTGTCTAGGTATGAACCTACAAAAGTAAAAACTAATGTAAGTTCGTCAAACGTATAGAATACGAACTTACATTAGCCACTACATGACGAATTCACATTCATCACTCTATATAGAGTGATAATTGATACCTTTTTTTAATTGTTGAGAGTCGAATAAAAGGTATATATAACTTAAGGTATTGATGCAATTTTTGAAAAAACAAAAGTTGCCATAGACTTCCAGAAAAATTGTTGATAGTTTTATTGGTAATAATATTATAAAAAATATGTTTCTACTTTTTTTTTTTTTTTTATTATATATTTTTTTAGTAAACAGTTAAAAGATAAAATATTGTATTTTAGGGAATTGGTGGTATTAATAACAGTTTAAAGACGTTTAAAAGAATTCTTTTATAAATACCAGCTGGGGGCGGTACAGTAAACTACCGCTTATTCGAATCTACTAGGGGAATTTACTTCGAATAACCGACATTTTGATTAGCTAAAAATCCGCTTTAAATTAACTTATTTCAAGTTACAATCAAACGTTTTTTTAATTTTTATTTTAGGTGCCCAAAAAAGACATAACGGTTTTGTTACGGAGCACTAAGGAATATAACTAAGATTATTCAAGCTTCTTTACCAATAGCGGAAAACATGTGCAGAGCTCGCGTTGAACCCTAAGCCATTTGCTTCTGAGGCAAGCACGCTAACTAATGCACCACGTCTGCTAAATTTTGATTTTAACAAAAATAGAGAGTAAAAAGAACGAAAAATGGAATAAGATGGAATAAGATGCTGCTTAACTCTTTTACTTGTAAATTAATAAATTCTACAAATTTTTGAAAAAAGCATCAGTTTTTCTAAAAAATTTTGGTTAAAAAAAAAACAAACAAATTTACTACAAATTTCTGAAAAAATTGTCCATTTTGATTGCTTTTTTGTTTTTAAAAAGTATTTATCAAAAACATTTTTGATACAAGGCTTAGTAATTGTTGGATTTCGACGCTATTATTGTCAAAAAGAGACAAACATTCAGATACTTCTATTGCACCTGCAACCTCTGATGATTTTAGCTTTTCAGGAGGCAAATTGTGTGACACTTCACCAATGACCTTTTCTACCTCAGCACAATCGTTGATATAAATGGCATCCAGATTTTCTCGATCTATAAAAGTAGTTGTTTAACTTTTACAGATCTCAAAATCTATATTAACGTCAACAGCTAATTCTTTATCTAATAAAACACGTGATCTTTGCTCTTTGACGTTCTCTTCAAGCAATTTGCGATCAGTATTTTCTGCAAGATACCTGCCTTTCTAAAACAATTCTTTAAATGTTTGTCGAAATAGCGTCTTATGAGTCATGTTCTATGAGCATGTTGTTCAGGTCATACTATGACCTGAACAACATGCTCAGGTGTATATGCCTATCTATAATATTTTGATTACATTCATAGCTTTAAGAATATTAATCTATGGGGACGTTTTACCACCATTGATATATTTGATCTGACACAACATTTGTGCAATAAAAAGCCTTCAATGCTCTTATGCCTCCCGGATCCTATGGTTGTGTTGGAGGTTGTAATAGAAGTTGTGTTGGGTGGTAAAAATTCAATTGCTATTGATCAATTCAATTGCTATGAGGTTGTCAAGATTAGGATGAACTATACAGTTATCTATGATTAGAGTAACTTTCCTACTCTCGGCATTTAACTTTTCGTCCAGACTTCTAAGTAGTATTTTTAGAATCTATCTATAATATTTTGATTACATTCGATAAAGTTATATTTCAAAATGCAATACAATGGTATCTCGAGCCATAGAAAAACTTCAAATAACCGATGAAAAGTTTATTAAGGAGAGAAAAACTACTTTAAATAAACGAAATTCTCAATAACTTCAGGTTCAAATAACTGGTGGATGTTTGCATGAGTTTTTTAAAGAAAATTCAGGGCCAGTTCAAACAACCGGGAGTTTACTGTATTAATATCCAGTTACAGACAAAATATTTAATTTTGATACATCTAAAATTAATTTATTTTTTAGAAGGTTTTTAGTTAAAGTTATTTTTACTACAAGTTTCTTTAAAATGATTATTTTCAGTTAGTTGTCACTAAATATTATTATATTATTATATTGCACCATTCGAAAGGTAATCAGAATAACCCAAGCAACATAATTGTTTGGGTTATTCTTCGTCAAAACTTATTTGTCAAAAGCAAATAAGTTTTGGTGGCATGTTTGTATGCGACTAAACATGCAAGAGTTAAATAAAATCATCAAAATTTTATGGAAAAAGGCCACTCTTATCTAAAGGTTGACAGCATGCATGCTGCCAAAACTTATTGGCGTCAATTTTGTTCATCACATATGTCTTTCATCGCTTTGAGGTAATTCTTTGCAATAATTGTTTTGAGTTTTTTTTTACTCTTTCATTTCTGGTTTAAAAAAACGTCTGTCAATACATTGCGTAACATGTCGTAAAATGAATTTGGATTAACTAGATTGATCTTCGAAATTGTAAAAGCTATTGGACAAGTTTGATACTTCCTCATGAGAAAACTTATTACCTTTAAATTGACCGTAATGATTATCCAGCTGACCTTCAGCTTGATTTAAAATAATTTTTACTTTTGAAGAAACTCTTGCTCAGATATTCTTTGCTGCTTGGTAACGAATGCCGCTTTTAACTATTGGTTTGCTGCTTGGTAATGTTGCGAATTCCGCTTTTAACTATTGGTTTGCTGCTTGGTAATGTTGCGAATGCCGCTTTTAACTATTGGTTTGTGTTTAGCATTTATGGGGTTAACATTTTAAAATAGCGCTTTTAAATTCATATTTAGCATTTTTTGCTTCTGCGTTCTCATTAATTTTATATCAAAGTCAAATTTGGCAGATTTTATTTCTCTACATCACTTTCATAATCATCAATACTGTCATTATCCAAATAATTATTCTCTATAAGTACCATGGGTTCATTCGTTATTTTAAGCATACTAATAGTATGCTTTTGGCCATAAAAATAATATTACTATGTAATTATAGTTTTGTTTTGCGACGTAATTATAATTATGCAATAAAACAAGACGGTGTGGTAAACAAATCACTTTTTTTTTCTTTTTTTTTTTTTTTTAGTTTTTCATTTAATATATTTCAATAATATGATTTATATTTTTTATCTTTATAACTTGTTAATGGTGAAAATATTTACTTGCATAAGTTGTCTCTTTACTTGTAGAAATTTGTATTTTGAGTTTTTATATCTGGTTATAAATTTGTTAAAGTTCCAGTTATTTTTAGTTGTTGAACATCCAAATCTTCAATTATTTAAAAAAATGGATATTCTTTTTCTCCTTTTAAAAAATCTCAAAGTTCGCTCTTCAGTTTTAATAAATTAAGACATTATTTTCTTCTTTATAAGATTTTTTTTAAAGAAGATATTAATATATTTTACTTATTGATGGTATTTTGCATTGGAGATGATCGTTGAAATTGCCAAAAAATCTTTTTGGTATAAAACTCCGGCCATTATAACTAAAAAAATATGCTGCTTTACTTCGGACATAATAAATAAAAAAAATTATGTGAGAATTTCATCCTAAACAATTTTAGATTGCACTGCTGAAGTTATGTAATTAGATATGTTTTAATTAATCATTTTGATTCCAATAAAACTGAAATAAAAAGTAATAAAAGTTTTCTGGCTTTCTGGGTTCTGGGTTTCCTTCAAATTGAAAAGTTCACAAGAAAACAGTTGAGTTAAATTTTGATTAGAAAACCTAATACATAGGTATAAATTTGCATGATATTAGAACAATGATATATTAAAAATAACAAATAAAATAACAAAAAAATATTCTTAATACATCATTGTATTAGAGCGCAGGAAAAAAAAAAATGGATTCAATATAAGAGGCCAAAAAGCAGAAGTGCAACTTTGTTAGAATATTTTACTAAAGTTATATTTAAAAAGTTTGTTTCACAGTGCGAAAAAAATTAAAATGGGCGCTAATAAAGGGTATGTAACACCTTAAACTAACTTTGAAGACACTTACATTTGCTATTATACAAATTTAGAAATTGCAAGCGATGTTGAAATTATTTGAGAGGTCGCCAAAAATTACGTCACGCAATTTTTGACCGTTTTAGACCACTTCCCCCTCGTCACAACATTGCAACTCCTTAATAGTAACAAGTTCCGTATGAGTCCTCACAATATTACTAACCCTCCCCCCTCCTACAGCGTGATGTAATTTATGGCAGACCCCTAAGGGGTTGTTCATAAATTACTTCACGCTTTATATATCGGAAGAATAGGTTTTTAAAATTGGTATCATGTTTAGAATAGCGATATTAATTTATACAATTTCACTCGGAACTATTGGGGTGAAAAAAAAACATTAAATTTACAAGTACTAATTAATTAACTTGAAAAAACTCAGAAAATTATAGATATTATATTTAAAATGGTTTTGTATTTTGTAAAATTTTCTACCCCATCCCCCTACAACACATAATTTTTTTTTTAGAGGAATGGGGGAGGGGATACAAAATTGTTGCGTAATATTAGAGGGGGTGGGGAAATAAAATGTTACGGATGCGTTACGAGAGGGTGGAAGGTAGAGTAGGGAGAGGTCAAAAAATGTCTAAAACTGCATGACGTAATTTATGGATGACCCCTAAGCAATAGCCTCGGAAACAAGAGGTCCAAAGTTTGATGTGCGCGTTAGCGCGAGCTTTGCGCATTTAATTAAAAATTAAATCATTAAAAACTAAAAGCACCTTTACCTCTAAAACGTCTACAAGCGCTATGTAAAAACTTGTTAAAAGCGTTTTATTAAAATTTTTTTTTGGATGGAAAGGGGAGTAAAGGCACATTTATTTGTAACTTAGTACATGTGATTAATGTATGAAATAAGTGAGTTTGATCTGTATCCAGATCCTACATCCTACATCAAACCAATACCAAATAAAAAAAAAAAACAACAACGTCGGATTACCGTTAGGTAATTCACCGTAACAACTGTTCGTTTGAAGAAATGTCCGTAAATGAAACAAACAAAAAAATGGCGCGTATGAAACTTCCTGGCGCGTCTTCTCCAGGTAAAGATAAATTAGAAACTGTTTGTAAGTCTGAAGCTCATTATGATGAAAGTGTAAATCCAATGGTTATTTCGAAAGATGATTACGTTGCTTTGTTTGGTAACTCTTCTTCTGAAGAAGATAATGATACAAAAAATGGATACTGCAATAATAAAATTAAAGATGAACCTTTTAGTAAAAATGATCATACTGAAATAGATGTTTCTATTCCGGTTAAAAAGGTTAGCACGATTTTTTTATAAGGTTATAGATAAATTCTTATTTCCATTAATTGAATTAGCTTTCTAAAACGGTTAGTAGTGCTTTTCAAAAATGTTAATATCTTACTTTTTTTTTTGTGTGTATAAATGTTATCGAAAATATTGTAAAGTATTTATCATATAGAGGTATTTACCGTATATACAAACCCAAAACAAAACCCTAACAAAAGTCAGTTATTTTGTGCCAATTATGTCACAGCATTGCTGATATATTTTTATTGATGAATGGCAACATTTTTACCGGCCTCTATTACATTTTATTGAATTATCTTTTTCTACAAACCTTCAATGGAAGCCATATATCTAATCCATTATATAGTTAGTATCTCAATTTTTCCTATACTTACTATGTCCTTAGTTCATATACATCTGAATTCTATATCTCTAAAGTTTTTTTGTTTTTGAATAGAATATTGTTGTCATATTTAGGTTCTCCTAATAATGCCCTTTCTCATTTAGACAAGGTCTAAAAATGCATTGTAAATATAGTTTGTGTTTAGTCATGGCATTGAATAAGATTAGTTCATTAAAGCTTTATGATTAACTGCTGAAAATACCCATAATTAAGGGTAGTACAATATGGTAACCCTACCGTTAAACAGACGAAATAAATTAATTTTTATGCTTATGGGGCTCTTCAGGGTTGCTACTCAACCTGGAAAACCTGGAATACCTGGAAATAGCATGAATCCCAGGGAAAACCTGGAAAACTGAGGGATTTTTTTAAATTTTTATAAAATTCAGGGAAAACTCAGGGAAAATTTTTTTTTTTTTGAAATTTTGTACAATAATTTTTTTTTTCAAAACTATTTTGCTGATATATATAATAATAAGTTTGCAAGATGTGGGTGTTTTTGTTAAAGTTTAAGTTTGTCAAAAGATTGTGTTTAATTTAGGAAAATAATAATCTTGTCGATGAACAGGAAAGAATATAGAAAAGTCAGGGAAAACTCAGGGAACTTAAAGAGTTCAACTCAGGGAAAAACGTTCTTTACTCAGGAAATACTCAGGGAAAAACTTTAAAAATTATAGTGGGAACTCTGCCACTTTAATTTTTTAACAATTTTTTAAAATTTGCTGCCCCATGCCAAACCTTCAGTCAATGCAATATCACTCCCTTGCAACAATATGCTATAAGATACCATTAATCATAATAATAATTATAATTGATGATATCTTGCACCATCTATCATAATACAAATGATATTGTCCTCAAATTTTATTTTAATATTGTTGAGTCTTTTATTTAAAAGTAAAATACACTTTCCTACTGGCCTAAAATACATTTTCCTATCAAGTCCTAATCAAATTTAAATTCCAATAGCTTTTTAACTTGTGAATGTTTACATTTATATATCTTCAGTTTCCCAAAAAAGCTTATTCATCAAGCGTTTAAACGCTTTTTTTACAAATTTTTGATCCAGAAACTAGTTGATCCCACAAGCATTTAAACGCTTGTGGGATCAACTAGTTTCTAGATCAAAAATTTGTATGGGATTGTTATCTCTAACTACAGCTTATCCATGAATAATCAAAACTTAATTATATTTAAATTTGTTACGATAATAATTTTATTATATATTAAACATTAGTATTAATTTTATTGCTAAGCAAGCCATATGGCTTGTGTCCCTAATGCTTCTCGGCCTTTTATGACATTTTTAGAAATATTTCTATAACGAATCTTTAAGTTATGTCTGTGACACAGAGCTTAGTTAATAGTAAAGGGAGGTATTATAACATGTATGTATTATAAGTGTTATAATACCTCCCAGAGTTACTGATAATTAATGACTAACAGTCATTTTATTACATAAAGTAGATTATGTAAAGATGTCAAATCAACCAAAATTTAATTAGATTTTGAAAATTTAGTTTTAATAAACAAAGTAAAACAAGATGTTTTACTAAAAAAATTATTTTACATAATTGAATTTTTTAAAATAATACAAATGATAATTTTAAAAATTATCAATATATTACAATACCATTTAATTAATATATCTGTGTGTGTGAGTATATATATATATATATATATATATATATATATATATATATATATATATATATATATATATATATATATATATATATATATATATATATATATATATATATATATATATGTATATATATATGTATATATATATGTATATATATATATATATATGTATATATATATATATATATATGTATATATATATATATATATATATATATATATATATATATATATATATATATATATATATATATATATATATATATATACCGGTATTCTGAATATCGGTATACTGGTCGTTTTTCCAATACCGATACTGAGCCTTCAATACCATTGTATACCCGTATTTCAGTTATTTTTCTTATTGGACAGAACTTGCTTAATGAGACTTCGTGCAAGTTTGGACACGGATGTTTTTAGAGAGTTATTTGCGCAAACAAATAACTCTCTAAAAACATCCGTAAAACAAGATGTTTTACTAAAAAAATTATTTTACATAATTGAATTTTTTAAAATAATACAAATGATAATTTTAAAAATTATCAATATATTACAATACCATTTAATTAATATATCTGTGTGTGTGTGTATATATATATATATATATATATATATATATATATATATATATATATATATATATATATATATATATATATATATATATGTATATATATACACGGATGTTTTTAGAGAGTTATTTGCGCGAAAGTATCAAATAAAATTTCAACTTATTTTCAGCCAAATGTTTTAACTAAAACGACGGCCACCAATGGCTTGCCATTCAGGTTTTTTATAACGTCCAATGAAAAACTTGCTGATTGCTCGAGGTTTCAATGTATCAAAAGCATCCGAATCCATTTGCCAAATAGTTATGAAATATGATACTAAAATTCAAAACTCGATAATAAAAGAATTATCTGAACTTCAACAGCAAGGAAACCGATTTAGTCTTACATTTGATGAGTGGACTTCTGTAAAAAATAGACGTTATTTGAACATTAATGTTCATTCTCAAAATAGATTTTGGATTTTGGGTTTAGCACAAGTTAATGGACATTTCCCAGCAGAAATGTGTGTTAATTGAAACCTACTGAAAGAACACAACTTAGAAATTGATTGTGATATCGTATGTATTATCACGGATGGCGCATCGGTTACGAAGAAAGTTGACAATTAATGTCCATCAACCAACAACTTTTTCTAACCCATGGAATCCAATTGGATGTGGTTGATGTCTTGTATAAAACAACAGTTGTGGGCTCGACAGATGATTGTTTTAAATATGATGAAGATAGTGCTGGTGAGATTTCAGATAAATATAATAAAGACCATTTAGACGGATTAAGGATTTTTCAGAGCTCACCAAATTCAAATGAACTTGCAAATAATTTGGCTCTATTGATAAGCAAAGTTAGAAAAATTGTAAAGCTGTTCAGACGATCACCGACAAAAATAAAATCATTCATGTTTATGTAAACACTGAACATGGTAAAGAACTGTCAGTAATATTAGAGAATAAAACCAGATGGAACTGCTTACTTTTTATTCTAAAGCATTTTTATAAATTAAAAATTCCATTCAAAAAGCCCTGATTGACTTAAATTTAGCTATTAACTTTACAGAATCTGAATTGGAAGTGATATTATCAACAGTTTTTATGTTCCTACCAGTGAAATTGGCTGTAGAGGCTTTATATTGGAGAGATGCTAATCTTCTATCAGCTGATACTACCTTGGCATTAATGCTGCAAAATTTGGGCAAAGGATCATTAAATAACAATATATAGACTAGGGATTGCGGGAAATATATTAAGTGTTCCCGGGATAGCGGGAAAACTTTTTTTTTAAGGAAAATCAAATAACACAACACTTTTCTATTTTCTCTTTATTTTTTTAACTATTTTTGAATTTAAAGTGACTTCTTAGAAACACCAGTGCATTAAGATGACTGTCTGTTAATCTAGTTCAAAAATTTGTAAATAAAAATCCAGTTGAACTAAACACCCTTTCAGCCTCAACACTGGATGGATGAATAGTTAAAAGCGCATTATAAAGCATATCTAAACTATGCGATCTTTTATTTGTCGTTTCAAACAAGTTAATTTCTTGGCGCATAGTTGGTTTATTACACTTAACTTCAAAGTCATCCTTTTTTTTTACAAATTTTTCTAATCTAGCAGCCATAGATTCGTATGCCTGATTTATATTAACACTATTGTTAACTTTGCTACCGCCATATATTTCTTTTGCTGTATTTTCAATTATTGGAAAAAGTCGACCAGATATTTCAATAGCTAAATTAATCATAACTGTTTTAGACGGGATGCGAAATAAGTCACCATCCATATCATTTTTTAGAGAATGTGGATTATCTAAAAATCTTAATAAACCAAAAGATCATTTTTTCTTCTTTGACGTATTCTTTCAATTAAAGCATTTTTAAGATCCTTTGGTAGGTAGTAATCTTGAACATCAAGTTCTTTAACCATAAATTTTAATGTGTCGTCAGCTGTTAATAATGTTGCTTCCCTTCTACAAATCATTTCAGAACCTAAGACAATAGGTTCTAGACATTTTGACAAGTTTTCAATTACTGTAACTTCATCATCAAATAACATTAGACTTTCTAAAGTAAAATCAACCAGAGATTTAAAACTGCTTTTTTAACTTTAATGAATCTTTGAATAATGGACAACATTGAGTTCCAACGAGTTTTTGAATCCAAAATTAGCAGTAGCCTTTGTCCAAATTCATTTTTAGAATAATGTTTTAAAATGTTTTAAAAGATTCATGACATCTGTTTTTGATTTTGGTAGAGTGTACCCTTTATCACAAAAAAACTCACAAATTTGATCTGATTTAATTATTGCACATATAGTAAACCCATCAGTAGCAGCAAAGCGAGCCAATCGCTCACCTAATGAAACTTTTTTTTGTCATAGAATCGATTGTTAGTTGAATACAACGTTTTTTATTTAATGTTTCGTCTTCTTTATTCAAAATTATGTTGTGGATTTTTTCTAATTTCTTTTCAATGCAACAGGCAAACCATCTTTGCATAATAATACCTTTAGACAATGTTTACATTGTGTCTCGTTTGAATTTTAAGAATCAAAATAACTCCAAACATTAGAAATTTTTAGATTTAAAGGCATTTTTCTTAATTTCTAATTTGCTGTCATAAATTTCAATACGTAAAAACTATAAATAGACATTGTTTCTTATGGTTCGGAAAACAAAACACTTTAGATTTTGGCGGGAAAGTTAGAAAATGTATGTTCGAAAATCCCGGGATCCCGGAAAAAATTTCCCGGGACTACGGAAATTTAGATTATTATTTTTCCCGGGAAATTCCTGGGAAAGAATTCCTGGGAAGAATCCCTAATAAAGGCCTCCTTATTTAAGAGAATATAAGAAAGGAACACAAATTTATCTTATCTCATGCAATTTCTTTATAAAGGTGATCGAACTCAAAATAATTTTGGTTCAGATATTATATTTGATCAGCTAACTAAAACTGCTTTGGTAAATAATTGTCCATCTTATCTCATCTTTCTAAGTTACAGCATTGCCCAAAACATATGACGACAAAGATACCATAGTGTGCAAAGACAAACCTTTGAGCTTGACATTTCAGAAGCAGCAGGACATGGCCATAAATAATGAGATAAAAATGAAAATAGCAAAAATAGTACCAAAAACAAATTGAAATATTAACGATTTGACTAAAATGATACGAAAAGGAATTTCAATATTTGAGGAAGACGGTACATGTGGTACCAACTTAAAGTTGGTAAATGATTATATTATAACTATTTTCCCAACAAGCGTAGAAACTGAACGGGCTTTCTCTTCATCGGGAATGTACAAAAATTTGATCATCTTTAAATGAAGAAATTTTAAATACTTTATGTTTTTTGCTGGCCTATTTCAATAAAAAATAATTTTTTTTTAATGTTTTTTTTTTTTTTAAAATGAATTAATTTCATATATTAGTTTAACATAAATAATAAAGTTTCAGAACCATTTGTTTTGTTACTTCTTTTTATTAATATTTTTTGGATTATTCATAAATACCGGTATATATCAGTTTTCACTAAATCTAATACCGAAAAACCGGTATTTAATTTTTGGTTCGGTATTGGAAGCCTTATATATATATATATATATATATATATATATATATATATATATATATATATATATATATATATATATATATATATATATATATATATATATATATATATATATATATATATATATATATATATATACATATATATATGTATATATATACATATATATATATGTATATATATGTATATATATACATATATATACATATATATATATATATACATATATATATATATATACATATATATACATATATGTATATATATATATATATATATATTGGAAGCCTTATATATATATATATATATATATATATATATATATATACATATATATATGTATATATATGTATATATATACATATGTATACATATATATATATACATATATATATATATATATATATATACATATATATACATATATATATATACATATATATATATATATAATATATATATATATATATACATATATATATATATATATATATATATATATATATATATATATATATATATATACATATATATATACATATATATATATATATATATTTATATATATATATATATATATATATATATATATATATATATATATATATATATATATATATATATATATATATATATATATATATATTTATATATATATATATATATATATATATATATATATATATATATAATTTAAATAATCAAAAGAAAACAAAAATTATTATGATGTTGATAAAAATATTGAGAAATTGTAATGTTGCATATTTATTACAATAACTCTATGTTTTTGTCAAGATGATACGACACAACAAAAATAATTGTATTAGGTCTATCGAAAGTTATGTCCGTTTCTATAAAAACAGTTTTCAACGCGTTAGCACATAATTATTTAATCCATGTTTAGCTCATTATTTTTATCATTTAAACTATTCATATAAACGTGCCAAATCAACTCTAAGTTATTTTATGCTTGTCTTCATTACTAACTGAAAGATTGTAATGAAGACAAGCGTAAATGTTCTGAAAATGGACAGAATTTTCTGGTAGACCTAATAATTATATACATTACTTAAATGTTTTTTGTTTCATTTTATTTCTGATAGAAATATGTTTTGGAGCCTAAAACACGTTCATCCAGTCGTAAAGTTCAAAATTCTTCCCTTGAAGTTGATAATCCGTACAAAAAAAACTACTTTAGTTACAGAAAAGATAGAAAGCGCCTCAAGGTTGATCTTGACAAGGATATAGTTCGTAATGTAAAGACAATCAAGAGTTTTGAAACATCTAGAAAACTCACTGCTGTAAATAAAACAGTCAAATTTTTACTTGAAAAGGCGCATAAACATACTGCTCATTTACCTCAACGAAGGCGAAAAAAGAATACTGATCAAAATTTTATTTATTATGAAAAAAAGTATATTAAAAACACAGTAGAAGAAACAGAATTATGCACTAAAAGTGCCTTTATAGAATCAACAGGTAAAACAATTTTTAATATGAATTATATTTTATGTGGTATCATCATTGTAGCCATGGCGCAGTGGTTAGAGTTCTAGCTCAGAACCAAGAGCACCAAATCCTGGTTTGATGCTGACTCTGAACCAATATAAATGACATTGATAAGCAGGCCTTGTTTTAAATAAAAAATACTTAACGTTAAATGTTCACATTAGCCTAATGTCAATTTTTTAAAATACTTAACACATCAGCTTAATGTGAATTTGATGTCATAAAATACTCTTTATCTTTTTATTTTTTAAAAACATCAACTTTTTACTGCAATAATAATTACAGCAAAATGAGTTAAATATTACTTAACTCATTTTTTATTATTACTATTAGGAAATGTTTATTTTCTTTCATTTTTTTTTATATTAAATAATTAAATTTGATATTACATTTAAAAAAAGTTTTCATATTGTTTAAACAAGTAAATAAATTATTTTTCTTGACATTTGTATAAATGAATTAAAATATGTTAAATTTTTTGAAATAATTATTTTTTAAATAATCGTTTAAAAAAATTTGCAACTAACCAAGATTTTTTATTTTATAAAAAATTAGTGAGTAACAAATTTAAAAGTTACGTTAATTTATCTTCTTTGTTGATAAAAAGTTTATTATTTTAATAGTGATTTTGTTGTGGAAGCGAAGATTATTTGAATTGCTAACTTGAAAAAGGGGACATGTTATGTGAATTTTTGCAGAACATATCCCTTTTTTAAGTTAGCGATTCATTTTTCCAAACACTATTTGTTAAAATTATATCATTGTGTATATCATTTATTATAAAATAATTGCTGCACTCTACTTGCGTTATAAAAATAAGTTTAAGTTATATTTTGTGCAAACTTTTGATACAGCCTCTGAACATTTATTTATTTTAAATCGAAATTAAATCATATATTTTTTTATCAGAATTAAATTACATTATAATGATCTTTGCTTCAAGCTTAAAGTATAGCATTTTTCAATCGAAAAAATCAATCAATGTTTTTTAAAAGTTACATAAATATTCTTGTGGTCTCAAGGTGATAAATAAAAGTTTTTATTATATATATTTCTTTTATGG
>NC_061159.1:41706641-41722060 GCF_022113875.1 Hydra vulgaris | reverse complement strand
CAGGATAGCATCCCACCTCACTTCGAGCACTGTATATATATATATATATATATATATATATATATATATATATATATATATATATATATATATATATATATATAATATATATATATATAAATATATGTTTATATATATATGTATATATATCAATGTTTATTTATATATATATAAATATATATATATATATATATATATATATATGTATATATATATATGTATATACATATATATATGTATATATATATATATGTATATATATATGTATATATATATATATTTATATATAATACACAGTGCTCGAAGTGAGGTGGGGATGCGGCGGAACACCATCCTGTCACAAATTTATAAAGTATAAACTATCCTGCCACCTTTTTATAAATGAATGGCAGGATCGTATTTTTAATTTAGCGAATACCATCTCGTTACTTTTTTTTCTCCACTTTGAGCACTGTCTATATATAAATATATATATATATATATATATATATATATATATATATATATATATATATATATATATATATATAAATATATATATATATATATATACATACATATATATATATATATACATATTTATATTACATATATATATATATATATATATATATATATATATACATATATATATATATATATATATAATATATATATATATATATATATATATATATATATACATATATATATATATATATATATAATATATATATATATATATATATATAATATATATATATATATATATATATATATTTCAAAATTCTGATTCTGGCTGCTTTAGCCCCCCTCAACTTTATTAACCTTCTTACACCACTATATATATATATATATATATATATATATATATATATATATATATATATATATATATATATATATATATATATAATATATATATATATATATATATATATATATATATATATATATATATATATATATATATATATATATTATATATATATATATATATATATATTATATATATATATATATATATATATATATATATATATATATATATATATATATATATATATATATATACATATATATATATATATATATATATATATATATAGTATATATATATATAATATATATATATATATATATATATATATATATATATATATATATATATATATATATATATATATATATCTATATATATATATATATATATATATATATATATATATATATATTTATATATATATAATATATATATATATATATATATATATATATATAGGCTTGGTCGGGAAGCGGGAGCGATCGCTCTTGATTGCTGACCAACGTAAATAATATTTAGTTGCGAAAAGCTGGCCAGATTTTTAGTCGTTTTGAGAACATTTTAAAAAGCAAAAAAAAAAGCGGCGAAGATTAATTGGACCGATGAGAGACAATTACAAAAAAAATAAAATTAAGCGATGTTTTTTATATAAAGTAACAACTTACGATTGTTTAAAAAGGAAACAAATATTCTTTATTAACAAAGTTTGCAAGTTTTAGTTTTATTTAAGCTAAACTATTTTATAAATAAAAAAGTTAATTTTTTTAATACCTATTTTATGTTTCGCGTAGTTTGAAAAGTTTAACATATTTGAAGCGATTCTTCTTAGTAAGATAAACAAATGAAATAATTAAATCATTGACTTACTATAGGAATTAAATAATCAAGATAGAAATCAACTAAAAAGGTTAAAAATACTTAATGACCAGGAAGCGAAACTGCTTCGCAATATCGCTGATGATGTTTAGTGAGTGGGCATTTTAATTTTAATTAGTATTTAAAGCAGAAAAAAGTATAACGAGTTTTAAGAATGGCAACTTAAGCGAAAATAATTAGAGTAAGTAAACCCAATATCTAGAAACTTTTCTTTATATCTAATTATTTGCTATATATATTTGTGTTCTGTCGTGACCTCAGGCGCGATGCTTGTTCATCCGCAAGTTACTTTGTATGCGTTGTTTGTGTTTAGTAACCAGAAACTACTTATATGTTTGTTACATAAAGTTAATAACTTTAACGATTATAACTTCATTGAAAACGCAATTATTTTTGTAAGTCTTTGTTTAAATCATAAAAATTGCTTTAAAAGATACATTACGATAAAAAACAAATACACAAAAATTACATTTACATAAAGAATACAATCTCTTTTAAAATAAAAAAATAAGAATATACTAATAAAATCTATGATTTATAATAAACTTTTAAAACTTTAACAATTTAATCAACATATATTTAAAACATTTATTTTCGTAAACAAATAATATATATTCTTAAAACAATGCTAGAAATCTCAAAACGGAACAAATCGTGTATAATACAATTTCTAAAACTCTAGAACTTTATTTCGCTTAATCAGCGTATTTTTTGAACCAATAGAGATAGTTTGTTCATTAATTTGGCGGTTTTTTAGTGTTCGCAAATATTCTTTGTATTCTTTCGCACAAAGATGTTTTGAGAACATTCAAGTTTTTTATGTTTCCATGTATGTCCGTAAAACAAAATTTTTTTGTTTCGTACATAAACTTAAATGTTCTCAAAATGACTAAAAAACCTGGCCAGTTTTACGCAACTAAATATAATTTCCGTGGTCAGTATTCGAGAGCGATTGCTCCCGCTTCCCGACCGAGCCTGTATATATATATATATATATATATCGGTATGTGGATTTAATTAGCTTTTTTATAAAGACCATTTTTTTTTGTTTAAAAATGGTTGTTTTTTCAAAAAAAATATTTTTTTTAAAGTTGAGTGGTTTTCAACCCAAAGATGTTTTAAGTTTTTTTTTTCTTAAAAGTTTCACTAAGTGGGTACCACTAAAACTAATGTAACTTTTAAAGTACTAGAGAAAATTTTATTCTGTAAAGAGATTTAAAACTTTGATAAAATTTCTAAACATTTAACAAAACAGTTCAGATTTTCTTTATTTATCTAATAAACTTGCAAAATTGTTGAGTAATTCCTTATTTACGAAGTTATGCAAACACTCTCCCACCTCTTCACTCAAAAGCCTAATAGTTTTATGTTGTTTAACAAAAGTGGTACATTAAAAATGAGCTCATGCATTTTTTGAGTGATACTTTCTTTGGGAAAGCAAGCATGGAACTCTAAAGCAAATAAATTTATATAACTTATAAACTCACTCATTTCAGCATCAGAAAGAAATTTTCTCTCAAAATGTATTGGTTGCCACTTATTAAAAACGCTAAATATACGTATAAATCTATTCCTTATTGCTAAATCATCAATGATACTACAAAGTTTATAGTGGTTTCTTCAGACTATTTTGCAATGATTACCTACAAATACATTACCATTTGAGTTTGTGGCTGAACTTTTATATCACCAAGGGCCTGAAATAGAGCCCTTTCACATCACCCTCTGACATCCTAAACACTAATATTTTTTTATATCACACATTACACCCTTTTCAGAAGCACCAATAATTTCATAATATTGATAAAACCACCTGAGACACATCACACTCAAATCTAATGCTTGTACATGTTTTTTTCTTTTTTTTTCAAAGTTTTTACTTTTATTGGAGGAGTTTTGAGATATATGTTCTAATTGAGAAAAATCATTTTTACGGGCTATCCATTGTGCCTGTAGATTTTGCTATGTCAACAAATTGCTTACCTAATAAATGCAAGGCTTCTGCTGTATTAGAATATTCAATGCTTTTAGCAGCCCACATTTCACTCATTCTCACATTCACAATTAAATAAAGATAAATCAGCCTGACAATCTAAAGTCTTAGATTCCTTCAACAATAATTTAACTTCAAAAATGGAATTTCATATACTTTCCACCTTTATCTCTTGCAAAAAGGAGCCATTTTAAAAATTTTGATACCTTTTTGCCAAAACCAGTATCAGAGTTAAGATCCTGACTTTGAAGATTGTTAAAAACTTCTTTAATATAAGTTGTCTAGTTCTTAACAAATAATACAGAGACTGAACAAAGTGCTTCATTTGCAGATGGATAAAGTAACACGAACTTTACAATAAAATGTTCTTTACTGACATGCATTATCCGCATTTCTTTTCTTATCTTGGGCTCAGATGAGAGAATCTTTGCACCAAGATTACACAGAATATGCCTTAGCCTTTTGAATTCCGCCACAGACATCCTTAATTGACTCTGTAGCTCAACAATATCAGCAACACTTAACTGCACAATAAAACCTAACTTATTTGCAACACACTGAAGTATTGGCTTTTTATGAGACAGAGCATCACAAATAGCATAGACAAGTCACTTTCTAAATCTGAACCAACTATCAATTATGAATATATTTTTCAACAACTCATGATCAACTGACGTAGTATGAGTTTTACTTAAATTCACGAAAGAATTTAAAATTAAATTTAGTTTAAATAAGAGTCCACGACAATTAAATTTATTGCTGTTAACAAAACATTTGCAAACTTGGCAACTATACAGTTTTATACCAACTTTTGCAATATACTTTTTAAGTTAATTTTTTTTAACAACCTAGCATTTTTACCACTAGCAGATGCAAATTTTCTGTTTTTTTTTTTTTTTTTTCTTTTAGTTTAAGTTGGAGACACTCCTCCTGTTTTAACCTCATGCTCATATAACTAACCTCTCACATAGCTGTTTTAGCTTAATGCTCGTAGCCTCTAGTTGAGAACTTAATGAGTTACAACACATGTGTAGGGCCTCATTTGTAGAATTCAAATCCATAATTTTCGTTTCCAACTCTATTACCTGCATTTTTAATTTCTCTATTTGCTTTATTAGTTTTTTCTCTAGACGTTAATTGATCAATTTGAATTCTAAGCTCCTGATTCTAATTTAAAAAATTTTTTATCAAACTCATCAATACAAGGCAAATTAAACTCAATGGACAAAATAAAACTTAAAAAACTAAACAACACTTTATATCGAAAGACTCTGAGTAAAATAGAAATCACATTGATGGTGATTTTATCAGCATTAACCAATTGCTTAACAAAAGGAGAGTCTTCCCATCCAATATATAGTTTTAAGATTTCCCTCTCAATAGAATACATTGCTATAAAATTATGATAAATGTAATGATATAAATACAAACAACTCAAATAAAACAATATTTATTGACAAATAGATCCAGTAGATATAAAAGGATTAAGTAACTTATCTGATTACTAGTCAAACTCTCCACAAGCCAAGAAAAAACCCCGAATAAATTTTGTTTATTTTATACTTCAAAATTTTGTCTTGCTGAAACAGTAATTCGGTTGAAATTCATTAGATTTTAGCTTGGAGCATGACGCATTTAAAGTTACCTCAAAGCTTTAAAATGTAAACAAAAACTTTGCAAAAAAACTTTGATTTTTTTTGCTAGATAAGTTTGAAATCATTCTTGATAACATAGCTTAAGTTATAGAAAATTATTTTCATATTTTCATGTCCGTAGAGGGTTGAAATTTCAATAGTTTGGTGAACATTACAAAAGTAATGTTCATCAAACTATTAATTTACCTTTTAAATAAAAATACCTTTTTGATTTAAAACAAATAAAAACAAAAATATAAGTAAATTAAAAATCAACTTTTTGTTGAATAATTATCAATGTCCACCAATGTACTAAAATAGCTAACTATAGTTACTTATTTTATTAAAAGTTTATTTTATTAATTGTTTATTAGTTTTTTACAAATCTAACAAACAATTAATTAAACTAAGCACTAAGAAAAGATATAAAAATTAATAATATACTAATAAAATATATAATTTGTAATTAACTTTCAAAATTTTGACAAATTAAAAAATATATATTATAAAACATTTTTGTAAACAAATGATAATAGTTTAAAAGATTTACGGCTTTAGAGATGTGGCTCCGAGAATGAGCTCCGAGAATGAGCCATAATATTAAAGTAATAGTTCATTTGATAATATATACTATATATCTCAAAACACAACAAATTGTAAATAATACAATTTCTAAAACATTTCAACAGAATACTCTAGAACTTTATTTCGCTTAGTCAGCGTGTTTTTTGAACCAATAGAATTAGTTTCTTCGCAAATTTGGCAGGTTTTTAGTGTTCGCGAATATTCTTTTTATTCTTCCGCAAGATGTTTTAAGAACATTCAAGTTAATTATGTTTCCATGTATGCCTGTAAAATAAAAATTAATATATATTAATTTTTTAATTTTTAAGCCCCCGCCATAATATATATTGGATGTTATAATGGAAATATAAATAATGAAATAAGATCACCTCAATACCAAAAAATACATTTTTGAAAATCAGAGAAAAAATGCGTCAATAATTTTTTTTTTAATATTTACAAAATAAATTAATAAAAGTGCATTATTATTTAGGTTAAAAATTATTTTATCTAATATTTTGAGAGAAAAACTTATAACAAAAGAAATCAAAATACACGTGGTCTAGATGATTATTTAAAAAAAGTTGCGCAAATAAAATATTATTTTGTTTTTTATTTTATTTTTGTTTTTAATTTTTATTTTATTTATTTTGTTTTTAATTTTATTTTGTTTTTAATTTTGTTTTACAAACACATTTTAGAACTTTAAAATATAATAAAAATGAATATGATTTGGAAATTGTATGTAAAAAATAACAATCGGTGTTTTAAACAAACAAAAAAAAAATCTATTATGTCATGCACTAAAACTCCTATGAATTAAACGCGCTTGAATAAATTATCAAGTCTGTATAATGCGCCTGGAAAATTGCGTTTATTTTACATACTCAAAATACCACATAAAACGGAGAAGACGAGCTTCGACTAAAACAACAAGATTTGTTTTTCTTGGTATACATTTATTAATTAGTTTTAATCAAAAAAAATTTGCTCAGACGTTTTTTTTTAACATTCTCTTTAATATGAACACAATATGTCTCAGGACTTTAAGGCAAAAAACTTCAAAATATCAATAATACTACAGTTTGGGCAGAAAATGAGGCATTACGTTAAAATTTGGGTGTCTAAAATGGTATATTGTTGTCAAAATTGACCTGGATACATCACTAATCTTTGTTATATTTTTTTATATGTTTTTATATCTTCCCTTTAAATGGTAGCTTGAAATATAAGTTGTAAGCGAATTTAGAAATAGATTGCATTAATAATAAATCAAAACAACTTTCATACCAATTTCAAAAAAATAAAAATTAAAAATTAAAAAGCCTCTCCCTCTTTATTTTTAATTACTTGCCCTAAATATACAACCTGATTTCAAAACAGTGTGACCATAGGTGTCATTATATGCAAAAAATAATAAATTATAAAAGCAGATATAAAAAGAAACAGAAAAACTTTTATAGTTTTTTAAAAATATTTAAATATTTCACTATTTCTAGGTTAATTAAAATTATTAACTTATTCTGATTTTAAAAAACAAGATAAGTAATTTTTTGGATTTTTTTTGTTTTCTATTTTCTGAAATATCAAAAGCAGTGTTTTATGCCTACATATAAATTAATTTTTTACTTATTTGATTTTTAAAGTAAATTTTAATTATTTTGACTTAAGTACATTTTTAACACAATTTTTCAATTAACTGTTTAATTCTTTATATTGAGTTTTTAATGACCTAATTCTATATATTGAAGCTAAACAACATAAATTCAAACAATTAGCTTCCACTTTTTTAAATTCAGCATGCACTTTGCTACATGCCCACAATATGTACAGTGATATATATATTTTTTTTAGAAAAAGAAGGTCCGAATGAAATATGTTGTATCCTGTTGTTCTAATCAATCTTCTCAAAACAGTTTTTCTCCTCAAAAATATGTCACACCTTATTCTTCTCTTCAGGCTTCACATAATGGCTCTCCTCCTAAGAAAAGGATAAAAATAAAAAATAGTTCACCTCAAAAACTTTTTACTAAGCAAATGAGTGAAGAATCTAGAACACTAACTGAAAAATCTATTCTTCATAGTTCTCCTAAAGTTTTATTAAATAACTTTATGGATATATTTGATAACAAGAGTTGTTTACTTGATGAAGAACTAAAATCGTCAAAAAATGATGACTTTATAAAATTGTGTAGTGAAGAGGCTGATAACAATCCGTATATACAAAAAGTATCAAACAGACAAAATGTGTTTCTAAAAAAAATCAAGTGTGATGATCAAGAAAAGCATGACACAGATAAAAGATTGTATATAAATCAAACAAGGCGTATTAAAAAATCATTTCCACCATCTGTATTTTGGAAAAATCACACTGGCAATATTCGATTAAAAGCAATAAACATAAGTGGAAAACTTCATTTTACTGACTTTAGCAATCGACTCGTAACATTTTGCGGAAACTGTTCAAACTGTAAAAAAACAGAAGATTGCATGAAATGTAAACATTGCAAGTATGAAAAAAAATTTTTTCAATATTTTTTTTATGTTTTACCTTTTGTTTTTCTTTTTTTTGTTTGTTTTGTGTTTTGTTTTATTTAAATTAATGATACTGTTAGAACTTTTGCAGAATACCAATAGAACTTTAACACAGCGTGCATCAGATCAGCCTGCATAATACTTTAACACAGCATGCATCAGATCAGCCTGCATAACACTTTAACACAGCGTGCATTAGATCAGCCTGCATAACACTTTAACACAGCGCGCATCAGATCAACCCGCATCCAATCCAATAAATTTCATGTCAGCACAAAGAGCACCAAACTTTGCCTACATCAGATCAGCAAATTTTTACTTTTAGTTTTTTGCATCCTGTTACAAAAGGGTTAATAATTATTTGGTTATTTAAGCATTGCTTCATAAGAGCATAGCTTTAGACAATTATTATTTGCAATTAAAATTTATTTAAGTATATGGCAAATTTATGAATTGACAATATGTGTTTTATGTGCATCATTGTCATTGTAATTATGTGTTTAGTCTCTCTTATAAGGTCTCAGTGTTGTTTGGACACTGTCAGAGGATTTGGCAGCACTTTTTTTTTTTGGAATTGATAGTATCAGTTTTTTTCTTAGATTCACTAAGCAGAACATAAAATATGGTCTGAAAGGTTTTTCTTTTTTATGACTGGTGTTTCACAAATGTTTCTGTTGTTAATTTAGCAGTCTTTATTTTTATTGAGTTTTCTAAAGTTAATAACCTCTGTAAGTTTTACACCAAATTAAATTAACTTCTCCTAAATCAGTTGCTTGAAAACTGTAGGATTTAAAATTTAATTTAGAAAGTTTTTAATAACTATTCTGTTAGGCATATTATAACTTGTTTAGAGTTTTCTTTGTGCAACACTCTAGCATTTATTAGTTTTCATATATATGTATATATAAATAAGTTTTTTCTCCACTTATGTTAATTTTAACGTAACTATACTAAGACTAAACTTTCCAATTAAACTTTTATATTTGGAATAATATTAAAATATCCGTAAACATGTAAATGAATGTTTTTATCTAATAAAATGAATTAATATTATATTTTAAAACTAAGTATCATGATAATCCTGCTAAAATATCAACTAAAAAAGTGAAATCAACAGACATTTGAAAAGTAAGTTTTATTAATTTATGTATTGATGACCTTGTTATGCTTGTAATGAATGAATTTGAGAAAATTTAAAAAAATGATTTAAAAAAAAAATTTGATTTTTTGAATTGAATGAATTTTTTTAAAAATAGAAGGTTTCTAACCTGAAAAACAAATAGATTATATATATAATATACTTAAATTATGAACAAATATTTATAAACATATATATATTTTTTGCATGCTGATGCTTTTAGAGATTTAGGTTGGTTGAGGCGAGGGCCATTGCTCTTAATATATTTAAAGCTTTCTAAAAAATTTGGCAATTGGGTCTTTTCTGCAAGCTTAAATCATATGGTGTGTCTGGGAAAATTTATGAGATTATTATATCACTTTCTAACCGCTTTTTTAAAGTCATCCTCGAGGTCAAGACTCTTTTTCATTTCCAGTAACTTCCGACATATCTCAAGTATCCTGGGGATTCATGGTAAAAAAATCTGTAGTTTTCAGGCTATTTTTAAGCCATTATTTTATACTTGTCCTTTATATGTTTAAAAGTTTGTAGAGAATGTAGCTAGAAGCTAGAATGCTTGGAAATTAGTTTAGATAGCTCTTTGGTCTCTCCAATTTTTACATTTGATGGTTGATGAAATTCCTCTTATCTTTCAAACTCAATCAGAGCTTGCAGCATTTGTAGCTTTGTTTCAGCTGGGGCTTCTTTATCACCCAAGTACAAAACTCAGCTGTAGTAAAGCAAAGATCAGCTTTAGTGTAGCCATTGCATAATGCCGACCTAGATTTTGCGGGCTGTTTAACAGACTTAAGATACTGATAGGACTTTAGCTAAAGGGTAGCAAACTAGTTATTTAGTAATGCAAAATAACATTTTTTTTTTTTGCTACCATATTTTTTTTTACCTAAAAAAAAACAACACATTTTTTAATGTTTTTTTCAATAGTTGTTTTGGGTTTTGCACAAATTTTTTTGGCTTTTATAAATTCTTATTGTTTTTTATTTAATTAAAAAATATTTTTAAAAAGTTTTCAACTTTCTAAAAGATTTTAAATTTTGATTGATTTTTTTTTTAGATTTTATATTAGGTTACATTAATCAATTTTTATTAAAGTGTGAACAGAGAGTTAAATTACATTTCTCAAGTTTTATTAAAGTATCAACAGAGAGTTAAGTAATAGAGTTAATAAAATACAGATTTTTTAAAATAGTTTACTAGTGGTTGTTTTTTCAAAATTTGATAACAAAAAAAAAATATTATTTTTTATTTATCTCCAGTATGACCACAGAGTACTTAATTATTAATAATGCTCATTATTAAGTTTTCAACCTAATAACTAATATAATTAGTTTGATTATAATTTTTAATTAATGCTTGCAACATAATTTTTAATTAATGCTTGCAACATAATTTTTAATTAATGCTTGCAACACCTTTAAGTTATTATATTTGAAAGTAATTTCATAATTTATTATTAAAATTATGATAATTGTATTAATTGATTTTTCTGTTTATAAATTTTATGATAAACTGGTACATTAAAGCATTTGATAAATGATATCATACCATCATTAAATATATTTTGTTTCAAAACGATTTTCAAAAAGGTATGTTTTTTTTAATTGCTACAATAATTTATGCAATATAGTTTATAGTATTCCCTACTCATCATCCTATTAGAACTCTATCCCATCTTCATGTTTTTCTTAGTTGTATAACCTACAACTTTTCAAGTCTTCTGTAAACCATTTCCTTACTCTGAAACTCTATACTTTGTTTTCTAGTAACTTATAACTTAAGAGTGGTTGCTTGTAGCAACCACTCTTAAAAATGTTAAAAGTGAATCAGAATTAAAAAAAAAAGATTATTATCATTTTCTGTGGTTAATAAGTAAAAATTTTCGCAAATATAGAAATAAAGTTTTAAAAATCAAACCAATTAAAAACCAACCAACTAAAACTATGCAAAAGTAAATAAACCTAAGGCTAATTAATATGCATAATAAGTATATTTATTATATATACAATACTGTAAATATATTTATTATATATGTAATACTATAAATAAACTAATGCTAATTAATTAATAATTATTTATTAATTAATTAACTTGATAACTTTTGATAAATTTTGATATTTTACAATGCAGTGTTGCATAATAATATTAATCATTTACTTAGTAAAAATATTTACTTAGCTCATTTATTTTATTAACTGATACAATTGTTCTTAATTTAAAAAATGTACGGGTTAAAAAATTTTTAAAAATGTATGGGTTAAATAAAAATTTGAAGCTAATACTTTTTAGAGCAAAAAACATTTCTGCACAAAAAACAAAACAAAAAAAAGACAACTCTCTTTTACTTATATTACTTATATTAAATACTGTATTTTTCAAAATTAAAAAAAAAATTTCTTTAAATAACAGCTTTCATCTCTAAGCATTTGTTAAAGACGAGTTTGATTATGTTATAGATTTTTTTAACTAATCTTTAACATAGTAAATAATTAACAATTATAATACAATTAAATAATAATCTGTTGAAGTTTAGTTAGTTGTATATTTTACAGAGTGTTCATGTTTCTAAAAGTTGTTAAGTTCTTTGAAAATTTTTTTTTTAAAATATTACATTTAATTTTTTTTGCATTAAGCAAAAATTTAAGGAAAAAAGTTTTTATATCACATCTTGATCTTGGTTCAACATGAAGCGTCTTGATCTTGGTTCAACATAAAACATCTTGATCTTGGTTCGACATAAAGTATGTGAATGATAAAACTTCAGCACAATGTTAAATTTACATTTTTTGTTATAGTGTTATTCATAGTGTTAAATATGGTGTTATTCAGCTGAAACTTATAACTTATTCTTTTTGAACTGACTAAATCTGACATTTTCAGTTGACAACTCAATTTTCTGTCAACTGCTTTCTTTTTCATGAACTCTTTACCTTGTCTTCTGTAAATTTCCAACTTAATTAATAGTCCCTTCTACCAACTTTGTTGAGATTAAATTTTTTTTTTTTAAATAAAAAAAAGTTGAAAATAAGAAAACAGAAAAATAAAAAAGTTTTTTCTGACATGTTTTTAAGACAGAGTTTTAAAACATTACAAAATAAATTTTTGTTTTTAAGACAGAGTTTTAAAACATTACTAAATATCTTTATCATTTAAAAAATTTGCTGAATGGTCACACAAGCAGTGAATGCCTGTTAAATTAAATAAGCTGAACATCTGGCTTGTTTGACTGCAAAAATCTCATAAGCTTTCTGATTAGGGGAAACAAAGAGACTAGATTTTGAAAATTAAAATATAATAAGGAAGTGGAATTTTTGAAAATATGTAAAAAAAAAATTTCTTTAAATTGACACTGATTCTTCACAATCTAAGAACCTTCAAAAAGAGTATTCAATATTCTTCAATAGTTGAGTTCAAAGATCCTTCATGATCAGAAAGTCAGAAATTTATGGTTCTTAAAACTGGTACATGTGTAGTTTTTCTTTTATGCTTAAAACTGGCAAATGTGTAGTTTTTCTTTTTTGTTTATGTTTCTTAAAAATAGTACACATGTAATTTTTTTAAAACTGGTTTTCATATGAGGTTTTCTTGAAACTGGTATTTACCTGTAAGTTTCTAAAAACTGATTTTTACATGTATTTTAATTTAGTTTTTCGTAACTTAATTTACAGTTTTTAGTTTGCTTTAGTATTTTTATTATAGTATATTTTAATAACTTTTAAAAAGATAAGGTATATTTGAAATATCTCATTTGCTTTTAATTACTAAGTTTATGTAACTTTTAAAAAGATATGGTAAAAATAAAATATCTCATTTGCTTTTAACTTTTATTTTAACTTTTGTATCCAGTTTTAACGTTTTATTCCTAGTATTAATATAGAGTATAAATTATAATTATGTTATAATTGTTATAATTCAGTAAAATAAAAAAAATAGAACTTACTTTATTATTACATTACTTATACTTATTTAATTGGTAGTTAGACTGCATAGTGTAAACATTTAAGATTTTGTATGTTTACCATTGTTATATATTTATTACAGGAACTTAAAAGGTTATGCAATGAGATATCTTCCTTGTTAGTGAGTATTGTTATTTGATATTTAAAATTATGTTATATATATATACATATATATATATATATATATATATATATATATATATATATATATATATATATATATATATATATATATATATATATATATATATATATATATATATATATATATATATATATATATATATATATATAAAGGGCCTATTCTAGGAACAAAATTTGGGCGGCAGCTCTTCCCTATCCTGGTGAAATTTATCAGAAAATCAGTGTTTTTTCTCAAAAAAACAATATTTGCCGTAAAAAAAAAAAAAAAAAAATAGTCCTTAAATTTTTATTTGAGTGGCGCCTAAATTGGGGCCCATATACGATTGACACTTTTGAAAACAGTCTTGAATAGCCCCTGATATATATATATATATATATATATATATATATATATATATATATACACACACACACACATATTTGATGGGCTCAGTACTTTTTGGACAGGTATACTTAGCAATAACTTAAGAAACACTTAACAAATTAATTTTAATTTTTTTTTTTATAATGGCGTTCTATATACATACATTTAATTGTATTGGTGTTTTACTAATATTATTTGTATATTGGTCCCAAAATGAGTAAATGATTAAATAATCAGAAATAAATTTTGGAATTTTTTTTTCCAAAATCCAACCTAATCACATTAAAAAATTGAAAAATTGTCAAAAGTTGCTAAATCTTCATAGATTTATTGAGGCATATTTAGGTGATACAAGAAGATTTTAACTATTAAAAGAAAAAGAGGCAATGGAAAGATAAAAGGTTTTGTTGATAAAAACAAAATGAGTTCAATCATCAACCAGTCAATTACAAGAAGCCCATGCCAATCCCAAAGAGATTTTGTCAAAAAGTTAAACTGCAGTTGTTTTCTTGTTAGAAAAGCAATTAAGATCAAGGGTTTGAAGGCCAGGAACACCAAGAACACCAAGATCAAGGGTTTGAAGGAAAAAAATTCAGAGTTAATTGATTGAACATTGTTAAACTTTTTAACCAAGAAAATGACAAAATGTACTGCAAAACGTCTTACAGTTGCCCGGCCATCAATATTATTATCATTCAAAAGGTGTCTATGCGAGGGTGTACACTTGGATATTTTGTCGGTCACCAAAAGTGTGTTGCCCTTCCCTATAATTTATAAAAACTCCACTAAAAAAATTTAGTTGAGTTTTTGCATATTCCAGTTATTTTTTCTTATAGGGCTAAGTGTAGGCTAGAAATAGTTTGCATAAATAAAAGTAATATTGTAAACTATCGATAACATTATTTTTTCTACCTTAAGATAAAGCCCCCCCTAGGAAAGTTTGATTCAATTTTTTAAGACGTTATACAGCAAAAAAAAATTTTTTGTATATAGTTGGATAAACCTCTTTTTTTTTAACTGTCCTTTTAAATCTCTTCACTATGGACCTGCACTTGGCGATATATACATCATTAGTTTTTTTTACTTGAAATGTAATGTATGGCTTATTTTATATTAATATATAGGCACTCTTTTTTATAACAACAAAGTATTAAAAGATATAAAAAAACAATTTACAAATACTTTAAAATCCTTCGCTTTAAATGTGTTGTAATTATTATTTGTTACAGGACCTAAAAACTATTGATGTTTTGAAAGTATTTTAAAGTACAGTGTTGTAATTTTAAACGTTTAAAAGTTTAATCTGTAAAATAAAGTATCGTACATTAAACCGCATTAAAAATTATTTAAACTAATGTAACTAAAGTTATTGATCTAAATTCGGTATTTTAAATCGGTAAAAATTGCATTTTC
>NC_061159.1:41546641-41701641 GCF_022113875.1 Hydra vulgaris | reverse complement strand
ATCTTAAGAAAATATGTAAAAAAATAATTTTTAAATGTATTTTTAAGGTTCAGAGTTTGCAGTTAGGTATCGGTTCAAAATACAAATTATTAGAACTATTCAATAACAAGAAAGTGAGAAAGCAGTCACCATAGCTCCTTGAATTCACTATTCTTCTTTTTTAATAGTTTTTTACTTGAACTCTTTATTTGAAGTAGCTTCTGAAGCTTATTTAAGCTCATTACACGCTCTACATTATCTTGAAAAATTTTAAAAATATATTATATTTGTTGTTTCCATATTCGCGTTAAAAAGTATATTATATTTGGTATTTCCCAATTTATATCGTATTTGGCATTTGTCTCTTAACATGAAAAATTAAAAAATTTTTAAAACTCAACAAATACAAATTTTCAAGCAATTTCTTCTTTTTTTTATTCAAAGAAAAGTTACTATTAAGCTTTTCTCTCATCAAAAAAAAAAAAGAACGAGTGACGCAAAAAAAAAAAAAAAAAATTCTATACAACTCTTATTCATTCGAAGTTTAATTACGCCAAACTTTTCTTTCTCTTTTGTTCTACTCTTTTATAAAAAGAGCGAGCGATGAAAGAAAAACTTTTCTTTCTTAACATAAATTTATACTTTGAGATAAAATTAAATTAGAAATAAAGCAACAATGAGCAAAGCAACTAACAGATTAATCTGGGACTATTTTGATATTAATGAAAATAATCAACATAAACAACATTACCAATAACAATTATCAAATAAACAACACAATATCGCATAATTTTAGGGGCTTTTTATTTTTATTCCTTAGTCGTTCTAAATAATAAGTAAATTTAGTTCAAGTTAATATTACAATATTTACAGTTGCAATATAATAAAGAAATGATGTTTAATGTTGAACTTTTTATTTAATTATTTATTTTTTACATACATTTGTTATAAAAAACTTTCAAACCTCTGTCATTAAAATAATTTGTTTTAAATATATTTCAAAGTGATTATTCAAACTAATTTTTTCGCTTGACTTCCCGAACTATATGCAAAGCAAATTGAGACGAAATATTGTCTAACCAAAAAAAAATGCTGTTACTAATTTTATAAGGGTAATTAATGTAAAACAATTTTTTATCAGAGTCTTGATTGAGATAATAAATGTTCATAATTTATAAACATTAATTATATGGCGCAATAACAATTTATAGCAACGAACTAGCAATATTTGAGGTTTTTATCTTTTTAAATGTTAAAAATAGAAAAAAAAAACAACAGCAAATAATCAAAAAGTTTGAATAAAAATAAATAAAAATATTTCCAGAGTATCATTTGTTAAAAGTCTACCGTGACGTCAAATACTAAAACTTTTATGAATTAAACGCACTTCAAAGGAATCGCCAAAGTCTGTAGATTGCGACATATAATTTAAAGATGAGTTATTGAAAAAAATGGAGAAGGCAAGCTTTGGCTAAAACAACAACGTTAGTTTTTTACGGTATGCATTCATTATTTATTTTTAGTCAAAAAAGCTTGGTTCAAACCTTTTTTTTTAACATTATCTTTAATATGAACACAGCATGTGTTGGGAGGTTGGGATCCCTTTAATAGATTTTGCTGTGAGTTTTGATGAGTTGTTAGCAACTTTGAAAGATTTTAAAAGTTTTGTAATTCATTGTAACTAAAAAGTCTGAGGGAGTCTTATCCGTAAGCATTTTTTTCAAACTATGACCTAGAATATCAAAAATTAACCAGTAGTATGGTGAAATATACAACTCAAGACCTAGCTGGTCTTTATCAATAAAAACTGTTTTCAGATGGAATTCAGTTTTAATTCTATCTGTTTTTACATCTTTTTACCATTTTTAGTTTTGAGATCTCGGTCAAAAGATACTAACACCAGCACTAAACACCTCTATGATTTTACCATTATTTGAATTCCACCTAAAGCACCAGGCTCATTATACACCTCCCAATAGTCTTGTTGATCTTAAAGGTTTAAATTAAAAATAATGCAATGTAGATAAAATAAGATTTAAAATGACACTGCTAAAAACTTATTACATTTAATTTTTACAAGATAAAATCAAAGTGCTATTTCAATCAATTTTAGTTTTATAATATTTCTACTGATTTTAAGAAAAGTCTGTCATTAGAAAAAAAAATTGGTTTAGGGTTACTTTCTTTGAATTTTAAATCTTATTTTAAACCATTTTGCAAGCCATTGTTTTTAAACAATTTGTTATTTTATGACATAAATTATTCTTAAAAAATAAGACTAAAATATCAAAACTTATGAAATTAAGTTTTGCTTCAATGATTGCCTGGAAAGAAAAATGTAGTTAGCCATTCTATTAATCTTTTTGAGTATTTTATTAGTCGGAATGATTTTAGAGTAATGCAACTAGATTTTCATGAAATTCAAGGTGTGTGAAACAGCTCCATTTTTGTTAATTTTCACCTAATGGTCTGATTTTTTTCCGCATTTGTATTTTTTACAAATATATACAAATGGAAATAATTTTAAAATTAGCAATTTATACATTAAGTTTTTGCAAAAAGGTATTTTGAAGAAAAGTAGTTTTACCTTCTATTTTTTATGGTATTATGATATAAATAGTTTATTTGCCGGCTTAACAGATTTATTTACGGCTACGGCTATATGAAGCTCTCCGACATGATGGCAGGAGGTTATCAAGAATAATGGTTAGCCAGGAAACTTAGCTAATCTTGTACATACCTTTTTTAAATAGCCAGGGGTAGAAGTAAGTAAACTGTATGAGATCAAAAGTATCTAACAAATTTCTAATTGCTATGTATTGGGCCTCAATGCTATTGTGTTTAAAAAACACATTTTTTTAATTTCATAATGAATTTGTGTTTTTAAAATACTACCAGTTAACAAAAAGATTAGTAATAAAAATGTGCACAATTGGTATCGATAAAAATCCTTCCATTATTTGTAATGACGTTATTTTATAGTTAATGATTTGTAAATTTCTACTCATGCCATGTTTGAAAATGAAAAAAAAACTCAAAAAATGAGTGGCACGAGTATAAATAGTAAAAATAAAAAAATTTCATTAAGAAAACAATACCTTGGAATATCTAATTACACTCAGCGTATTAAAATTTGTTTATTAGGGTCAAATTGGGATAGGCTAATATATATATATATATATATATATATATATATATATATATATATATATATATATATATATATAAATATATATATATATATATATATATTATATATATATATATATATATATATATATATATATATATATATATATATATATATATATATATATATATATATATTAGGGTGACACAAAGTAGGGTTGAAAACTATTATTTTACAATAATTTTTCAACCTAGGTTTTAGCTTTATCAGTTCCTTAAACAACATATCTTTTGTTATTAGTTTTCTATGTTTTCTGACTACCAAAAGAATGTTCTGTCTCTGATCCTCATTTTGGCAACTGTGAACAAATTTTTTTCACAGTTTCCACAAAGTTTTCAATTAAACAAATATTTCTTTCTGCACAGTCATTGGTCACTCAAAGATTACGAACTAACTGAGTGAAATGTGTGTATGAATCTAGCGCTAAGAAATCACTTGAAGTATGCCACTCTCGAACAGATTCGTGTGACCTGTAAGTATAAAAAAAAAAGCCAACTCTCCTTCGTAATTTAATCCTTTAATCGACTATCACTGGTAATAATAACAGCAGAAGGAGTTTCTACAGAAATCTATTTTAACCCAGGAACTGGAAATTTAAAAGTTTCTCAATGATTAAACGCTTAACGTCTGCTTTCATATGAGGATCACCTAACGGTAGTATGACAACTTTATGAGACAAATACTGTGTGTGGTTACTCATGCTTTTCTGAAGTGAGTTTCCAACTTCATAATCCCATTCTGTTTTAATTGTTTCAGCAATTTTGAATGCATTAAAATCATTTAGAACAGCATGCTCTGCTTTGCCTGACTTAAGAAAGGCAGATCCATAATAAATAACAACAATAAATGCTACCCTTGAAACCATATGTTTCTTTTCAGGAGTCAAATATTCAATGACTGTGAATATCATATCGAGCATTAAAATGTATAATGCATAGGCCATAAACCTTACATTGTGACAGGCGCTCGGCTGATAGATGTGAAAATTATTTAATTTCTCAGATTTTATGTAATACGCCAATTATTCAACAAGACCCCTATAATTATTCCTAAAATATTCTTAATTTTATTTAATATCCTTTAAAAAAAAAGTATACATATGGAAAAACTTGTTTATTTTATATTATTTTTACATACCTTTATTATTCATTTTATGTTATTGTTACAGATACTGATAGTCTATCTGCAGTAGTTGCCTGCCTAGTGTCCTCCTTTAAAACTTTACCATCAAAATGTAAAACTAACATCTTGTTAGCCATTTAATCAATATATTTATTATGTATCTGGCCTCCTTCCTCTTCTAAAAATCTAGTTATGTCACCTTCTGACAGATTCTCTGCTTAACTTTAGTTGTTTAACATCTCCTTCTAAATAGTTTACTACGCTTGGAATAAGAAGGGTTTGATCTAGAATGCTGAGACCGGTTCTTGTACTGGTGGAAGTTGTTGCTGCAATGTAACCTTATCTAGTTATCTCAGTTTCTACTCTAAAGTATGCTGGTCTAAATTTATGCCTACTTTTTGAGCTTGCTTTGTGAAAGTTAACATTTTAATTTGGGACAAAAACTTCAGACTCAGCTGTTACACTTCCAGCATCTAAATTAATATAAGGATTTTGAGCACAGTTATACATTTACTTGTACACAGTTATACAATTACTTGCCCGTGTGTTATTAGAAAAAATTGTTTATATTCTCTCTTTTTATTTAGTCAGAAGCGGAAACAAATATTTTTATGTGTTAAACAAATTATACTTTGATATTACCTAATTGTGATTCAGCTCTTGTTTTTTTAGGTTCTGTAGGTTCCTCACTTGCGAAATTGAATTCTATATCATTGTTAGGAAAAAAGTTTAGATTCCATTGCCTTTTATCACCAGTTTCCTCTTTAGTATCACAAATTTATTGAATCGTTGCTCTTCTGTGCTCGATCTTTGTATTCTTCTTTCCTCTTGCATCTACCAATCTTTCTCTGAAACTTGCTTCAAGCTCTGTATCAATTTTAGAAGATATGATCATATTTCTGTTAGTTCTGTGCAAAAAGTTGTTAAAACACTTAGCATAAGATAAATTTGAATAAAAAAACAAAATATCTCAAAAAAATGATTTTTTATATTTCGGAAAAATGAGAAGATGTCATAATTGAAAAGTAGGTTAAATTTTTGCAAAAAAATTAAGCAGAAAATACCTTTGATCATCTAAAAAGGCCAAATCCTCTAGTAAAGCAGAAGTATTACAAGGCATTGATTCATCATGTTTCAACTTCATCTCAAAGTCTTTTGCACTGATGTCAAACAATTGCTCAATCGTATTGTAAAAGTCATTTTTGTGGCATTCGGAAATTTGCTTTTTGATTTGAAAAGTTATACTGTTGCACAAAATTTTGTATTCGCTGTTTAGAGATTTAAATTTTTCCACTATACGTTTCTCAGAAATCAATTACTGAAACCAGCAGCTCTAAAGTGTCGGCATGCAAATTGAAATATATGTAAAAAATATCTAATATTTGTTAAATATTATTTTATAATTTTTTTATTGTAATTTTTATTGTAATTTTTTTTTATTGTAAACTTTTCAAGTTTGACATGTTATATTAAAACAAACATTCATTCATTTTTATTCAATTCATTTTTTCTTTTTTTCTCAAATTTATTTAAGCATAGCAAAATTAAAAAATATTACTTTTTAAATGCCTGTTGTTCTCACACTTTTTAAGTGCAATTAATATTTTATTAAGATATAAAATCTAATTTTAATTTATTTTTTTACTTAAAACCATGTAATTGATTAAATAATTTACATGTTTACGGTTTTTTTAGAATTATTTAAGATCAGAAAGTTTATTAGGAAAGTTTAGCCTTGTTGTAGTTATGTTAGAAACATGCGGAGAAGAAACATTAGTTACAAAACTTTTTTTTAATTTGATAAAAGTTTAGCCATTAAATCGCAACAGACACAACAGTAATACAGTAAGCTAACTCAAAACAATGTTTATATATAAGAAAAAAAACTATTTTTAGTATTTTTAACTTTTGTTTTCCCTCCATCAATTTACATATAGTTACACGTTTATACCATACTACAATAAAATATTGAAAATCACCACCCCTACTAATGGAGAAATAAATGCTAATTTTTTGCCAAGGTTAAAAACCGGATGTTTACTGTCTACTCATTTTGTTAAACAATTTGCCATTTTAAACAAAATCGCCTACAGCACATAAACTAAATTTGAATTTCTAAACAATGTTCTTTCTATGAGCAATCTAAAAAACCAATCAAATTGTAATAAATAAACTATGACCATTATTTTTGTAATAAAAAATAACTTCAAAACTAAAAAATCACTTATTCATAAATTTGCTATATACTTAATTGACTACACAAAATTTAATTGCTACATTCTTTAAAATATTATTGTCTGATGCAATGCTATTATAAAGCAATCCTTTTACAATCAATTAATCATTACCCCTATTGTAACAGAAAGCAAAAAATCCTTTTTTTTTTTTTTGCCGACCTGATGTTGGCTATGGTCACCACGCTTGTGCCGACCTGAAATCCTTCGAATTTCACTGACTGATTTTTCGGTATTTGAATTACAAAACTCGTCTTTCCCTTGGCATATAATATCCTCTCGAAAACAAGAAAAGTTTGTTTTAATAGGTTTGAATCAATTATCTCTAGTTAAAGTTAGGAACAAGTAATATCGAAGAACACTTCTATTTAATGGAAGTTGGTTTGCAAGTAGATAGCTTAAAATCGAGTTAAGCAGATAAACAGACCTAAGAGCATTAAAGCTAATTTCTTTTGTTTTCCTCTCTTTGGTTTTCAACATTTTATACAGATATGTAAATAGTATAAAAAATTGGTTTTTAAAGCAAGATAATTAATAAATCAAAAGTTGCCAAGTGATTAAACACAAACTACAAAATTTACGCTGCAATTAAACTTTTTAAAAAATTATTGTAAATGACCACAAATGTTTTAGAAATATCTTGAGTTTTTGACACGCGTTTTAAAAACATGTTGAATGATGTGAAGATAATAAAATAATGCAAAGAAATAAAAAAGGCTTTTCTGATCACTATGTGGGTTAACCACTTTTGTTCTTAAGGCCTCATATATCTGAGATATATGAGGCCTTAAGAACAAAAATGGTGTAACCCACAAATTTACAAAATGTGTTTTTTTTGCGTAATGTAACTCTATAAAAACTTAAAGATATATATATATATATATATATATATATATATATATATATATATATATATATATATATATATATATATAGTTTAAATTGATATTCCTCCAAAACCGCCAATGCTTTTTATTTCTTTTATTTTTCTAATTAAGCATTACTTCCTTTTTTTTAATTGTGTTGATAAACTTTTGTTTACAAATCAATGATTTGCAAAATGTTTTGGAAACAAATTGATATGCATAAAAAAAGTTTTAAATTTTTTAGCAAAAATCCATCGACTTCATATCGCTTGATTGCTAAACGTACAAATGTCCCAAAATCTACAGCCATAGATATTATAAATAAGTTCAAGACTATTCAAACCTTCGAAAGAAAACCTGGAAGTGGAAGAAAGAAAACCTTCCATAAATCCAGATTTTTCACAACTTCCTGGTCAACAATTTTACTATTAGAACAAAGATAAACCTGTCGATGATCAATTTAAATATATTTGACGAAAAGAATTTGCAACCAAGTTCCTTGTGTGGCAAGCAATTTGTAACTGGTATGCAGTCCGCTTGTTTTGTCACTAAGAAAACCATTAATGTCAATCTCTACATCAAAGAATGCCTCCAAAAAAGACTTGCCATTTATGAAAAAATACAAACACCAATGTCTCTTTTGGTCATATCTTGCTGCTTTCCACTATTCTAAAAAAGTTCTACAGTGGTGCAAAGAAAACAATGTGAAAATTGATCCTAAAGATGCGAATCCTCCAAATCATCCTGAAGAGCCCAAGATTAAAGATTTTTGGGCAATAGTTAAAGGAATTCTTCGTAAGACAGGTGGAGTAACAAAAAATAAAAAGGATTTCCAAAAAAAGGGGATTAATGCCACCAATAAGATGAAAAAAGAAAAAATCTGCGAAATGATGGCATCAACCCACTATAAAGTTCAATCTCTTGCCAAACAACCCATGAAGCCCCTTAAAATTAAGTTGCAACTCTAATTGATGTAAACACATTTAATAAAAAAAAAAATTGAAATAAAAAGCATTTATAGTTTTAGAGAAATCTCAAATTGACCAGATTTTTCTGTGTCCACCCAATATATATATATATATATATATATATATATATACATATATATATATATATATGTATATATATATATATATATATATATATATATATATATATATATATATATATATACATATATATATATATATATATATATATATATATATATATATATATATATATATATATATATATATATATACATATATATATATATATATATATATTAGTGATGTGCCATTGGCTAAGGCCGATTAAGGCTAAAAATAGGGTTTAATGTATGTTTATAAAGATAATACCCTAATATTAGGTATGCAATTTGTATGCTTATGCACCAGTTTGATTTGGGTTATTATCCAATGCTGATGCATTGGTAAATGCTGATTAATCAACCGATGCCATCAGCCGATTAATTGGCCAATGGTTAAGCTGATTAATTGGTTGCTAGTTACTAATAGCTTAGGTTAATAGGTTGAATCACTTCTGATGAATAGGTACTGTGTAATTTAAACCTTTAATATTATTATAATACCCTTAAATAAATACATCAAACCTATTATTAGTCTTAATCGGCCTTAGCCGATGGCACATCACTAATATATATATATATATATATATATATATATATATATATATATATATATATATATATATATATATATATATATATATATATATATATATATATATATATATATATATATATATATATATATATATATATATAAGATATATGAATATATATATATATATAAAAGATATATATATATATCATGGCTGTTTCAAGCAAGCTTTAATTTTGTTCTGTAAAAAGAATAAAAACACCAATAAAATGTTTTATTTGATGACGTTTCGCATATATTAAAAAACTTCTTTAATTTTAGAATAAACGCGGCAAATGTTGAACTTGGCTCAATATTAGTAATTTGATGTTACTTTTTATCAAAAAAAACTCAGAAAAAATATATTTTTGATATTTATTATTAAATATACACATTGTTTGACTATTATAAAAACAAAAAAATCTTACTTAAATGTTTAAGGTTAACTAAAACAGACGTTATTTTTTGCCAGTAAAGCAAATCGAATTTTTACAAAATTACGAAAATGTTGTTAAAAGGGGAATAATTTTTAAATGACTAGTTTTTGAAAATTGATTCCGTTAAATAAAAACAGATTTACATTTTAAAATATTTAGCCTAAAAATTTAAAGCTTTAGCCTTTAAACATCCAATGTATAGTATTAATATCTCCCTTTCACTAGAATGCATAGTGATAAGTAAACTTCTCAATACAAATATAATACAAACAAATAAAATCAAATAATAATTATTGACAAATAACAAGTATGCAAAAGATATCAGAGGATTAAACAACTTATCTGATGTTTGTAGATTAGCCATGAGGGAAAAAACCGCCAAAGTTTTTTTTATTTATTTATTTTATTTATACACTAAAATTTGTCTCGCTAAAAAAGCTGTTTTAATAAATTTAATTACATAGTGAATTGGGAATATAAAACAAGTAAAAACAAAAATAATAATGCTAAAAAAACTAACTTAAACTATTTTTTTTATCTATGCCCTCCAAAAATCTGATAAAATAGACATTCGTTTATAAGTATGTAAAATTTCAATCATCAAGCATGTAGCTTAAAATATCAAATCTTGATTGGCCCAAGACAGGTTTTCCGTAAAATACGCAAAAAATAGAAAAGTGATCCAAAATCATTTAAAATATTTTAACAATGTTAATTTTTATTTCGTTTTATGTAAATATTTATTTAACGAAGAAAGCCAGTTTTATATTTTTTCAATTCGAAGATTAAAGCGTTTATAGAAAAAAAATACTATTAATTTAAAGTTAGTAAATTTTTATACTTTTTATGAGGAAGTTCTTTTTTTTTTTTTTTAAACACAAAAATTCTTGTGACATCAAGCTCACTTTTATATTGAGTGAAACAGCCATGATATATATAAGATATATATATATATATATAAAAGATAGATATATATATAAAAGATATATATATATATAAAAGATAGATATATATATAAAAGATATATATATATATATATATATATATATAAAAGATATATATATATATATATATAAAAGATATATATATATATATATATATAAAAGATATATATATATATATATAAAAGGTATATATATATATATAAAAGATATATATATATGTATGTATATATATATATATATATATATATATATATATATATATATATATATATATATAAATATATATATATCTTATATATATATCTTATATATATATCTTATATATATATATATATATATATATATATATATATAAGATATATATATATATATAAGATATATATATATTTATATATATATATATATAATATATAATATATATATATATCACAGAGAAAGGATGAGACTTAATTGAATGATGAGTAACACGAGAATGAATTTTAGTAGATGGAATAAGAGATGCTAGCTCTTTATAGCAGTGTCCATTATAGTATTTGTAGAAAAGAGATAGAGAAGCAACATTACGACAATGTGATAATGGTTGAAATTTGGCTGCAAGAGCAGGTCCAACTATTTTTACAATGCGTTCTTGCACCTTGTCTAAAAGAGAAAGGGCATCATTAGAAGATACGCCCCAGATTTGTGATTTATAGAGAATAGAATCCAGAGTAAGAAAGTGTCGAGCTCGATAAAGAGATGCATTTTTAGCAGATGCTAATTTTGCAACGGGTACAGAAGTAATGAGTTAACCCTAGAAGATGAAGGGTAGATGACTCATCGAGTACATTACCGTTCATAAATATAGGAAGGTCTAAATTATTGCGATAACGATTGGCTGAAAAAAATTGAGTTTTATCTGAATTAAAGTTCACCAGCCACTGTGAGCCTCATGCTGTAGCAGAAGTGGGATCCTTTTCAAGCCCAAATGCCCCCTCCAAGCAATCAGAGAGTGTTGGGTTCTTATCATGACAAGCATAATTAAATAATGACATGCATTAATTGTTGTATCATCAGTGAACAATGCCACCTTAGATGTGAGAATATCTGGAAGATCGTTAATGTAAATTAAAAAGAGTATAGGGCCAAGGATTGAAACTTCAGGAACCCTGAGGTTACAGAATAAGAAGAAGAATGCTGTCCATCAAGGACAACTTTTATACTACCATTGGAAAGGAAGGATTCAATAATCTTAAATTTGTGTCCAGATACACCGTAAGAAAAAAGCTTATGGAGAAGATCAGCATGCCAAAATTTATCAAACGCTTTAGAAATGTCAAGAGCTATGGCCTTAACTTCTCCACCTTTATCTAATGCACTATAAAACCTATTAGTTATTACTATTAGCAAATCAGCTGTAGAACAAGAAGATCAAAATCCATATTGATGATCTGAAATTAAGTTATTAGATTCAAGATTAGAGATTAAGTGTTTGTTAATTAAAGATTCAAAAACCTTCCTTATGATAGGAAAAAGACTAATGGGATGGTAGTTAGACGAATCAGATCGCTCTCCAGACTTTTTGAAAATTGGGATAACAGATACTGCTTTCCAGCAGGCTGAAAACATTCTGATAAGCACTTATTCAATAGTTTTGAAAGTATAGACGACAGTTCCAGAGAATAATTCTGCAAGACTATAACAGGTATGTTGTCCGGGCCAAAAGCTGTAGAAGAGTCTAAGCAGGAAATCACTTTAGATACAAAAGCTGGAGTGATACGAATGTCAAGCAATGGATCAACCTGTTTGACGGCTGTATCAGGTAGAATGTAACTAATGGAATCAAGAAATGGTATTGATGAAAAGTTGTTAGCAAACAATTTAGCTTTGTCTTTAAGTGAGATGGCAAAGTCTCAGCCATACAAGAGAGGTGGAATTACAGATTTGCCCTTATTATTGATACTATTAAAGATTCTCCAGAAGCCTCAAGAGCCTAATTTTTGTTATTCTCATGAAAACAGTCTGTTTTCATGAGAATGGCTTTGCTTATAGATATGGAAGTATCAATTTCGATTGGCAGTTGCAGCAGCACTATGTGAGGAAAACCATGGAGAAGTGTGAGGGTTGACCTTGAATTGTTATGAGGAAATAAAAGGTTCCATGCCAGCCTGAATACATGAAGTTGTGTAAGAAACACATTTGTCAGCAGGAAGATGAAAGATTTCTACCCAAGGGCCATCACGAAGAAAATCACAGAAAGAGTCCCAGTCAGCTTTAAGATAGTTGTAAGAGGTACTATGATAGGGGGATTTAGATGATGAAGTAGAATGAGTTAATAGTTTTAGAGAGATCAAACCGTGATCAGAAGCACCCTAAGGGTGAATGTGGAGAAACTGAGCACTGACTAGGATCAAAAACAAGACATAAATCGAGTAGAGAAGGTAAATGATTCGGGTTGTCTGTAAAGCAAGTTGGAAAGTTGACTGTTTGTTTTAGGGATTGAGAAAGGCAAAAGTTGAGGCTTTAATGCCAGCAGAGTCACTAACACACACTAGAGCCAAACCATTCAGTGTGATGAGCATTAAAGTCACCAACAATAACGATATTAACTGATGGATAAAGAGAGAGAGCTTTGTCAATTTGATCAAAAATAACATTAAAAAGAGTGCAGACTTGAGATTAAGGAGAGCGATATGGAACAAAGAGAAAGGCGATTGATTAAAGTAATGCTAAACGAAAGCACATAAAATAATAGTCTGTCGATTTAAACTTAGTTTCCCGACAAATGGGTAAATTCTTATGAATATAAATACCCAGGCCAAGCATCTGACAGTTGGAGTCTTTATGAATTAAAAGAAGATAACCATTAACATTGAGACCACAAGATGAGAGAAGACAAATGAACTGAAATTAATCTCAGAAAGAGCAAGTAGATCTGGTTAATTTTGCAAGAGATAAGACTCAACAGAAGAAAAGTTATTTCAACGGCCACAAATATTAGTGAATGATAGGTTTAGAGAACTTGGTGATGACATTGGTTTTTTGTGTTTTATAGTTTTTGGTACTGTATTCATTTTTAATTTTTTCAAAGAACTTGACTCATAGCAGGGATAGTATTCAGCACACTGTTTAATAGCCCAAGCAATCGCTAAGCCTAAGCCATAACAAAGGGCTCCAAATGGGCCTTGGCAATGCACACCAAAAGTATAAACAGGGATACCATCCATGTGCAACATAGCACTATTAATATTTTGATATTTTTAAGCTATTGATGGATTTGGCCTCTCGGAGAGCTACCACATAGTTCAGGAAGCCTGACTACCAGCTGGCCTCAGAACCATAAAACTGAGTTTTAGAGCTGTTCCCTCATTAGGATATAATAAAATGAATTGTCTAGTCATAAAAACAGAGAAAACTGGAAACAATGTGTTAAAAATATATCTGCGTCAGCCTAATAGATGGAGAAGGGGTGTGAGGCTGGTCAACAGATAGAATCTGATTACCCCTTAAAATATGTATATATACATATGTATGTATGTATATATATATATATATATATATATATATATATATATATATATATATATATATATATATATATATCAGGCTTTCCCAGGAAAGGCGTGCGGTCGCACGCCTTGTTTGTCCACGCATAGAATAAATTTTTCAGAAAATGTGACGGCGGCAATATTTCGTAAGAAAGCGGAAACTATCCATAGAGAATAAAAAATAAAATTTAAAAAATGAAATGAAGTCTAAACAAAGTATAAAATTGAAATTGGATGTAAGAAAAATATTTCGATAATAAAAAAAAAATTAAAAAAAAAAAAATCTTGTAACAAAAAAAAAAAGTCTTGAACATTTTTTTCAAAATTTTATACTGTTTTTGTTTTCTTTTATTAGGGTTGCTATTTTCAGCTACGAAATTTGATACAAGTCATGGAAAAGACGACGATAAGTCATAAAGTTTTTACGAAAATAAAAAGACTTGATACGTAATTTATTCACGAACTTTATCAGACAATGTATTAAAAAATTGATTCATTATTTATGCTAGACAAATTTGGTCAAACTTTTTCATTTAATTTAGTTTTTACGAAGGTTTATGCAAAGGCAATGACTTTATTTCCCAATACTTAGACAAGAAAATAAATTGCTGTTTTAGTTATTAAATATATTATTTGAGATTTTAAACATAACAAAATTTTAATGTGAAAAAAGTTCTCGACTTATTCTAAACTGATTTTACTGAGTCAATGCTCGCCTTTTATTACGTTGAAATTATTCAATTGAATAATTTTGTAATTACGAAAGAAGTTAAAAAAATAATTGCATTGCTTCTGTTGTCATTGTTACGAAAACAGTTCCTTCGGGACATTACTATATATTAACACTCGTTCACAATGTCAATTAATGATCGCAAAATAAGCAACTCAATCGTTTGACAATAACATTTTCTTTCATTTAAAAAAAAAAAACAAACATATTTTACTAATAAATAGCAATCGTTTTCGTGTTTTCTTGCATATCAATACATTCAAACATTAAAATCAATACATTTAAACATTTAAATGTATTTACGAAACATTTAAAAATTGTTTATAGTTCTATCGTGAATTTTAAAGTATTACTGACTGATAAAAGTCATAAACAAATTTTACATTAAAAAGTCCTTTTATTTTCTTTAAGCATTAATCTTTTTCTTTTTGATTTGATTTTTCTTATTGATTTGATTTTTCATAGCTTAAATAACTGCCACCCTAAATAAATAAATAAATTATAGGTAAATTTTTTTTTTAATAATATGCATTGATTTTTTAATTTTAAAGCACAAACAGATTTCTGTTATTCACTGTAAGATTGCTTGCATTTTTGCGGTATTTTCGTTTAGCTTTGTTTTGGCACGAATTCTTGAAACGCATAATAATAAAATGTGGTCAGTTAGTCAGAAAAATTTATTCTATGTGTGGACAAACAAGGCGTGCGACCGCACGCCTTTCCTGGGAAAACCTGATATATATATATATATTGATGGTTAAGAGCACAAAGGGAATACGTCCACTAACCATTGTTTTGAGAAATCTGAATTTGAAAGTTTGAAAACATACAATAATTCATGATATTTATTTATTGTCATGATTTTTAACCAAATGCATTCCTCAATTAATTCTGTCTTTTTTTTACTATTTTATTTTCATTTCTTTACATACTTTAATACCTAATTTGTTTAATGTTTACCTAATGTTTAATGTTGGACATATTCCCTTTGTGCTCTTAACCATCGATATATATATATATATATATATATATATATATATATATATATATATATATATATATATATATATATATATATATACACTCTTGCATGTCTCTTGCGTAGCATCAAAAAATATTTCCCATAAACTGTAGTTTTAAAGAGCGCGTTAATAAACCAGACCAGAAAAAGTTTTAAAAATTAAATTTTTTTTTTAATTGATAGACTGCCTGGCCAAACCAAACCCTCAGTCGATGTAGCAGCACTCTCTTGCGAGTCAGGCTATTTGTCAGTCGTTGTAGCAGCACTCCCTTGCGAGTCAGGCTATTTGTCAGTCGATGTAGGAGCATTCCCTTGCGAGTCAGGCTATTTGTCAGTCGATGTAGCAGCACTCCGTTGCGAGTCAGGCTATTTGTCAGTCGATGTAGCAGCACTCCGTTGCGAGTCAGGCTATTTGTCAGTCGATGTAGCAGCACTCCGTTGCGAGTCAGGCTATAAGATAGTCGATGTAGCAACATTTACGCATGTTTAAAAAATGTTTTTTATTAAATCAATAACAAAAACACCACTAATTAAAAAAAACTTTCTAGTCGTTATAATTGCGGTTTTTTAAAAAAACAATTAAATTTAATGTACTTCCGCATAAATTAATTGCTTTGACATTTCGATGACAATCAAAAACAGCTTAAGAGACGAGGTAATTAAAATTGTAGTCGTAAGAGACTTTTTTTACATTAAAATGCTCTTAAAGCGACACTATATGGGTATATATATATATATATATATATATATATATATATATATATATATATATATATATATACACGCACAGGGACACCATCCATCCAAAAAATTTTATTCTGTTTGACTTTTTATCTTACACAAGTGGAATTTAACTGCTTTAATAGCCAGTGTTCAGTGGTTTTTGTTGGATCATATGCTTCCATTTCCAGACCATCAATCTTGATGTGCAATTGCATTGTTAATAACTTTTTACTGATTTTTGTTCTTTGAATTGACTTAAAGTTTTTTGTTGCCTCTTTCTGCATCTGCCAAACTTAAACTATGGCACAATAAAAAATCAATCAGAGGCAAAAGACTAGTGAATTTATCTGGTTTGATCTTTATTGCTATTTGTGCTCAAGATAGTGGTGGGAATGATTTTGAGCTTGAAGTTGTCCAAGTTGTCATTATTTTCATTTATAATATCCACACTGATAGAATGTTTCCAACATCTACTTGTTTATATTGAAGCTGTTGATGTAATATTTTATCGTCAATAAGGGCTTTTATTTTATTGTCTAGGACGTTTTTATGTGACTTTTTTTTGTTTTCAGCCAAAAAAAAGTCGCTATCTGCCCATTCAACTGTATTAAGCAACTTGTTCACCTTGGCAAACCATCTGATACATTTGAGCATTGTTTCAAAATACACTTCTTCATTGATGTCACAATACCAACTTGAGCTTCGTATTTTATTGTTTCATTCAAATTTACTATCCCATATATTGAGCACTTCCTCTAGTAAAAACCTGAGTCTGGATTTTCGCTGAATCTTTTTAAACTGCATGACATGCAATTGCATGGCATGCTCAAGCAAAGACTTAACTTAATGCATTGAAACAATTTTTGTTTTTTGTTTCATCTGTAAATAAAAACATAAATGATATTACTATTTGTATATTGTGAATATTTTTTTAAATTTAACTGTTTCTTAAATTTATTAGTAAACAATTTATTATTTATTACATTAACATTTTAATTTTAAAAATAGTTTTGTATTTTTATTAAATACTATATAGCTACATTATATGTATAATTAAATATTTGAATTGTAATTAATTCAATATCTAATTTAAATCTCTGAAATAAACAGCTATCAAATAGCTTTAAAATGGCTTTTAAAAATGATGCTGAAAAACTAAGTTAGAGAGCAATGAAATTAAAATAATAAAAATAATGAAATTAAACTAATAAAATTTGAATTAATTTGTTCTTTATAAGTAATCTTAACTAAAAGAGCACAACAAAAATATTTTTAACAAATTTTTTGTTTATTGTAAACAATTTACTTAAATTATTAAATGTTTATATTACTAAAATGTTCAATAACAATAATATAATTATATTATAATAAACTTACATATTATATATATATATATATATATATATATATATATATATATATATATATATATATATATATATATACACACACATACATACATACATACACGCTTGGTCAGGAAGCGGGTGCGATCGCACTTGATAATTGACCACGGAAATAATATTTAGTTGCGTAAAACCGGCCAGATTTTTTAGTTGTTTTGAGAACATTTCAAAAACTAAAAAGCGCAACAAGATTAACTGGACTGTTGAGAGACAGTTAAAAAAAGAAAACAGCTTTTAACACAAAAAAACTTTAAGCAAAAAAATACGATTAGAGCACATCTTTTTGAAACGTCGTTCTTTTATAATTTTTTTATAAAAATTAGGCGACATTTTTTATATAAAGTAACAACTTACTATTAATGATTGTTTAATAAGGAAACAAATGTTCTTTAATTTATCAACGAGTATAAAATTTTTATTTATATACTTATGTCTTATTTCCAGTGCTGGATTGAGGAGGTGGGGGAGAGGGGGATGGGGTAGACGGGCTATAGCCTCGGGACTCACAATTTTAGAGGCCGCGAAATAGTCAAAAGGACCATTCGGTATTTTTTTTAGTCATTTTTATGCTGTGGCACATAAACAACGCCACTAAAATAATGCAGCCCGCGGCCCTGAAAAGTCCAACAAGATTCAACCAGTAAAACTAACTCTAGATGATTTATTTATAAATAAAAAGGGTTTTTTAATAACTGTTTTATGCTTCGCGTAGTTTAAAAAGTTTAACACATTTGAAACTATTATTTTTAGTAAGATGAACAAATGAAATAATTAAATCATTGAGTTACTGTAGAAATTCAATTAACTAGATAGAAATTAACTAAAAACGTTAAATTACTTAGTGAGGAGGAAGCGGAACAGCTTCACATTACCGCTGATAATGTTTAGTGAGTGGGATTTATAATTTTAATTAGTATTTAAAACAGAAAAGAGTTAAGTATAACAAGTTTGTAAGAATGGCTGAAGCAAAAATAATTGAAGTTAACCAATTTCTAAGAACTTTTCTTTCTAAGAACTTAAAAACATAAATTTAAAACATTTATTTTTGCAAACAATCTATGTTAATTTAAAACATTTATAGCTTTGTAGATGTGGCTTCGAGAATGATAGTTCGTTTGATAGTATATTGTTAAAACAATTTATGCTAGAAATCTTGACGAAAACATAACAAAACTCAAATAACACAACTTTTTAAAATAATTCAACAGAATACTCTAGAACATTTGGTTAGTATTTCTTGAATACTCTAGAAATTTCCGCTAGTATTTTTTGAACCAATAGAATTAGTTGTTAGTAGATTTGGCGGGTTTTTTGTGTTTGTTAATATTCTCTTTTTTTATTTTTCCGCACAAAGTTTGAGAACATTTGAGTTTATGTATGTTTCCGTGTAAGTCCGTTATCAAAATATTCTAAGATTTACGATAACTTAATAATTATATTGCGGACAAACAAGGAAACATACGTGAACTTGAATGTTCTCAAAACGACTAAAAAATCTGGCCGGTTTTTCGCAACTAAATATTTTTTCCGTGATCAGTTATCGAGTGCGATCGCTCCCGCTTCCCGACCAAGCCTATATATATATATATATATATATATATATATATATATATATATATATATATATATATATATATATATATATATATATATATACACAGTATTTTATTTATATAGAAGATAATCATGAAGTTCTTATGAACATGAACTTAACTCAATGATCAATTTAAATGTAAATCAGAACTTTAAATATTTAAACAAATTTTCGAGATCATTTAAAATGAATGAAATGAATGAATAAAATGTTTGATGGTAAAAAATAAATCATTTTTAAATAATTGCAGACTGCCTGGTCTTACAATAATCACAGGATTGGAATTGCCAAATGTAATTTAAATGTAATTTTTATGGCATAAATTTAACTAAATGTTTTATGACCAATAGTAACTTTAAAAGTTTTTAAAAGTATTTACTAATTATACAATTAAATGTACATGACACAATCTACAATCATTATTCATTCCTTTAAAGTTCATTTTTAAGATATGACGTGAATGTAGAATTTCAACAAAGATTTAAAATGTAGTTATAAGTTAATAATTTCTACTTTGAAGTAGAAAATAAAAAAAAAATAGTTTATTAGTTTAAACAATAAAGGTGTTTAGTTTTTATTTAGGTTGTGTTTTTTAAAAATGTTTAAACCCTCGCACAATTTTCTTTTCTTCTAATTAATAGTAGAAATTGTGGAAAACAAACTTTAGCGACTTCCAAAGTGGAAAACAAACAACCTTAAAACAACCTTATGACTAGTTAACTTATTTTTGAATTATGTTGCCATTAAGACAAGTAAAACTTAAATACCAATTTCTTTCTGCAATTACAAAAGTTATTACTTATCCTTTCCCTCATCCCCCCCCCCTTTTTTTTTTGTTTGCTCAGTGGGTGTAGTTACATCTCTTACAACAATGTGGTAGTGGTGTAGTGGTAGACTGCTCGCCTCATAAGTGAGTTCCAAGTTCGATCCCCACTACATCCCTGGTAGTGCTCAACTTGTTTCTCCACGCAGAGGCCTTGTTTGTCAAGGTTCGTGTTTTGGAGTTATAGAGTTGATGGCTAAATTTAACTGATACCAATTAATTCTTTAAAATATATTTTTTATAAGTCTAATATTACAAAATTATAAATTGACATTATAGTAATTGTAAATTTATTTATAATTATTTGTTTGTTTTTTAAGTTTAGTTTTTTTTTTTTTAAAAAAATTATTTTATTTTAAATTATTATTTTGTGTTCATCTAAGTTATCAGTAATATATATTTATATGTTATGTTTTTTGTATTAATGTATCTTTAGTATTCTATAGTTCTTTAGGTTGTCTTTTTAGGTAGTACTGAAAAATATTTAACCAAGTTGAATGTTCCGCCAAGAATACCACAAGTAACACAAATAGAAATTCCAGAACAAAATGTTGAAGAAAACAATATAACTGTTAGCAATCTTTCTCCCACTAGTTCAATGCAACATACATTTACATCTGGCGACAGTACTTGCCATAGTTTTGTTGTTGAGAACAAAAACAAACTTTGTAAACCTTTATGTAAAGATATCTTTAACAGTAATGAGGTTTTTACATGTTCTTCTATAAAGCCAAAACTAAGAAGCACAATGAATGAAATTACACATTCATTCAATGAGCACCTGCCACGTATTGAATATAGTTTAGATAACTTGATTAAAATACCTTGGCCAAATGACAATAAAGAAGATGCAGCTTGGGTAGCAGGGCATCATTTATGTTTAACAACTGCAGTTGATTTAAACATTAGAAATTTGTGCTTTCTTTGTGGAAGTGCAGGAAAAGAACATGTATGTTGAATTATATATTAATTTTTATAAGTAAATTTTTTAACTTGATTTATGAACTATTTATTAGTTGATTTTTTTATAACGCATTTCAGATCTATGTTTGATTATGATTTATTTCAGATGATTTTCTGTTCTCTCTGCTGTGAGCCATTTCACACATTCTGTCTAGACGTAGAACCTGTTTTTAAAAAAAACTGGTATTGTGATCGATGCAAATACTGTACTGTTTGTGGAATGAAAGAAAGTTTACTAATGTGTGACATTTGTCATGATTGTTACCATGCTGAATGTCTTGGACCATTTTATCAGTGTGAGACTGAAGGTGAAGATGAGATCTGGGTAATTTATTTTATTTGAACTTTTATTATCGTATATTTGACAGAAACCTAATTTTTCAACATTTTATTAATCTAGGGTTTGAATATAATAAATTGATAAAAAAAGGTTTTAAAATTTTTTCACTTTCTAATAAATAAGATTTTAATAAGGGTCTATTATATTTTGTTCCATTATTTCATCATTTTTCTTCATCATAGGTTTGTGGTAAATGTGTGAAGTGCGTAAAATGTAACAGAAGAACTCCTGGAGATGTCAGTTAAATTTGATTTTATTACTTTTTTTCCTTTTTTATTTTATTATTTGTTTTTTGATAACTGAGTTTTTTTTTACTCAAGCGTTAATCAGTATCTTTCTATATGATATGTGGATCGGATTTTCTAGAAATTCTGCAAAATATGTTTACCTGTTTTTTTACTGCATTTCCTTTATTTTCCTTTTTTTTTTTTTAAATTAGTTTTCAATTATTGTTTACTGCTTATTACCACTTTTCCTGATTTTGTATTATTTAGGTTTTAAAAATTGTTATGAAAATTAGTACTTATAAATTGGTTCAGTTTCTTATTTATTTCTACAGCATAGAAATCACAAATCCTTGCAGAATAGAATTATTGTAACCCTTTGTATTATTTAGGTTTTAAAAATTGTATATTATAGTAGTAATTTGCAGTATAGAAATATTGTACCCTATTATAGTAGTAATTTACAGAATATAATTATTGTAAATTATAGTAGTAAATTGCAGAATATAATTATTGTAACCCTATTATAGTAGTAATTTGCAGAATATAATTATTGTAACCCTATTATAGTAGTAATTTAGTTATTATTTATTATGATATAAGACATATTTTTTTCATTCATCAACTGTTTTTGATGCTAATAAGTTATTCGGTAAGTTGTTCAAAAAAAGACACTATTGGGTTGCTGAAGAAATTTTTGCTGTAAGTATGTTTAGTAAACTCTCTGTACTCTGTGTGGTTCTCCTCTGATATTGGAAGATGGATCTTTTAGAGTTAAACAAAAGGTTTTTGAGTTAAGATGACACAAGATTACTTTGTTTAAATTTGTTTTTATTTAAAAGTGTTGGATGAGGTCTCCTCTAATTCATCTGGTTTCGAGACTTTCCAACCCTAAGCTCAATAAACCTTTTTCATAAGACTTGTGCTTAAGACCTGGTACAAGCTTTGTTGCTCTTTGCTGAACTTTTTAAAGTTCTTTTTTTTTCATTTTTTAAATGTGAATTCCAAACTGGCGCATATTTTTCTAATTCAGGTTTAACATAAGTTGTATATAGTTTAGTAAATGAGAAATTGTACCAGAATTTAAATGTCCGCTTCAATATACCTAGTTTTGAGTAAGCTTTATTGGTTATCATTGTGATGTGGTTTTTCCATTTCAGCTTATTACTTATGTTGATAACTAGGTCTCGTTTCTGTATTGTTTTGTTTATCTTGATGATTGTTCTATTGTGGGTGTTATTTAGTGGTATAGTTTGATTTATTTGGTCAATTAATTTTTTTGATTTGGTACTATAAATTTTCATAACTTTGCGTTTTTTGTAATTTAATTTCATGCTCCAACTTTTTGTCCATTTAACTAGTTTATTGAGATTATCTTGTAATTTTTTTCAATATTTTTGGTTTTTATTACAGCAATTTACTGTCATCTGCAAATAGCATTTGTAAACTTACTGTAATCTTGAAGGTACTGTGAACTATTTCAGGCATGTCATTAACAAATAGATCGAAGAGGTGGTGATAAATTTTGCGTTGTGGTATTGTGGTACCATTTAACACTGGAAGCCATTTGGATACTTTATTATTAATTAGACCTCTTTGTTGCCTGTTTGAGAAAAAATTGTATAGCCAGTTTGTGAATATTTTTTCAGAACCATAAGTTTTTACTTAACATAGATGAGTTTTTTCCGGGAATTCCCGGAATTCCGGAAATTCACATCAAGTTTCCGGGAAATTCCGGATGCTTTTTGCTATTGATTTGTAAAAAGTTATATAAAATTTTAAATACGACATGGTTTGCATTTAAGCAATTATGTTTTCTATAAATGAAATTTTCACGAGATCAATTTTTTCAAAAATTTTTTTTCTTTTTTATAATTCATTCAAATTAACTTTTTCGAATATTAGAAATTCTTTTTCTTAAGAAGTTAATTGATGTAAATTCCGTTTTAAACGTTTGCAAAAGATCTTGTCGTTAAAAATTACTATCAAGAAGAAAGAAACGAAAATGCAAGTTGAGAGTTTATCTGACATTTATCTGAGACAAAAATATTAAAAACAAGTTTCGCTGGAATTGGCTTCAAGAGAAAGACTATAATGATGAGCATTATTCAGCCTATATTACAAAGATAAATAAAGCCGGAGCGGTAAGTTTATTCTCTAACTGAACACTGAAATATATAACTTCATCATAGTTATATATTATTTGATTTGATGTTTTAGGTACAATGTACAATATGTAATAAAGACTTTTATTATGGAAGTGAAGGTAAAAAATCTTTACTCAGCCACTCAAAGTCTAAAATGCATCATCAAAACTGCGCAATGATTAAGTCCAACGAAGCCATACCGTCGTCATTTTTTACTAATTTAAAAAAAACAGATATGTGTATATTGCCATATGGCACTCCGGATAACGTGCATATTGGCAGTACTTGCACAAAGAGAGTAAAGCCTACCATTAAACCTATTGTAAGTTTTAGAGACAGGACATCAAATGCAGAAGCTATGACACTCGCATTTATTTATGAACACAATCTTCCAATATCTTTAACATCCCATATGATTGAATACGCAAAGGAAATGTCATGACCCAGTTAACAAAAATATCTGTGGTCATTTGCAAACTGCAAGCAAACGCTATAATAAAAAAATGAAATTCCATCGGAAAAATAGAAAATTTGAAGAAAGATTTTTAAATATAAATTCAACGTGGAAAAAAAAATTGCCTTACATGAACAGTGCAAAAAAGTTAAAGAATCTATTATTGATCATGCAAAAAAGTGCAGAAAAAGAAAAGCTGACGAATGCTTCACAACAGAAAATTATAAGAAAAAAAAATGTTGATTCCTGACATTTATTCCATTGTCTTACATTTTATATTTTAAATATAAAGAAATTATTGCGCTTTGCAGGTTGCTTATGTTAAAACTGAGATATTATATTTCATTTTAGAGAAACATAATTAATGAGTAGTTTTTAGTTTCTTTATTTATCCCTTTACCAACGTTCCAGAATTTACCCACATACCTTCGTCAATTTATTGACCCTAAATTTTTCCGGGATTTTCCGGAATTTTCACGAAAATGACTTTCCGGGATTTTCCGGGATTTTCAAAGAAAAAAATTTCCGGGATTTTCATAAAGTCGAAAACTCATCTATGACTTAGTTAGTTAGTTACATTAGGTTAGGTTAGTTTATGATCTACTGTATCGAATGCTTTAGCAAAGTCAAGGTAAACCACTAAAGCATAAAATCAATTAAAGCATTGGTTATCACATCTACTGATTCAAGCAAATTTGTAAACAGTTCTTTAGCAAATAAGTTATATAAATTTAAATAATTTGTTAAGTCATCTTTTATTATTTTTTGAATTACTTTACTAAAAACCGATGATGGGTAGATAGGTCAATAATTACCTGGATCATTCCCCCCTTCTTTTTTTTTGGAATTGGTGTGATGTTTATTTGTTTCCATAATTTGGGTAGTCCCAATATTGTTTTGATGAATAGTAAGTGGTAGGCTAAGAGCAGAACTGCAGTTTTTAAAAATATAAGAAGAAATATCATTGCAAATGAATTGCTGAATTAAGTAAGGTTTTCATTCTTAGAACGATTTCAAACATTTTAAGTTTGTCTGAATGGATTCCCCAATGGTATTTTTTTTTGTTGCGTTCATTGTAGCATTGTCTGTGTTTTCTTAATTCAGTGTAAAATGTTGTTCATTTTCAGTTTTGTCCTAAACATTTTTGAAGATATCGATTTCTTTTAATTTTTTTGAATTACTTAACTTTGAATTACTAACATGAGTGTGTATGCTAACTAGTTCAATTATAATTAGGTCTGTACGTCCTTCTGGTCCTTTTTTTTTTGTTAAATGTATTATTCTTTTTGTATTGTTTAATGAAAGGTTGATACTGATCCATTTTAGCATTATTTTGATTCTTTGTTTATCATTTTTTTAAGGTTGTGTTAATATTACAAGAATATATACATAACAAGCATCATTTATTGCGCTAATAAAAAATTCTTTAGACGAGTATTGTCTTTTTGTTTTTACACTAGCTATCTAGCTAGCTATCCATTTATTTAACATTACTTATTTGATGAAAAATTTGACAAAGAGCTTTAAAAGTTTCTACTGTTTATAAAAATTGTTTTAGATTTTCTTATTCTAATAGAATTCAGGCATTTTAAGAATTATTACAGCAATCAAAAATTCCTTATTATATAATATATAAAATATATAATTCATTACATAAAATAAAAATTATTTATGCAATAGTAAAATGAAATAATTTTATATTTTATCAATTAAATTGTTTTATATTTTATCAATATAATTTAAAGTGTAGTAATGTTATATTTATCAAAAACATGTGCATTTCAATTAGCACTCTTTTATAATTATTTTTATTGCAACTGTACTTTTTAAAAAGCATTGCAGTTTATTATGCAATTAATTTATATTTTTTTATAAAAATGACTTTGTATTTTTTATTTTAGTTACAATGGTAATTTTACTATTGAGAGAAAAAATTATACTTTTGCGAAAGCCATAAATTGCTTCCGTAAATCATTTTAGGGGAATAGTTTTGCCAGGCTGGGGCTGACCGGGGCTGTAAAATGTCTCATTTTTAGTCAGGGTCTGGTCCTCCACCTGGTCACTTACTAGTTATGCCAGGATTTTTCAATTCACTTCTTCTAACAAACTTCTAGTCTATTTCCATGACTATTTTACTGATTTAAGAGAGGGCTACCACTCTGAATACCAGTGGATCTGGTCTCTTTAGTAGAAGGACTACCACTCTGAATAACAGGGGATTACCTTTTTTATAAATCTAATACCTTAATAACACAAATTGTATGAAAAGATTAAATGTTTTTTTTCGTGTTTTTTTCTAATCTTGATCTTTATGAAAATGACTTTTGTGTTGTTTCAGTTTCTTACTGAGTTGTATGTAAATAACTATTATTGAGTCGTGTGAATATAACTATTATGCAATTTAAATATAAAAGTACAAAAATAAAGAAACTTTATAAAACCTTTTTTTATCTTTACCTCCTCCTTAGATTTTTAGTTCCTCTAATATTTTCTGGTGATCAAATGTCATCTATGATTATATGGGAAACTTAATTGAGTGTAGCTTTCTTTTTAAGATTCTTATGTAGATTAGGTACTTATTGTAGAATAGGTGCTTAATGTAGATTAGATAATCAGGAATTTTTTACTTATTTTATAGTAGGTTTCAATCCATTTTGTTTGTTTGTTTTTGTTTTGCTTATGACTTAATTTTTCAATAATGATTATATTTATAAATTAACCATTTATTTAGAATAAGTCATCAAGATGGATGCAGAACTTTACCATGTGTGAGAAATGTGATTTCAACTGGAAGAAAGGAAACTATTGTCCAGTGTGTTTAGTGTTATATAATGATGATGATGATGCATTAAAGATGATGTTTTGCACAAAATGTGAAGCATGGGTTCACATGGAGTGTGAGGGAATTACAGAGGATGATTATGAAATACTAGCTGATCTTCCAGATGATGTTCCATATTTGTGTAAGTTGTGTACTGGAAATAACAAAGAAAGTCAGAAATGGTTTATTGCAACAAGGACCGAACTCAAGAATGGCTTTTTAAAAGTAAATACTAAATTATTTTTTTTCAACTTATTTTATTTTTTAAATAAATCTTTGAGCATAGATTGTATAAGAAAAGTGGTATGTGACTTTTTTTTTGTTTGTTTGATTATCTACATAAATATTACCTTTTTCAACCATTCTTTTTCCTTCCATAATCCATCACTCAATCTATTTCAGCATTTGTTTATCTCTATTTTAAGATTGTGCCATTAGCAACAAAGCATTTATATGTAAGTTTGTTATACAAAAAAAAAAGATCTATAAAAATGTTTATACAAGTAGGTTCATGTTTTAAAACCTTTTACAGTTTTAAAAGACACTTTTTAAATCTCTTTCTTCAATATTGAGCTTCTTCCTCAACAAAATCATCAGGATACCAAAATTATTATTTGGATAGTAAAATATATTTAATAAATAAAATAAAGTAAATTAAAATAATAAATAAAAAAAATAATTAATTTTTTTTATATATATATAGTTAGTAAATAAAAAAAATATATTAAAAAAAATTGTTAGTATAATTTTGTTTTAATTATTTTTCAGGTATATTCAAGTGTTATGTTAAATAAAGATTACAAAGCATTATGTAAGGTTTTTGGTGAAAATAGTGTGATGGTATCAGGATTTGACACAATGTTAGATAGTATTCAGTCATCAAAAGTAAAGGATGTGCACGAGTTCAAAAATATGTTTCTGAAAATAATCAATGAACTAAAAATATTGGTTAAAGAGATGCAAGTTGTGGATGTATTTGACTGTTATATTTTCAAACAAGTCAATAAATTATTTGTTCAATACTTAAAGGTAGCATATAATATTTCTCTTTGTTTAAAAATTGAGAACTTTTTTTTTCACTATTTTGAAAGAAACAATTTCAAGAATGTTTGAGAATTTATGTTCTTCATTAGTGAAAAAAAAAAATAAACATAAATTTATTTCCTAGAATTTATTAATTTTGAAATAATAGCTAAGCTTCTTGTTACAATAGTAAATAAAGACTGTTAAAAATAATTGATTTTAGTACTCCTAAAATACTTTTTTTTTTTAAATTAATGTTTAACATTAGTTTATATGGGATAGTTGCAAATTTCTTTTTTTTTTTAATTCCTTATTCCTTATTTTGTTATGTCTCACAGTTCGCCTTAACTAAAATTAGGATTTTTGAATTGTGTCTAAATTAATTTCAACGTTTTCTGAGAGAGTATAGTTAACTTATCACTATGTATATAGTCCACCAAATCAGAAAATTCCTATTAAGTAATTATGGGATTTTTAATATTTTTTTTCATATTTTTTGTCTTTTACGACCATCTTTAATCCACCATTTTTTCTGCCTTAAATATAATTGCAAAAGACAATCATAGAACAAATTTTGCTAAAAAAATGTTAAGAATCCGTAAATCACATCCTCAGACTATTTTAGATCATCAAAAGAAAAAGTATGCTTTTTTTGTGGTCGCAAATGTCATATGAAAACAAACAGCAAAAGCCATATAATTTCTAAATTTTAGAGCTGTTTTTCGCATTATAACATTGCTGATGACGGATATCCTACTGGATTGTGTCCAAGGTTGGTATACTTAATGATTTTTAACTAAATAAATATATAAAAAGTAAATATGTCATAAACATGAAACCATTTATGAATGGTTTTATGTTTATGACTAGGGATTGCAATCCCGGGCATGAATTTATGACTAGGGATTGCAATCCCGAGGCTTCTCGTTGGTTCTGGCATCATTCAACTGTTGACTCGAACTAGGTAAATTTTTGTCGGCTGAAGTTACTTTCAAATTATGCTTAGTTGATAAGTGCGTATGAAGGCCTTTTGTAGAACCACCCAATGTTTTCAAAATTACACCACATTTCTTACATTTTGCTGCCAAATTATCCGCAGACTTCAAATAATGTGACCACACTGAAGTTGGGTCTTTATCTTTTTTGTGTAGAAAAAATGATGTTCCCTTTTCACTGTTTTCATTCATGTTTAGAAGGATATTTTTTTAAGGTGCATTAGTAAACAACATATTATTGCGGTAAACAACAAAAGCATTAAAAAGGTTATCAGTTCAAAACGTTCAAAACGATTCATTCCACAGTCAAATTTTGTATGTATTCACACTAGAATTCCTTCAAGCGGAATTAATTGTCAAGGGCATTATAATGTTGCAATAACTAATAATTGTACAAATATAATTATACAAATCGCTAGAAATATCCCAAAGGGAATTGTTATGTAGTAATATAATATAATTTTTTTATTACTTGTTCATTTTTATTTTTTTCATTCTCTAAAAATATTTTTTGAAATGAACAAAACGACTTAATAAACTCAAGCAATCACTTAACCACAAATTCGCTCAACAATTTTAAAATTTATCTTTTTAACGCGAGAAGTCTTGCCAACAAACTTAACGATTGTTTTTTATACAATAGTCAAACAAACCTGCCTTAATTTGTGTTTGTGAAACTTTTTTCAATGATAAAATCCCAAACTCCATGGTCTATTCCAAAATTTGTTCCATTTATCGTAAGGATAAAGCATAAACAGGATAAACCTGCAAAGCAGCATTATATAACTCGTTATAATTCAGTATAGTTACCAACTTTGAACATTTTGTTTTACAAAATAATTTAATTAGTTCAATCCTGTTATAATCCCGAAAATCCCGGGATTTTGTGTTTAGAATCCCGGGATTTTTGGGACCCAAAAACGTCCGGGATCCCGGGATTGCAATCCCTATTTATGACATATTTTTACTACAAGGTATCCAATTTTTCAGTTATGTGAATTCACATAATTGAAAAGTTGGATACTTTGTTAAACTCAAAGAAATAAGGTTTAATAAATGAATCAAACCACATTTTGCTTGATACTAGCATATCTTTATCTATTTAAGGTGTAGGGGTATGGTTGAAAGAACAAATGTTGTTGACCTCAGACATAAAATTAGGTTTGACATTGACTAGTCAAAGATGACTCTTCGGGCTTAAACACAAACTGGGTAAAATGTTATTTTATTTGTACCTCTGTTGTAAAGAAATACAAAATTATAATTTTTTTTTATAACTTTAGGAAACTAAAAACTTGTAATCATCAAATGATAAAACTTGCTAATATGATAGGGTAAAATCACAATATTAATACAAATTCTGCACAATAGAATCATGCAATATTTGTAGCAAAATTTATTATTAAAAAAAATTAATAATTACAGAGTTGTTGAAAAAAGAAGAAACATTGTAGAACCTAGACTGAAAGACTGTGTCTCTGATTTGGATAGTTATCTTCTCCCATTATTTACTGAAGAAAATATTTTATTTAAATTTAAAAACAAAGATACTGCAATGATGTTACTTCTTTTGTTAAACTACTTCTGGATCTTAAATGTGTTGATTCTAAGAATCAGTTGTTTAAAATTGCTGTTGACAGGTGAAGTGGTTTTATCAAATTTTGTTTAAATATAGTTGATTTCAATGAAATTTTTGAAAATTACAGCAAATTTGACATAGATTATCTTAAAACAAAACCCGTAACAGATTGCAGAGGTTCATATAAAGATGATCTAATAAAGAAATTCAAAGATTCGTCAGTAAATGCTTTATTTTTTCTTCTGGTAGCTCCAGAGATCCCAGAAAGATATTTTAACATTAAAATATTACTTGAAAAACTAAATCTTGAAAAAGTTGAGCACATTGAGGTATGTGACATAAAACTTTATCAAATTCTGACAGGTATATCTCCAAGTAGCAGTTAAATTCATCCCTGTTATGTATGTGAGTGGGATAGAAGAGAAACTTGGGAAAATGCTCCATACAGAACCTTTGAGAGCTGTAAAGAAAACTATACAAAATTCAAAGAATCTGGTTCAAAACCTAAGTGTGCACAACATTTTAAGAATTGTATAAACCCTGCATTAGTACATGGAAACCCCTCTGAATTTCTTTTAGACTTGTTTTACCAGAGCTTCATATAATGGAGGGAGCAGTCAATCATGTAATGAACAATATGGAGCAGATTTGGTTGGAAATGAAGGAGATTTATGAACAGTTGCAAATTATTTAGATTGGTAAGCATGGTGGAAAATTTAATGGAAATTCTTCTTAAAAAATTCTTAATAAGTGGGAAGTGTTTAATGATAAGCTCCCAATTAAACTAAAGTCTTTTGGAGAATGCTTAAGGTTATTAAATTTAGATGAAAACTTTCAAACTAATATCGAAAATTTAAAAGCCTGCTATAAAAGTTGATGTTAGAACATGTTATTACTTTAACACCAAAATTTCATATCCTTTTCAATCATGTAACTGAATTCTGTAAAACAAAAAAAATGGGCCTTGGAGTTTATTCGGAGCAATTTGGAGAAAATGTTTACTACCTTTTCAAAACTGTCTCATGGAACCGCTACAAGGTGTCTGCAAGTAATTCTAATTATGGACATAATTTAGTAAGGACATTAAGTTCTTATAATGGAAACCTTCTTGTTTCTCTTGGAAATGTTGATCTAAATGTTAATATTTTTTAGTGATTCAATTCGACAAGAAATAGTTTTTAATTTTATATTTGTAAATATATGCTTGTTTGATGATTTAAAACATTCCAATTATGCGATTATCCACTCTTTAATAATGTAATATAACAAAATACCTTCTGTATTATTCATTTCCAATAAATTGTCTGTAACTTTTAACTAAAATTAACAATAAAATTTTGAATGATAGCATGGCAGACCAAAAATGGCGCAAAACACTTGCGAAAAAGGTGCAAAATAAAAGGGGCGAAAAAATCTTTAAAGCACCATAATTACTTAATAGGAGTTTTCTGATTTGATGGACTATATACATAGTGATAAGTAAATATACTCTTTCAGAAAATGTTGAAATTAATTTGGACACAGTTCAAAAAACCTAAATTTAATTAAGGCAAACTGTGGCCTTGTGCCAATATAAATTTTTTTGTGCCAATATAAATTTTGTTATGACAAAACAATTTGTTGATTTTTTATACTGCATTAGTAATTTTAAAGAGTTTTTTTTTAAGTACCTCAATGATGTTTTTCCCTGGCACTTGGCTGATAAATCAATCATGTCAAATACGGAATATCCAGTAGTTATAAAAAGGTAATTTGTTGTTGTTGTTGTTGTTGTTGTTGTTGTTGTTTTGTGTTCTCCTTTTTACTTAAAGATTTGTTTCAATTATATTACATTTTTATTTTGCCTCAAGTTCTGTTCTGTTTTAGCAATTCTGTAAATTACGAGTGCACTCCTTATATTTCAAATTATGGTGATCACACTTATTCTGTTGCTTCAAAGCTTGAAGAAAATTACAAAGATACAAAAGACCTTAAGGATAGTTCAATAACCGTATGTAGATTTTTTATGATTTGAATCAATCAAGATGGTTACTTAAATTACAAAAAAAAACTTAAAATGAAAACAGGAGTGAAAAAAAAAAATAATATTTTGAATATTTAGAGAGAATAAAAAATAAAATTTTAAAAGTGTATTTTTTAATAATTTGATGTAATTTATTGAACAAAGAAAGTTCTTAAGATTTTCCAAGTTTTTATTCAATTTGATGCATCTTTAAAATATGATCAAATCTTTAAAATTTCATCATTTTCATGATCAAATATCATCTATGATGTGTATATAATTCAATTTGATGCATAAAATCTTTAAAATTTCATCATTTTCATGATCAAACATCATCTATGATGTGTATATGTGTGTTTATAGCATATGTCAAATAAAAATTGGTACAACTAATTTTTTAAATGATTTAGTTATTTAACTCCATAACAGCATATTTTGACCATGTTTGGTCAAAACAACATATTTTGATCATATTTGGTCAATTTTTTTGTGTATTGTTAACAGGGTTGGCAAAAACGTGGGTTTTTTTTTAAAAAAACCCGACCCAGTGGGTTTTATTGGGTAAATTTGGGTTTTTTATTTTTATTTTGTCCCTGTAAAAAAAATTTTTGTTTTTTTGTTTAATGATATTGAAAATTAGTTTCATTTTCTACTTAAACTTTATTTAAATTATATTTTATATATTGTTATTTAATTATTTATAACAAGAATTTTTTTAAATTATTTTGAAAAAGATTTTTAAATATAACTTAAAAATGTAATAGAAAAAAAAAATTCACGCCTAATCTATATGTATTGATTTATTTTAAATTTGAAAGTATTATTCTATATAATTAAAAATGTCAATGAGAAAATGGGAAAAAAAAGGCTAGAGAATGGGAGGTAGTAACTGAAGTTACAATTAAACTTTGAACTTGAAATTCAAATGAACAAACTTGTTCCTCTGCGCAGCGGCCTTGTTTATAAAGATTCGTGTTTAGGAGTTAAAAAGTTGAGAGAGGATTGTAATCACAACAAGGTAGCCTCCTTGACTGTAACCACAACAAGGTAGCCTCCTTGACTGTAACCACAACAAGGTAGCCTCCTTGACTGTTGTGTTGGCTTCTCTGATCACTACTACTCATTTAAATTCAACTTGGGAGGTGAATAACATAAAAGAATAAAAATTTAAATTCAACTTGGGAGGTGAATAACATAAAAGAATAAAAATTTAAATTCAACTTGGGAGGTGAATAACATAAAAGAATAAAAATTTCAATTGATAAAAATATTTGAATAAAAATTGTAATAATGTATTTCCAAATAATGATTCAAATAATAGTAAACCTGCTCTGATAGCTGTTATTGTTGCTTATAATAGTTAATAATAATAGTTAATAATTATTTTAGTTAATAATATTATAGTTATAATGTTAAAGTTGGTTATAATAGTTCATAAACTTATTAAATATTTCTAAAAAAACCTAATAAAACCCAAATTTTCCGGGGTTTTATTGGGTTTTTTTAGGCTTTTTTTTTTGGGGTTTTATTGGGCAGGTTTTATCGGGCGGGTTTTTTAATGCCAACCCTGATCATTAAAGCTAGCTTGAAGTAAATATAGACTTTGACTCTTTTTTTTCTCAGGCAATAATTTTAGTTTCTAGATGGTAAACATCAACATTCATGTACAACTATGAAATGGGTTTTTATAATTAGTTTAACTTTATTCTTACTAGAAAGTGCAAAGATGATTTTAGAAAAAGAAAAAAAAAAGCAAACATGATTTTTAATTTTGATTAAATTTCTTTATTTGTTAAAAAGATTAGTTTGTCTTGTTTTGTATCATACCATTTCAAAATGCATATGTCGACCATCAGCATTTTTTTAAAATCAGAAATTATTAGACTTTTAAAACAGACATTTCAGCTCTGATGTCTAGCTAATGTGCCAACTTTTTGTTGTACTATTATTTGGAAAAGTTGAACTATTAGACATCTATTAATGCTTGAGATTTATATTAATGTAGAAAACTTTTTTTTATTCTCTTATATCTTTGTTAACAATTATTTGTTTAATAGAATTAAAAATCATAAAAAAATTTAAGAAAAGTTTCTAGATAAAATGGTGCTTTGCTTAAAACTTTTTTTGGTACTGACAAAATTTATTAAAGCATTATAAAAAAAATTTTAAAAGTTAAATTAAAAGTTTAACAGGTATGATGTTTAGAAATTTACAGCTGCATATGCCAGATTTTTGTTTTTACGAATCCGAATGACAAGAGAAAGCATATTAAAAACTTGTTACCTTTTTTTGTAGTAGACAGGTTAGATGTTTGGAAAATGAGGCTAAAAGATCTTTTTTGGTAAAAAAGTCTTTGCAATTGTTACTTGCTGACTCTTGAGATAAAATATTCATTGCATCTTTATTTGTAAAAGAATGAAAAAATAACATATATCAACTTCAATAATAAAATTGAGTAATAATTTTAACATAAATAAAGGTATTGCTTAAAACTTCATTAAAAATAAATCCATAGTAAATACTTTGTATTTAATTAAATTAAATGTAAGATGAAGAGTATGCTTTCATTTTAAGGTGGTTGTGGTACTGGTAGGCTGTTGTCATGTCCGACAGTTGCTGTAGATGATATGTCTAGATATTGAAGAGCTTGTCTCCTTTTAGCTTTTCTGTACTTAGTAATATCAATCATAAAAAAGTAATTGTCATTGTGCTCTTCTGGTTCTTTGGTTTTGGTTTCATTGGTTCTTCTGCTCTCTCCATACTCTGGGAATAGCCAGCCTTTCTTCTTCCTCAACCTGCTCGAGTAGTTTAGCAGGTTACACATATCACATGAGGGGCCCATGGTTTATTCTGATCCAATAAAAATAATGATTTTTCTTATTAAGAAAGTTTTTTTATGTATGTATTTTTATGTGAATTTTAATAATGTAGGATTTGAGAAGATGTATGTTTTGTGGTGTTTATGGTGATGGTGAACTTTGTGGAGCAGGGCGTCTACTTTATTCTGGGGATAATGAATGGGTACATGTAAATTGTGCTTTGTGGTCAGCAGAAGTGTATGAAGATGAAGAAGGAAGACTGAAACATGTGTATGAAGCAATTAAACGAGGAAATAAAATTGTATGAAATGTTTTAATTTTGTTAATTTGAAAAAGTTATTTATGCACGTTTTTTTTTTTTACTTGTTACCATTTAGTTAACATTCTGTTACATCTAAACCATTTTATTTACATCAAGTAAAATAATACACCCAAATCATAATATTTACACAATTATGTACTGAAATTGTATCTATTTTTCAGAAATGTGATCTGTGTGATCAGTTAGGAGCCTCTGTTGGGTGTTGTTATCAAAAATGTCCAAAGAGTTACCATTTCATCTGCGCCAAGTAAGTTGTAAAATTAAATTCAAAGTTAAAGTTTTTCGGCACCAAGTCAAGTTATGAGTCTTATATTCAACTATAAAAGTGCAAAAAAAAAAGCGTTTTTTAAAAATGTGCAGAATTAAATGGTTTTTAATCACATATATAAATAATTTTGACATGAATCTATACTAATGTTTATATATTAGCAAAACACTTTTAAATGAAGTAATTGATTTTAATTGAACTAAATGATTTTAATAAACGTATCAATGAAAGTTGTATGAAAATTTATTTATATTATTAATTATATAAGATTTTTCTCTTATGTAATTAAAAAAAGTTTAAATTTACAAACAACGATTTTAGAAAATGGTTTTCTTTTTAATAAAAGTTTTGTTGAGAAGGAAAAAATGACTTTTTTAAAAGCTGTTTGAATTAGATAACTTTGATCTTTACTTATATATTAATATTATTGAACCCATTTAAAACAAGTAACAAATCACTGCTACGATTTTTTTGTAAAGTAGTAATAAATATATATATATATATATATATATATATATATATATATATATATATATATATATATATATATATATATATATATTTATAGTTATTTTTTATATGTAAATATATAATATATATTTTTATATATAAATATATATATTTTATAATTATTTAAGTATGTATTTGTATTCTAAATGTCTTCAAATGAAGAAATTGTTTCAACATTATAATGAAACGATTTAATTATTTTTTCTTTTGTAAACGTTACTGTGATGAATTGTTAACAGTCTTTTTTTTAATTTTTAAATGCGTGTATTTATTAAACAATCATTTGATGTAGTTTGTTTATTTAAATGGGTTTCACATAATATTATATTACAAAAACATAGTAAAGATAAACAATATAAAGTTATTTATTCCAAACTTATTTTAAATAATATTATTGTTATAGTTTATTTAATTTTATTTTTTTGATTTTAGTTTTAGTTAAGTTATTTTTATTTTACTTTTCGTTATTTTTTTTTTTTATTAAAATTTATTTGCTGCTTTTAGGATTTTTAGGTTTCTTTATAGTTAAGATAAGTTTATCAGTGCATTTTTAAAATGTATATAAATTTTCAAAACATCTCAAAAGCTGTGGTCAAGTTTTCAAAATCAAATAATTTTTGTGAAGAAAAAAAAGTGGTAAAAAAAGCCATTTTTCATAGAAATGAACGAAAATGTTTATTTGTCTGCACGCCCACAAAAACTTTTGGCACACAAGCACTCGCCAAAGTTTTTGCGGACGAGCGCAAAAAGACTTGCGCGAGTGCTTATTTATATATTTATATATATATATATATATATATATATATATATATATATATATATATATATATATATATATATATATATATATATATATATATATATATATATATATATATATATATATATATATATATATATATATAGTCTTGCATGGTAGTCACAAAGTTTTACCCATAAACTGTTGTTTTAAAGAGCGCAATAATAAACCTGACCAGAAAATGCTAAAAAACTTCATAAACAATTAAAATGATAGACTGCCTGCCCAAACCAAACCCTCAGTCGATGTAGCAGCACTCCCTTGCGAGTCAGGCTATTTGTCAGTCGATGTAGCAGCACTCCCTTGCGAGTCAGGCTATTTGTCAGTCGATATAGCAGCACTCCATTACGAGTCAGGCTATTTGTCAGTCGATGTAGCAGCACTCCGTTACGAGTCAGGCTATAAGATAGTCGATGTAGCAACACTTACGCATGTTTTAAAAATGTTTTTTAATAAAACAAAAACAAAAACACCATTAACTAAAAAAAACTTTCTAGTCATTATTATTGCAGTTTTTTTAAAAAACGATAAAATTTAATGTACTTCTGCATTAATTTAATTGCTTTGACATTTCAATGACAATCAAATACAGCTTAAGAGATGAGGTAATAAAAATTGTAGTCGAAAGAGACTTTTTTTACCATAAAAGTCTCTTTCGACTACACTATAAGGATATATATATATATATATATATATATATATATATATATATATATATATATATATATATATATATATATATATATATATATATATATATATATATATTAGGGTGACAAATAAATGCATTAAAAATTTTTTTTTACCTCATGTTCTCAACCTTTTATTTGGTTCCATTTAATGAAAAAAATGATATTAGAAATTTTTGGATACAATCTGTTGATGTTTAGGGGTTGATCAGCCCAGTGTTTTTATTTTGCAAGGTTGCTCGAACATATATTTTTCATATTTTATCATTTATCTCTTCCATTTTACTTTGAGAATAATATCAATATTTTATTATTTGTTAATCGTATTAGTAACCGCATAATACATATTGTTATTTCAGAGAATTAATATGTTAAAAATAAAATTAGTTGGCTGGCATTTAGAATACCTAGTGTAATATTTCATCATCCAGATAAGTTATTACATCAGTATTGCACTACTGCTGAAATTATTGCATCATCCTGAAATTACAAATGAAATCATTGTCTTGAATAAAAACGCATTTTTAAAACACATTATTAGACAGATGTTTTCGAATTTGATTTAAAATAAATGGAGACTAGAAGTCAAAATGAAATATGGTGTATTGGTCAAGCTACAGCTTTGATCTCAGGGCACAAGTTGCCATCTAAAAGACAAATCTTACATTTTTTTTTTCCTTTAAAAACAAAATTGGAATTCTAGCTCTTTGCCAAAAGTCTAGATCAGGCTCTAGACTTTTGGGAAAGAGCTAGACTTCCAACAAAACAATGTTATCATGTTATAACACATGTTAAAAAACTTGTTGAGAAATACTAAAAGCTGAAAAAGAATAAAGACTTTAAAACAGAAACTCAACCAAAAAATTAAGAAACTCTTTTTTAAGAAATTAAAGAACTATTTGAAATTGCTCATAAAGATTCTTTAAAATAAATCACAATAGAAGAAGACAAGATGTTTTTTATACTGCAAAGAGAAATAAGAATAGACTACATGAATTCAGTTGATTGTGATTTATACAAACGAAAACAGTGAGTTTTAGACAGACAAAAAAAAAAAGAAAACAACAAGAGAGACAAAAGAGCTAAAAAGAAGAGAAGAAGGAAAATGTTGGACAGTCAGATTTAGTTTTGAAAGAATCAGACTCTCAGGGTACTGATAATGAACTAGATGACTTCATTCCATCGTCTGCAAAGAAACTGAAACTAAAAACCAGAAAAAAAACAAGTGATTACGTCAGTATTTTGTTCAGCTCTTGATCATTTGAAAGTTCCCAATCATTCTGGTTCTTTGATCATTTGAAAGTTCCCAATCATTCTGGTTATTTGATTTTGTCTACAGTTTTTCAAGGTTATGTGCCAATATTGAACATATCTCTATATCACACAAATCTCTTTCATGTGCATGTATTTGTAAAGAAGTTGCGAAAAAAATTATTTCAGAATTCAAACCACAGGTTCCACTAACTGTTCATTGGCACAGAAAACTGTTACCCTATTTGAAAAGCAGAGATAAAGTGGATCAACTGCCCATATTATGGACAGGACATGATGTCAAAAAACTGTTGTCAGTCACAAAACTGGATAAAGGCGTAAAAATTAGTTATGCAACAGAGCAAGCTTTAAAAGATTTCATATGATAAAATTGTGACACTCTGTTTTGATACTACTACAAGCAACACTTTCTTGTGCTTGAAGTATACATTCAGGTGCTTGAACCTTGCTGGAAAAATTAATTGGGAAGTCTTTATTATACACAGCCTGTCAACACCATGTTCATGAAGTGATTTTATCCCATGTTTACAAAACTTGTTTTGGACCATCTTATAGTCCAGAAGTTAAGTTGTTTTAACGATTTTGTGATCAGTGGAGTAAACTTAATTCTGAATTATCCCTACGGCATTTTTTTTTTAAAGTTACGTTCTAAATGTCTTTTAAACGTTTTTTAAACGTCTTTTAAACATTCTTGTCATAAGAACGTTTAGAAGACGTTTAAAAGACATTTAAAATACATTTAGAATGTAACTTTTAAAATCAAATGCCCGTAGGGATGGGTCTTAAGTGATGCATATCTCAAAGTCTATGGTTTGCTTGTACCATCAGTAGTAAAATTTGCTGTAAATATGCTGCAAGGAACAAAACAATCTTGTGGCGATTACAAAGAATTTTTGAAACTGCCGAAAACTTTTTTAAGAAAAACTCCTCCAGGTCAAAGTGGAATAACTTTTTTTACTTCTGGTGCTATGCACCAAACATAATGGATAGCAAAAGCACTGTTAAAAACTACTATTAAAAATTCTATTATTTAATTTAACAAAAAATGAAGAGAAGAATCTTCTACGGTTTTGATATTTTTAATTTTAATTGACATGAAACATTGGTTTCGGGCTCCCATCTTTTTTATCTGCTCCTCACAATGATCTGATGCTTGTTAAGAAATTGAATAATTTCAAAATATTTGACAAATAAGTGGTTGAATCTGCCATAAAAGCCATTGCAGGACATTTTTGGTATTTAACTGAAGACCTTGTGAGTCTCTTTTTACAGCAACAATGTTGATAACCAAAAAAAAAAAAAATTGAAAAGCCAGCCAAAAAAACAAAGGTAAAAAATCTTGAATGTAAAAGTTTAATGTATAAAATTGTAAGCATGAACTTAGATGAGTTTGTAAAAAAGAGCTCAAAATATATATTTGAAGTGCTCTGAATAAATTGGACATTTATGAAGGAACATTGCCCAGACACATGAAGCATAATAACCAAATACCAAGAAGCACATAAAATTTTTAAGGAACAATTGTCTATAAAAGTTGTGAATAACATAGCTGAAAAAGAGGTGAAACTTGTTTCAGATAACACAAAAAAAAAAAAAAAAAAAAAAGATAAAACTCAATTACAATATGTTATACAAACTGTAGAAGAACAACGATGTTAACTTTTCAGATATCCGAAAGTCTACAATTGTAAATGCATTACTGAAAACAAGTCAACAATCAACATAATTTGAATAAAATAATAAAAACTTTCTTTTAAAAAAAATTAAAATATATTTGTTTTTATTCTCCGTTGACCTTTAAATCTCATATTATCAAGTTCATTGAGCAACCCCTAGGTATAAAAATATCTTAATAATATTTTGCACAGTTTATTTTTTAGCTAAAAGGAACAAAATAAAGGGTTGAGAGTCTGATTTCTTTGATTTTAGCCCTCGGAATTTTCTCCATTATTCATATTTTCAGGACTTGCATAGTTTATAAATAAATAATTATAGTTTACATGACTCGCATAAATAAATAATTATAGTTTACATGACTCGCATAATTTATAGTTTTTTCTTCTATTAACTATTTTCTTACTCTTTAACTCTTTTCTTTGTTTTGTCTCTCTAGTGTATCGTTTGTCTAGTCTAGTCTAGTCACTCTCTAGTGTATCGTTTGAATTTAGAGTTTTTTACTCTTTTATCATATGTAAAATTGGCACCACTGGTTTTTTAAATAAAACTTCTCAATATGACAAGCTTCTGGCATGTTTGATAGATTTATGTCTTTTGCAAATTCTTAATGCTTGTAATAATTTGTGACTGATTAACTGATTAATGGTGTGAATCAGGTCAAACACATTTTTACCATCAATCTGATGTTCCACTTGATTATACACTTATTGAGGCACACTTAAAAACTATTTGCTAATTTTATTTACTTTGCTGTTATTTAAAAATATCAGTACAGCAAATCAATATTAGATTTTTTTTTTTAATTGTTATTTTTTAATGTTATAGTAATATTTGTATCTAATAATAATATTATTTAAACTTTTTTTTCTAATTTTTTACTTATAAATAATTTTTTTTTTAATTTTTAGGCAAAATCAAGTGATATTTTTAGATGATAAGAAAATATATTGCAACGCACATAGCAATAAAGCAAATAAAAATGTAATTTTTTTTTCTTCTTAGATTTTGTTGTTCTGTGTATACTCTTTTTTATGTATTATAGGTATAATATAATAGCATAAATTAACATAACAAGTATAAATTACATTAAATGCATTTCTATATTATACATACAACCCTTGGAATTAGGAAAAATGAGGTTGGCAATAATTTGCCGACTTCATTCTTTTAGAGGTCGGCATCAAGTCGGCAAAACAATTTGATAAAAAGGTCTTACCATAAAACATTGAAACAAGGTCAGCAATTTTTTGCCGACCTCAAAAACTTTTAAATTGGCGTTGCCGAATGCTGGCCCTAATTCCAAGGGTTGTACATATATTACACACATATATATTTCCAACACATATTTTGCGCTCACGTATACATATATTTCTCAAATCAATTGATATAGCACAAGGTAGGATTCTATAAAAAAAGTGGCTACACATAAATTTAAGGCAATTTTCTAGTTTTTGCATTTATGAAGATTCAAATATGTTTAAGGTAATAAACCTGTACTCAATTAATATCGGAAGATTATGCACTTCTAATTCTGAAAAACTAAGTTTTTGATAAATATTATCTTGATTGGTTAACAGTTGTTGATAATCTGATGTGTCTATAATAACATATAGTTCTGTTTTTTTTAGCTGTCAATCTGAATCTCAAAGTAAATAAATTAAATAACTATATAATAAATAATCAAAAATTTATTTTTGATTATTTATTATATAGTTATTTAAAAAATTAAGATTTAAAAATTACAAAAAAAAACATTTTTTTTCTAGTTAATTTTAAGAGAAGATCAATTTGTTGTTTCAAGAAGAGTTTTAGTTGATCTTGCTCGGTTCAAGTCATTGAAAAGAGTCCAGAGAGGAATTGATCCTAAAGATATAAAAGTTTATTGTGGAGGATTCTCCTTGCATAATCTCGGTTCTCTATCAGATCAATCTGATTTGCAGAGAGTGTTGGTACCAGTTAGCTACAAGTACTTTGTTTTTCATTTTTTTATTCTAATTTTCCTTTTTTTGATTTAAACTAATAATATTCTTGTATAATATCAAGTTATTATTTTCATATCAAAATTATATAAATACTTAATATTTATTTTTGTTGAGTTTATGACTATATTTTAGTACATTTTGTTAATCATCATAGTACTTGGCTAATATAATAGTATTATTTTATTGGCTAATATAATAGTATTATTTTATTGGCTAATACAATAGTATTATTTTATTGGCTAATATAATAGTATTATTTTATTGGCTAATATAATAGTATTATTTTATTGGCTAATATAATAGTATTATTTTATTGGTTAATATAATAGTATTATTTTATTGGCTAATATAATAGTATTATTTTATTGGCTAATATAATAGTATTATTTTATTGGCTAATATAATAGTATTATTTTATTGGCTAATATAATAGTATTATTTTATTGGCTAATATAATAGTATTATTTATGACTTAAAGAGTAAGAAGTCATAAAAGTTAAAAAAGTTCTTCAATTTAAGATATTAGTTATATTTATAGCTTAAATGTTGCAGCAGGAGCTACAATATGTTGCAGGAGCTACAATATGTTGCAGTTGAAACTGTTGCATTACAGTTAGACAACTACAACTACAAGTTAAAAAATGCTTTAGAGCAATAATCTTCTTACTAGAAGCATAAAAGGCTTTATTATTGTTCACTTTTCCTAAACTTTCTCTTATTTCTGTATTAAATTTAAATATAGTGTAATCACAATTTTGCTCTTTCAATCAATTTTAGAGTAACAAAGATATTCTGGAGCACGACTAACCCCAAGCATCGTTGCAAGTACACTTGTGAAGTACACAGTTTAAATAATCCAACAGAAAAATTTGTAAAAACTGATTCTAATATTTTTAAAGATGATAATATGACATTTTATCACGATAATGCAGAGTGGCAATATTTGAAGAAATATTGTTGTTGTGGTACCAACTTTAATGATAATGAATTTCTCACAGGTTTTCTTCATAAGGAAAACTGTGTTTTAAAAAAGTATTATAAATATTACACTCAAGAAGAATTACTTAGTTGTTTAAAAAAAACTCTTGAATTACCTATTACAAAACTTTACACTCACAAAGATCACAATTTTTACTCAATTACAAATCCTCAGACACAAGAATCCTTCAAAGAATCTTACAATCCTTCAGAGCAGACACAAGAACATAATGAACAACAAAACATCTATCCTTGTATAAAAGATTCTTATGTTCAAGAACATATATCACCAACTCATCTTCTGTACCAATCGGGCTCAAGTTCATCATCTTTTTGTATATCTTCTTCTGATTTTATTTCTGATTTATCCTCTACATCTACACTATCAGCAACATCACCAATGTTTTTTCAAAATGACTGTTATAGTTGTGGTGAAGAAACTTTGTTAATTCCTAAAAATGAATCTCTTGAAACAACAGACTATACATCAATTAAAAACCAAAGTTTATCAAGGCAGATTTCTGAAGAAATAGAACGAAGAATTCATCAAACCTCGTTAAACGAAAAGACTTCAATAGAATATAATTTTTTTCAAAAATCTGATACTGCTACTAAACATTTTTTTAATAATTCCACTAATTCCTATATATCTTCTACATTACCACCTTATTTAATAGAAAGTAATATTAATACAAATCTTCTAGACATAAACAATCTCAATAAAAATAACTATGCTTTAAAATGTGATGTTTCTTTGTGTGAATCATTTCTATATGATCAAAATATAGTCAATAAGCTAAATAATGAAGATTTGAAAACATATGATGCTTTGTTGCATCATTTACATGAACATACTCCAGCATATACAGGTATTGAAAAATGTATTGAAAAAAGTTCTACTATTGACGATGCTTCAGAACATAATAGTAGTTTTAATTGCTTTTCTGTAACAGAGAGGTTACAGCATGCTGAGTATGAAAATAACAAAATTCAAAAAATTAATACTAACAAAAGTTCCAAATCAAATTGTTATGAATACTCGCAAATCTATTTTTCTGATTCGCCCCAATTGCAGCAAAGTTGTATCTCAGTTTCATTGCAGAAAGATTGTGTACCAGCTTTGTCTTCATTGCAACAAGTTAAACATAAAAAAAGAATTAAAATGGCAGCTGACATCGAGGTAAGTCCAAAAAAGCAAATCTTGTCTTGTATTCCTAAAGGTTTCAACTATCATGAAGAAAGATTTGTTGATAATCTAGTAGTTTGTAATGATGGTATGCTATCTCAACCAACAGATTACAACCCAGAAATTATTAAAGAAACAAATGCCTCTTTAACTCACGCAGTCAGTATTCCTCTGAGGTTTACTGAGATGAAGGATCGAAAAGAAAGCAGTACAACTAAACAAAAAGACATTCAAAAATGTTATAAAAGGAATTACAGAGAAGCCTTAAAAAAGCTACTAGACAATAAAAAGTATGAAAAAATAAGAAAATCAAAAACACAGTTGATGTTTGTTTTGAAGAATGAGGAAGGGTGGTTTAAAGAGAGTAATTCCTTAGAAGGTAAATGTTTTTTTAATAGTTCTAGAAGGTAACATTTTTTTGATATATCTTAGTGTTAGTTTGATAAAACTTAATTTGGAAAAGATATCCTAGTTAAAGAGTATATATTTTGTACATTTTAAAATAGTAGAGATAAATTTGTATGTAGATCCATTGTGTGATACACTAGCTATAGTTCTTATTTTATTGATAAACAAAAGATTGGGTAAAAACTGGTTTACAAATAAGTTTTTATAAATTAAAAATTCAAGTAACATGTACCACAATTCAAAGAACTTGAAAAAAATTGTACTGAAAAATTATAAATAATTAAATTAAATAATTAACAATTATTTAATTGAATAAATAATTAACAATAAAATTTATGATATATAATATTAAAAGTTTTTTAAAAAACAATCAAACAAAAACTATATAGCAGTCTTGGTCAGGAAGGTGTGCGACCACACATCTTTATATGACCACACAAATAATATTTTGTTTTGACAATTTGACCATGGCTTTTTATATATCAAAAACGTGCTTAATGTGGGTTAAAAATAACACCAAAACTTTTATTTTTACAAATGTTTTTTTATTAGCAAAACATTTTTAAATTAAGTAACAAATTATTAATAATGATTTTTGTATCAATGAAAGATATTTTATTTTTCGTTTTATATAAATTATTTAAGTATGCATTTTTAATAATAAATGTTATTAAAAAAAATAATTTTGTTTTTATAAGCAAAATATTTTAAATAAATTTATTTTGATTTAATAAACAACTTTTTTAGACAACGACTGTCTTTTTAATGAACTTTATAAAAGAATCATTAATGTTAATTAAATTTAATTATTTTATAAACAACTACTGTAAACAAAAAATGATCAAAGTTAAATTATCATTTTATTTTTTTTAAATGCATAAGTATTTATCCTGTATTTGTATGGAAACTTACTATTTTTAGATTAATAAAAAAAAAAACTTTTTCAATTAAATAACAATTTTAATTTTTTTTTTTTTTATCAATTCACCTCCTCAAGGCTCAAGGCCACTACAGGCGAGGAGGCTACTTATTTGTGGTTATAACCCTCTTTCAAATCTATAACTCTGAAACACGAACCTTGACAAACAAGGGCGCTGCGCGGAGAAACGAGTTGAGCGCGGTACTGCCAGGGATGTGGTGGGGATCAAATTCGGAACATCTTGCTTATGAAGTGAGCGCTCTATCACTACACCACTACCGCTATACCATTAATATTACTGCAATTAAAACATTTTTAAACAATCGTTCAAACAATCAAAGTTGTTACTTTATTTATGTGAGTTATGTTTCAATAATGTTATAAAAACGCTTGTAAATATAAAAAATTTTTTTATTCCAGCTTGATTAAAATAATCTTAGTGTTTTTAGGGTTTTTTTCTGTTATTTATTTGTTTATTTTTTGTTTGTTTTATTTCTAGTGAATTTTTATTTTCTCTTTCATCTAGTCTAGATAAATTTTTTTAGCGCATTTTTTAAATATTCAAGTTTTCAAAACATGTTAACAGATGTGGTCAAATTGTCAAAACGAAGCATTGTTTGCATGGTCATATAAAGGCATACGACAGCATGCCTTCCTGACCAAGACTGGTATTGTCATATATTGATAGTTGAACAATAATATCATAAACACTTAAAACTATATTTAAAAATATATATTCTGTATAATATAAAGTATATATGCTGTAATAACTATTTTTAGTAATACCAAAACATAAAAGCTTAATTTCAAATTATTCAAATAATAATCAGATCTTTTTGTGTAGTGAAGTTGTCCACATATGTATCCAATATACAAAATAGTATTTATTGTGATATCATTAAGGCTTGTCCTTGTTTTGGTACATATTATGAAAAATATTTTGATAACATAACCAAAAAATACTTTTTTTGGTTTTGTAGTCAACAGATGGTTGATTACCAGGGTTGAATATTTTTCACAATTTTTGAAGTTTCATTTAAATTTATTCACTTTGTTTTTTAATAGCAATATGCAACAATTCACTCATTGATAATGTCTTCAATGTCTCCAGCTACATAATCATTCAACATTTATAATGCCAATCAGAAACAATAATTTTAGTTATTTTAATATGAGTAGTTTGTAGTTATCATTTAGATGGATGTTCCTAAATTAAAGTTATGCAAAAGGTTTATCAGAAAGTCAAAAAAGAATCGTCAATTTGACATCTGTAAATTGTCTGAAAGGCTTGTATGATGCTTGAATTTGACATCTGTAAATTATCTGAAAGGCTTGTATGATGCTTGAATTTGCAAAATTAATTCATGTTTTAACTCTTTACATAATAGTTTGTTTTTTTTGTTTTTTTTTTGTTCATCATTTCAATTCATTAGAGTAGTATTCTGTGCAGGCAATTCAGTAATATACAATCAACTGCACCTAAAGCTTCTTTATTCACATAAAGCTTACACAATACCACAACGAGCAACTTGATTGTAGTAAACTGTACCTAGTATTGTTAAGCCTGTCAAATTTTGTATGAGTCCAAAATAAACAAACATTACATTGAGTTGAGTGGCAACTTTGACTAGCTTTTTTTTTTTTTTACACAAATGACAATTTAAAGCCATAGTAGAACAGCAATATTAAAGAGAATATTCACCAAAGCTTTTTTACCTAAACTATATTTCACCTAAATTTAACAGGTAGCAACATACCTATTACAGTAATAACAAAACTAATTTTATTTCCTGCATAAGAAATATCAATATATAAATGAATGATATATGCACATGGAAGGATAGAATTGTTCATTGATATCTAACAGGCTATTTGATCTTGTCTTCCAAAATAATTCAGATTTCTTTCCTAAATTTAGTTGTTATTTGTTTTTGAAGAGCAGAAAAAATAAAATAGGTTTATCATTCACTTTTTTTTAATAACTGGTTAACATTTGTTAACCAGTTATTAAAAAACACTATTTCTAACTTTGTTAGAAACTGTATTTTTAACACCTGAGTCATATTTTTATTAAGCTGAATGTTATATGGGCTTAATTATTATTTTAAGATGTTCATAATAATATTGAAATAATTTTTTAAAATTAGTATGCTATCAGTATAGTTTTTTGTTGTTGTTGTTTTTTACTAGAAATATTAGTAGTTTTGTTAAAGTTTGTAAACTGGTTATCTGGTTATCACTAATCATTAAATGGTAATGAAAACCCTACTTGCAGTCTTTGCCAACTATAGATTTACTTTACAAATAGCCCAGCAATGGTTTTCAGATAAGTCTCTAATGCTATCATCACCAAATGCAAAATCAGTAATATCAATGTCAATATCAATTGTATTATTACCAAATGCAAAATCAGTGCACTTGTTATCTCCTCGAAATGCTAAACAATTACATATTAAAAATCTAACAACATAAACAAGCACTCAATATACATACTGTGTAAAGGCAATTCTTCAACCAACATTTTTTTCTTTTTTGTCCTGATGTCAGACTATACTGTAAAAACTATTTTGAATAAGCGAATTGTTCAAGCCCAAATAATAATAAAAAGCCCAAGTACTAACAAAAGTTTAAAAATTATTAAATTTGGAAATTATTTTGAAAATGATTTCTTTTGAATATGATTAAATAAGTTCTTTATTCTAAAGCTACATGAATAATAGCAGTCTTCAAAATCTACATTCGGCTATGTTGACATCAAAAGCTACATGAATAATAGCAGTCTTCAAAATCTACATTCGGCTATGTTGACATCAAAACCGATTTATCTTAAATTGTGCATACCAATGTCTACTTGAATTTGTAAAAATGGTAGTATGCAAAAAATATATATAAATTAAAATATTTAAATTTAAATATTTTAATTTGTATTAAGTTTTTACAATTATTAGTTTTGTTGAAGTTGAACAAACAAACAAAAAAGTATATTGAAAACAAACATTGTATTGTTGTTATGTTTTAAAATCTTTTTTTTTTTTAATTTTTATTTTATTATTGTATTGTTGTTATGTTTTAAAAAAAAAAAAAAATTATTTAATTATTTATTACTATTTTGTTATTAAGATAAAAAAAAGTTTAAAATTAAAATTTTGAGTTGTAACAGTTAATTGGCAGCAAATTATTTATTTCCGTTGCATTGAAATAAAATTAAATAATCACAGTGTAATTAAATTTAGGAGCGTGGAAAATAACAGCCAGTCAACAGCCAACGACCGCCTGAAATGATTAAAATTATTATTTTGATGTCCCAAAATGAATTCTTGCCAGTTTGACTGGTTCAAAAAAAAATTAGTTTTGAAAAATGTGTTACAAATAATCATGATGAAAAATCGTATTCTAAAATCATATATGAATTTTCATAAAATCATTTAAATTTTAAATAAGCATTTATGTATAATAGTTTTATTGTTAATGACTTGCTACACTATTTTGATTCATTGACAAATCTATTTTGTTGTAAGTTATATCTTCTTTTTTTTTCTTTTTTTTTTGCTTCACTTATTTTAATTACTTTCATTTTATTGATGATTAAAAACCTTTTCATGAATGATTGAAGCTCGTATTTTATTGTTTTAATAAAAATATTTAATATATTATTTTTATATTTATATAAAAATATATAATAATTGCTAAAAGTTAAATACAACTGAGAACATTTTTTCTTTTAAATGTACTTAGTTACTATTTTTTATTTTTCTTCATATCTATTAATTTTTTTGTTTTTCCTTCAAATGTAAATAAATAAATGAATAATTTATAGGTAAATTTAAAAGTTAAATTAAAGTTTTAAATTAAATTTAAATTTTTATAAATTTGAAGTTTTCTATATTAGGATTCTTAAAAATATATGTTTAGTAAAATCTGGTTTTATGTAACATTAGTAATTTTTGTAGTAGCGTTTCATAAATAAAAATTTGTTTTGATTATTAAAATTACTTGGATATTTAAAGTTACTTCTTTTTTTAATTGAATGAAACGTGTGCAAGCGTAGTTTTAAACGAATATGTGTGCAAGCGTAGTTTTAAACAAATTATTATTGTAAAAAGAGTTTGTTAATTTTTAAGCATTAAGTTATTTTTGTGATGAAAATTTAAACATTAAAAATGATAAAAAATTTTGACTGTCAATTTCATGAGTTAGCCGGTCAAAATTACCGCTCGCTTTCAATTTCTGATTTAGATAAAGTGTATTTATATTTATCTTTATAAATTTCTTATTTTTTTTTTGGAATGCAGTTTCTTTTTTGCCATACTAAATTATGGAAAGAAAAAAAAACTGAATTCTGAAAAAAAAAAAATTTTTTTAACTCAATGTTTCAAAAAAAATTACCTGTTTTATTTCAGTTATTGAGAAGAAAAAATTAGATTAGTTCATAATAATCTATTAATAGTTTATTATGAACTAATTTTTAATAAAAAATATTGAATTTAAAAAATAATAAACTATTAATAGTTTATTATGAACTAATCTAATTTTTTCTTCTCTATAACTGAAATAAATCATTAGGTAATTTTTTTAAACATATCGAGTTTAAAAAAAATAATGAAGTTAAAAGAAAAAAGAAATAGAATATCTATTTAAAAAAGTTTTATGTATCCTGTAAAATTGCCTAAGTTTGGTCATTTAAGCTTTGAACATTTATTTATCATGCATAAATAAAAAAATTTCAATTTTTTTTCCTGAAACATACAAAAAATTATATTTATAATTGATATTGTAAAAATAGAAAAATGAAAAATAAAAACTAGTACTCAATATTTAATTTAAAATGAAAACATCTACTTTGACCAAACCTTCAACACCATATCAAACATCTACTTTGACCAAACTTTCAATACCATCTCATAAGTTTGGTCGCTATATAAATACTAATAACGTATCAAAAACTTAACGTCAAAAATAATGAAATAACACAACAATTAAAAACTAATTTTTAAATGTTGTGTTATTGTAAAATTATAATATAAGTTCAGGTAATACCAGTAACTAAAGGGACATCGTTCCAGGGTCAAAAAAAAAAATCTTTTGGGCCACCAAAGAAAACAAGAAGGAGAAAAAAAGGCTTTTTAAATATAAGTAGTAGTATTTTTAATATTTATTTTAATTTGTCAACTATTTCTTTGGCTATTATCACATTTGCTACGCCACTGGTAAAAAAAATTAAAAAATATTTTTCAATTAATTTAAAATGCTTTAAATGAGCTTTGTATGTTTATTGACAATTTTTTGCACATATCGTTGACCATAGTAGAACAGTGAGGTCCACAGAACCAATCGTCACAGGATTTGCAACACATCCATAATTGTCATTGAGCTGTAATTTTATCTCCAAAAAAAAATGTCACAAGCTTGATATTTTTAAAAACTCAAAGAACCGTCAGTTAGTTTTGAAATTATGAACTAATTTGTTATTCAAATAAAATACCATGGTGTATATCCATCATAAAAATGTCAAAATTAACTGGTAAATTTACAAGTTAAGTTCCCGGTTAATTTATACATTTGCAACACTTATCAAAATTTCACAATATTACTGCTAATTGTCTCCTTCGTTGTTTAACTGTAAATGAAATTTTGAAATACTCACCAAAGTGAGTATTCCAAAATTTCACTAATTTTTATAAAAAAAGTAGTTAATTTTTAAAATTTTTTTTTGTAAATATAATTAATTTGGTGATTCTTAATAATACTAAAATTAAATTTGATCGTTTATTTTAACAATTTGCTGATTTAGATTTTAATATTTTCGAACTGTTGTTTTGCTAAAGTATTATTTCAGAAGGTTGCATTTAAACCTTTTTTATTTTTTATATATTTATATTTACAAACTAATTACAAAGATTTGTGAAAAAATAGTTTGTAAAATTTGAATTTTGCATACTTTTTTTATATAATTTTTTAAAAGACCGAACCGACCGAACCGACCGAAGTTACTGTCACCTAGTAACTTCGGTCATTTAAAACCATGAAACTTCGGTCATGTAATTTAGGCAATTTTATGGTATATTTAAAAAAAATGTTCTGTTTAAAAAAGAAAAGTTTGATGCTTATTATTGCTAATTATTATTGATTTTCTTTTAATTTTGTTTAAATTATTTCAAACTATAAATTTTATTATTTTTTGAAAAAGTGGTCTAGATTATAGGATATAACTTTGTATTCTTAGCAATTCATAAATTTATAATTTTTTTTTTTTTTTTACTTTAGAGATTTGGAAAGAGTTACTTTTTGAAATTAATGATAAAAGACTGGACTTTGACATACCCCCAATTAATATTGAATGTAGGTATTAATAAGTATTTTGAACACAATTAATATGGAATGTAGGTATTAATAAATATTTTGAACACAATTAATATTGAATGTAGGTATTAATAAATATTTTGAACACAATATTATGTGACTTTCGTTTTTGTTTTTAATGTGGGAAAAGTTGTTTTAAAAGTTTTAAAGCTTTACTTTTCTTATGAATGGCACTAGGAAATGCGGTGTTACAATTTTTATATTTTTGCTTGTTTTGATATTTTTACAGAATACTTTTTGGATGTATTTAACTAATTTTTTGAAAACATTGTTTTTACTAATATTTTGTGTGTGTGTGTATGTGTGAAAACATCCATAATTTTTAATTAGCTACTGATCCATATGACTTCATTGGAATCTCTAAAGACTTTATTTGTTACCTTGTGGAACAACTATCAGGTGGGCACAAATGTCGCACATACAAGTTCCAATATCATCTACCATGTGTGGGAAAAGAAGATCAGGTAGGACTTTTAGTATTTATGTGTATTTTATTTTTTCATTTTTTCATTTTTCACTTTTGAATTTATTCTTTTCATTGTTTAAGAAAACATCAATGAATCCAACTGGTTGTGCAAGATCTGAAATTTTTTTCAGGTTTTTTTTCTTTATTTTTTTTAATTTGCGCAATTGCTCATTTTGCTTAGTTACATAAGTCGTTATATAACAGTAATATATCACTTATTGTAAAAATATAAGTTATATTCATTATTTCAGCAAAGCTGAAAAGGATATGTTTGCTTGGCTTGCTTCTCCCTACCGTAAACCACCTAAATCTTGTGCTAATGATACTGAAGAAGATGTAGTGTTTGGTCCACAAGAGTTACCCGTTGCTATGAAGTATAGATTATTAAAGAATTTAGCAAAAGATAATGTTGGTGTTTATAGGCGAGTAATCTTTGTTTATTCATATTTTATTTACCAACTAATTACAAATTTTTAAATGTTTTTTTTTTTTTTTTGTATATAAGTATAATTTTTTTTAAATCATTATATCCACATTATCTATTTCTTTATCGACTAATTAACTCTGAACTTTAAAGTTTGGTAAAGAACAAAGGAATGTTAACCACTGATAAATAATACAGCAGTTGTAGAACTAATATAAGAACTAATGGTAGTTAATAGATAAATCATCAGACAAAAAAGTCTAAAGGATTTTTATATACATTTTTATAGTCAATTAAATAGCCTCTGTAATACTACTTTTTGTATTATCTTAGATCTAAGATTCAGGGAAGAGGGTTGTTTTGCAAGAAGACTATTGAAGCAGGGGAAATGATAATAGAATACAGTGGTGAAAAAATTCGCTCCTCTCTCACTGATCGGCGTGAAAAGTACTATGAAAAAAAGGTTTTTAATTTTTTAAACATTATTCAATAATATTTTTTTTTATATATATATATAATAGTAATTAATGATGAAATATAATAAAATTTTTGAATTTTAAATGTTTTTTTAAATGAAAGTTGAATTAAACAGCAATAAAACAACATTGAAAGATATACACACTCTTATTTGAAACAGTGCGATGTTTGTTACTTTTTTATGAAATGGTGTGATATTTGTTTAATATAGGGTTATGGTTGCTATATGTTTCGAATTGACGATACTGACGTTGTTGATGCGACTACAAAAGGAAATGCTGCTCGGTTTATCAATCATTCTTGCGAGGTTATTTTTTTAAAGTTTAACATTTATGGTTCCACTATTACTATTGTTTGGGCCAGTTTTTTTAATGCTGTTTTTTTAATGCTGTTTTTTTAATTTAATAAACATTAAGGAAGAATTGAACTAGGTGTCTTTCCAATGGTAACCAGGTAGTCTGTTTTATAGATAAGGACTGAGAGAATTTTTTGTGGTGCAAATACTAGGAAGATATCCAACTTAGGTTTTCTTCTCCTACCCTTTCCCTATAATAATATTTTTCTTTTCTTAATTGTTTTCATACTGCTAAAGAAAAAAGTTTTAAGAAATAAAATTTGTATAGGTATAACATACTAATATACTTTATAAGTTGACTTGATATCTTGAACTGGTTACTACATCACAATCTAAACCAATGGATCCTAGAGAATCACACTTCTTGTGATACTCTGGGATCTAATTTTTGCATTGTCAGCTTCTGTTATCTGCTAGTTTGATTTACTGATACCAGTTTTTTTTAAATAATTGACAACAATCTTTTTTGACACACCATTTTAAGAAGAAACTAAATCTTTTATTCTATGATGATAGAATTTTATGGCAGGGGCTCGTTTTTGTTGATATCCTTAATTCACAGGGACACAATTTTTTTGACAGTAATGAGCGTTAAGGCTTTATATTATGTTATGTCTTGATCCTTGTGCTGGAAGGAGAGAATGTCTGGAGAGGAAGAATTAGGATGGTCAATTTTACCAGTGCCTCCCAAACCAAATGTACCATTTATCGCAAAAGAAATGTTCCAAAGGAAAAAAGAGTAAACTAACAGAAATGGCACTAGGTAATGCAACGGAAAAAAAATTACCCACATATGCAATTGGAAAATAACAAATCCCATGATATTTTAAGCATATAAAATTCTGTTGCACATATCGGAGATTGGAGACCTTTTTAGAGAATGAGTAAAGAAACTTGACTCTTTTTTGTGCTCAGGACAGGAAAGTTGCACTCCTGGTGGATAACTGTCTTGCTTATCCATACATTGAAGTGCTAAGCAACGTGACAACAACAACAACCTTTCCACTAATTATCTTAATTCTCCCCCTCACATCTATCCTCTCGCCCATGGATCAAGATGTATAATACAAAGCCTTAAAGCTTATGACTGTCAAAAATGTGCTGAAAAAAAAGTTTGAGGTATACAAATATTCGAGTAATTATTCAAGATATTGATAGTCAACTGTAATAGTTTATATAAAAATATTTTTATCTTATATTTTATGTTTCATTTTGTTATATCTTTATTTCATTTTCAGCCAAATTGCTTTTCACGTATCATATCTATAGATGGTTGCAAAAAAATAATTATTTATGCGCAAAAAAGGTTTCGTTTTTTTTATTGCATTTTTTTGATTGCTTAAAATTATATGTTTTTTGCAAAACTTTTATTCGAAAATCTAAATTTTAGTTAAATAAATTTTAAAACTTACAGTTACAGTTGGAGAATTAACATATGACTATAAATTTTTCTTCGAAATTCAAGTTTTAAATCAATAAATTTTTTCAAATTTAGAGTTACAGTTGGAGAAGAACTGACATATGATTATAAATTTGCTATAGAGGATGATAAATTACCGTGCTTTTGTGGTGCAAAAAAATGTCGAAAATACCTCAATTAAATTATTTAGGTAATTAAATCGCATATTTTTTATTTTGGTTTATTTAAGTAAATAGGTTTAAAAGTTAATTTTTTTATGCTGTTGCTTATTTGACATAATATGCCAGTCTAATTTATGTTCTTTAAAACTTTTTAAAAAAATCTAACTATTCCAATATAATTATGAAATAATGAAGTGTTCTGTTTGTGTCTATTATGAAATAATGAAATGTTCTGTTTGTGTCTATTATGAAATAATGAAATGTTCTGTTTGTGTCTATTATGAAATAATGAAATGTTCTGTTTGTGTCTATTATGAAATAATGAAGTGTTCTGTTTGTGTCTATTGTAAAATAATGAAGTGTTCTGTTTGTGTCTATTGTAAAACAATGAAGTGTTCTGTTTGTATTTTCTTCCCCCCTCCCGTTGTATAAGTGTTTAGTATTCCGACTTAAAGTTTTGTTACGAACTGAGATTTGTTTCTTTTATAAAATGCTAAAGATTAACTTTTTAATTTTTTCTTATGCTTGTAAAGACTGTCCGGAATGATAATGGCCCATTATGTTTCACTTAGATATAGTAACCATAGTGATTTTGATAATTTTTTTAATGGTTTAAAGCAAACTTTATTATATTTTTTTTCAAATAATACAAAAAATATATTATAAAAATAAATATATTTTTAAAAACTTGATTGTAAACAAAGAAAATGTATTTTCAAGTAAAAGTAAGAAAATTCATTTTGTACGAGTGGTTTAAAAATTGCAATGTTTTAATTAGTTTGTTTGCAAAAAATATATAAAGTTCAAAGAAAACTGTCGGTCGTATCATCAAATTGTAAAGTGAAGGTCGTGGATTCGAAAATAAGTTGAAAAACTAAGAAAGAGGTCCGTCAAGTTTAAAACTTCATCAAAAAGTTAATAGGTGGATCGATGCGAATTCAGAGTACTGCGTTCGGGATATCGAGATAAAACCAGATGTTCCTAAGTCAACAATCCAAGAAGTCATTAAGAAATATGACTACCTAATATGGCAAAAAAAAATTTCAAGGAAATCAAAAGTGCATTAAAACATTAAAATAGATGATGAAACTTTAAACTCGGTTGTTTAATGCTCTCAGGCAATTTTATACAATTCTGAAAGAAACGGAGCCTAGGGTTTTTCTAAAATGAATGAAAACCAAAAAACCTAGCAAGAAGTTTTTATTTGGAAAACCATCTGTTTGTGTAGTTTTAAAACTCAGCCATTTTTCACGAACGGAAACATAAACTCCAATGTTCACGTTAAAGATTGTTTAAAAAATTTTTTTCGCCTATGATTTAATTTTTTATAGCCCGTATTTTGGCCTGATCTTGCATCTTGCCATTTCTCAAAAAGTATAATCGTATTTTGGCCTGATCTTGTATCTTGCCATTTCTCAAAAAGTGTAATCGAATGGCATCAACAAAGTGCCGTTGATTTTGTCCCGAAAAACATGAATTTAGCAAACGTCCCATTTCAGCACAATCGTCTAATTGTAAAATTTTACGGCAAACATAAAAGTTAAGCTTTGTAAGAATGGCGAAATTGCGGTATCAATCGGTTCCGTTGACTTAGAGCATCACAAAATCTCATGAAAACTGTTTTCTAAAAACTTATGCGAGGTGTCCGCACTAAAATAAATGTTAAAATCAACTCGAAGATAATGCTTTCTAAAAACTTTATTGCATTTTAGAGATAAATTTGCTTTAAACTTTAAACCATTTAAAAAAGTTATCAAAGTGATTAAGTGGTTCTTAAAATGTTTCAAAAAACCCATGGGTCATTAAGTATGTAAGTATATGTTTATCCATATGTATAATGGTTTATTGATTTATTTTAGTTACGAGACATGAAAAATGGCTTTCGGAAAGATTATATTTTATATAAAAGTGAATTTTGAAATCTTTTGTGTATATTTGTTTTTATACTAAAGAATATTTTACAAAAACTTGAAATCAATTGCAAATTTTTTTTTGTTTCCGGAATTTGCTCGATAGTTATAGTAAAATTAAAATGTTTAATGAATATTGTACGACGACCACCACCTTAATGTTGTATTATACGACGACCACCACCTTAATGTTGTATTATACGACGACCACCACCTTAATGTTGTATTATATGACGACCACCACCTTAATGTTGTATTATACGACGACCACCACCTTAATGTTGTATTATACGACGACCACCACCTTAATGAATATTGTATTATAGTCGATTTCAAATTAGCGAATAAAATAAAGACCGTTTGCATTAAACTCATTATTATTTGTGACCATTATTATTGCATAAAATTAAATTCTTTTTATTCCTCCCAATAACAGTTTTTGAACTCGCATAAAATTTTTTGACATGTTTCATCAATATCAATTGACATTATCAGGTATAAAAAATTAGTCGCAATTTCTGTATATAAACAATTTTTTTGGCTACATTAAAAATTTAATAGTTTTTACAATATTTGCCACATTTTATAAAATACAAAAGGTGTGAATTAAATAATAATAACCCTTTAATAGTCCCACGTTTTTTTTAAAAATGGTCGCGATTAGTCCAGCTTTTTTTAAATTCATTGCGTTGTTTGTTTATTAATGTTAAAAATTGTTAAAAACAAAATGTTTTTTACTATTTTTAACATTAATAAAACACTACAAAATGTTATTACTCAAGTTTAAGAATATATAAATCATACTACATAAACATAAAATTTTAAAAATGCATTCACTAATATTTACTTTTTGTATGATAATTGTAAAAAGCATGGAGCTGCAAAAAGTCCTACATCACATTCTACATATTCATATCCTGAACCTTTTTGAATGTTGTGTTTGTAACATACCGCACGCCATCTTTGTAACATACCGCACACAATCTTTGAACATTAATCTTTTATTATCATTTTCAATAATTATTTATTAAATATATCTTTCCATTATTGATTCATCAAATGTATAAAATTCTGTCTTTTCGTGAGTAAATGTTTACTTTTTGATAATTATTATCAAAAAGTAAACATTTAATTTTTGATAATAATTATCAAAAATTTCAATTTAATTTTAAATATTGTCATGACACGTTTAAAAGACAATTATTAAAACAAAAGCTCTGTAATTATCTAGTAATAAGTTTGTAACAAGTAGTCGTATAATTACTGATGAACAAAAAGAGATGCACAAAACCGTAATATTACGGCATGGACAATTAATGAAATTAGTGTTAAGACCAAAACTAAAAATTGTAACTACTCGGTGTAGTTAAGTCGATTTACGAATTATTCGAAATCTTTTATTTTAATTTGGCATGATTTTATAAGCATATTACGTCCAAACAAAAGCTTTAAATAGGCACTTCAGTCACGTGACTTTTTCCGTGCGACAAGTTTATAACATAAGCATTAGAGAATTTTTCGGCAAGCTTTTCGGGAATTTTTTTCATGGTACCTAATTTCAAACCCAATTGCCAGTTATATTTCAGTGGCAAAAATTTCAAAAAAATATCGATCTGTGGAGATTATTCTTCAAAGTTTCTTAAAAAAGATGCTAGAAAATTTTTCAAGTGGTTTTCTTGATAATTTATTTAATTTACACTTTTTGACAAGTAAATAGACTGTTTTAAATTGCTTTTTTTGGGTTCTAGCACATCAAAAAAGATTATATTTTTTATATCTAGCTGTTTTAAATGCAGAATAGAGATTTGTATTTATGGTATCAAGGTTTAGAAAAAAAAAGACTTATCCTATGTGTGCACAGTTTTTAGACAACGATTTTCTTCCAAGTTTCAAATTAGCTATGAGTGATGATCATAAAGACATTTTTGCATTTAAAACTTTCGAATCTGGGGTTGCAAGACTGATACGTACTGCATGTAAAGCATTCCATAAACGAGGTAGGGATGAAGCTGGTGTGGCAGGATATTTTAATTCTTTTATCATTGGAAAAGTGAAGACAAATGTATGTTTGCTCCTTTTATTGGCAATAGGTTCAACATTTTGTTTTATAATAGGGCTGCACTGTATTATCATTCTGAACCTATTAAAGAATTTTTGTCTGAATGGCCAAATCCGAATAATTTATTTACAGGCAGTTAATGAAGATATATCAAATTTATTGTTTTTAGCAGAATCTCGTGCTTAATCAAACACCTGTATTTGATCCAAGATAATCAAACGCCTGTATTTGATTCAAGAGATATTAAAATACATAAAGATAAACTTTATAAAAACTTTTTGAGGAGATTAAAAATATAGAATTTGATGTCTTGGTGCAGCAGTCATTAGAAATAATTTCCCATGCGTTTTTAATAATTCTAGAAAGACAAGTAATTGATCAGCTTCCAGGAGGTAAATATTGGAACTCAGATAAAAGAATTTAAAAGGCTGCTGAAAATGTACCAACAACTAACAAAGCTTCAGAAAGTGATTTTGCGATTCTGGATTTACTTATTCGGACAAAGCCTAATGCTAAAATACAAACAATTCAAGCATATACAATGTGGTACAGAAACAAAACCTTAAATTGGTTGAATGCAAAGTCAGAAGAAGAGCGTTACATTTTTATTGAAAAAGCTTCTAATAGTGTTGAAAAAAATGAAGTTAATGTAAAAAGCGTCAAGTAGAGTTAATATCAAAGAAATCTTCTATTCTGATAGTAAAACAGCAACTCAAAGCAGATACAGAAAAGAAGGCATTCCTGAAAAAAGCAAATATTGTAAATGAGGTTGTTTAATTGAAATCAAAAGTTTGGCTAACAGCGGATGAAGCGAAAGATAAATCTTCAAAAATTTAAAATGATACTTTAAGGAAGCAAGTCATTAGAGTTCAATTAGACTTTTATCGTTATGTAATGATGGCAAAATGTTTGTTTAGGAGAGTTAATGGAGAACCTGTTGACTGTCATTTGTACCTGCAATTTGCCTCCGCTAGAAAAAACAACCAATACATTAAAAGAAAAAAACCAACGCAATGATTTGATTAAGAAACAAAAAGAAAAGTTGTTTACAGCGTTAAAGGATTCTAGAATGTCACATCTTGCAAAACAAAACAAATAGTCCTTTTTTTTTGCCAGCTTTATTAGACGATCCATTTAGTTTAATTGGACGAGTTGTTCTTCATAAAATAAAAGAAGTTGATGAAGAAGAGTATTTCTGGTGCAAAGCAAATGTTGTTAAAATGGGTAAAGTTGGAAAAAAAATTAAGCAAACATATGATGTTATTTATGAATCAGAACCTGAAAGCATTTATACATTTCCACTGTTATCTGACTTTGATAAAGGAGATATGATTTTGTTATAAAAGGTAGAATCACTTTAAAGTTCCTATAGTATTTTTAGTTGATGAACCTGTCCTTGTTACTATTTAAATGTAAACAAAAATTTTGTTATATTTTTTGCATGATCATTAAATTTTTTGTTTATTTTTCTTACAGGAAACACATTGAACTGCTTGTAAGATTGTGGTGCAATGTAAACAAGAAGAAATTGTGGATGATAATTTTAAATACATTTTTGCATTTTTCCTTATTTTGTCTTTGTGTATTTTTTGACAATTGTGTTTTTTCCAGCAGTGGTTATCCTTTAAATAATGTTTATTTTTTTGGTTTTTACAGAAATTTTATTTCCTTTGACCCAGTTGCCCCAAATGGGGCAAACGAACACTGGGATTTTTACATATATTTCGGATTTTAAAATATGTGTATAAACTTGTTTATCCTGATAATATGAAAAAGCACAAATCTAAAACTAAAGTTAATTTATATTCTTTTTACAGAACTCTAATTGTTTTTGGTCCAATTGCCTCGATTCTGGGAATTAGACATAATATTTTTGCATATTTTTTGATATTTATAAACGTAAATAAAATTGTTCACTCAGACAGTTTGAAAAATCTCTTTGTCTTTAACTAAAGCTAATTTTTACGGTTTTAACAAAGGTTTTTGTACTCTTGGCTCAATTTACCCCAAAACAAGCTCTGTTTTTTTTTTTACATATTTTCCTAGAATTAATAAATAAAAATAAATTTGTTCATTCTGACTTAATTTTTTTTTTTAATTTTAAATTTTAAGTTAATTTTTGTTTTTACAGAGCTCTGATTGTTCTTGGCCCAATTGCCCTGAATGGGGGAAACAAGCCCTAAGGCTTTTACATATTTTCTTAATATTTATAAATGTAAATGAATTTGTTCACTCTGAAAGTTTGAAAAAGCTCTTTTTCTTTAACTAAAGTTAATTTTTACGTGTTTAACAGAGCTTTTTGTACTCTTGGCCCAATTTTCCCCGAAATGGTATAATGGGCCCTGTGTATTTTTACAGTTTTATCTAGTATTTATAAGTATAAATGAATTTGTTTATTCTGACAGTTTGAAAAAACCCTTTTTTTAAACTAAAATTAATTTTTATTTATTGTACAGAACTTTGATTGTTTTTGGCCCGATTGTCCTGAATTGGGGAAATTAGCCCTAAGATTTTTACGTATTTTCTTGATATTTATAAATGTAAATGAATTTGTTTACTCTGACAGTTCGAAAAACTCTATTTCTTTACTTAAAGTTGTTTTTTACGGTTTTAACAAAGCTTTTATAGCTTTTGATTCAATTGCCCAAAATGGGGCAAACGAGCAGTGGAATCCTTACCTAGGGGCCCCTAATATGAGAATAATAATTTTTAGAATTGAATGCTTTGATTCTTTAGTTAAAAAAAAATAATAAAAAAATAATTTAGCATAAGTACTTCAAAGAAACTCGTTCTCATTGATAATATTTAAAAAAAAAATTTTTTTCCAAAATTTGGTGCCATAAATCCTTAAGGAAAACTCAAGAAATCTTGTCGCAAAATAGGCATTATTGAGCCCAACATAAACTGTCATAACTTGGGAACCAATTATCCAAATTTTAAAAACAAACTCATTTTGAAAACGTCTTTATTACCCGGATACTTTGGCATTAATTATAACAATTAATATAATATAATTACTATAATAATTATAGTGAAATCGAGTGAAGTGCCTACTTTAAATATAATACATTTTTTTACTTCAGGTTTTTTTAATATTTGAAAAAACTTTTCTCTTTTTTATATAATTTTCAAAACCTTTTTACTACCCCTAATAGTGAATCTAATGAACACAATTTTAGACCCTTTAGATCACATTCGCTCATCGGTATTAACATGAATTTTGTTAAAAACTTTTGAAAAAGTTCCTTAATTTACTATAGATCCTAGTTCTAATCGGTTCTGACGTATATTAACTATATATAGTTGTCAAAATACAATATTACTATCAATTTTCACAAAAAATACTAGAATTCCGACCAAAAAAGAGCTTATAATTAAGAAAAAGCGCCAATAAACGATCAGAACAGATCATTTTGTTAAAGTATAATGTTCATTTTACCTAAAAAACGTATTTATTTAAAATCTTATTTAAATTTGGACTAGCGATTAAGGTTTTAAGAAGGTTTAAAAAAAAAAAAAAGAATCTGGTCTGGATTTTTTTGCAACATTTTATGATACAGCAAAATCTATCTTTTTAATTTTTTTCGTCTTTTTATAATTCACAGACCTGATCGTTTAACGGAAATATGTCATTATCAACAAAATATCATACAGACGCTATAAATTTTAAAAATGCCTTAACTACACCGAGTAACTAAACTAAGAAAAACTACTAACTTTTTAGTTAACTAAAATTACCCGATTTAATTTTTAGTTAACTTAAATTAGTCGACTAACTTTTTAGTTAACTAATATTACCCGATTTAATTTTTAGTTAATTAAATTTAGTCGACTAACTTTTAAGTTAACTAAATTCACCCAACTTTGTTTTTAGTCCAACTAAATAAATTTATAAATATATAATATAACTTTCTCAACTTTCTCAAACAAAAAAATATGATTTTAATAAGGGTGACTATAAAAACTTTAGTATAAAGATTATGGAAACTAACTGGCAGTAATTATTTGAAAATAAAAACACTAACGAATGCTGTGAAATTTTCTGCAATAAATATGATAAACTCAGCAAGCAATTTATCCCGTTAAAAAAAGTCCATACTACTCGTAATGTCCCGTGGATGAATAAGGAAGTATTAGCTATGATAAAGAAAAAACAACAACTAGGCAATTACTTATCTATGACAAACTGGTGATCAACGACCCTCATTTGTGAATATAAGAAACTAAGAAGCCAAGTTCAGAAAGCATGTACACATTGTGTACGAGTATTTGAAGCCCAACTGGCATCAGATAAAAATAATCCAAAAAGAATGTATGTTTATGCTAAAGCGCAACAGAACGTTCATGTATCTATTGGCGCTATATCTGATACAAAAGATGAAACGTTAACAAAGGGAATACATATCGCAAACAGACTTAACAAACACTTTAAATCATTTTTAGTTGATTATTTAGCAATAATGATCAGTTAGCGGTTTTTGAGAGAAGACATAATTAAAAAGACTTTCGCGATGTAATAATAAATTTTGAAGCGATGCTAGCCTATTTGAGTGGATTGAATCCAAATAAATCTATTGGTGTTGATAACATTAGTCCAAAATTACTTAAAGAATGCGCAGCTCAAATGACTTACCCTCTAACATTAATTTACAATAAAGCACTGTCTGAAGGCTCAACTTTCAGCCTGGAAGTAGTCACACGTTGCGCCGTTGTTTAAAAAAGGAGTCGTCTTAATGCCGTTAATTACAGACCAGTGTCTATCACTTCAGTTCCATGTAAAGTAATGGAAAAGATTATCAGGGAACATATAACTAAATATCTTGAAAAAACAAGCTGCATCTCAAACAATCAACATGGATTTATGTCCAAAAAGGGATGCACGTCTAACTTACTGGAAAGTGTCGACTACATTACGAAATCGTTAAGCAAAAGAAATGTTTTAAGCGAAGTTCCACAAGTGTTTGTACTTGATCCAACATTATTCATCATCTACATAAATAACTTAACGGATAATTTAAAATCAGTTTATAAAATCCATGCTGATGACATTAAAATGTTGCTAGAAATAAGACCTGAGTTTCACGATGCTGGTTGTCTGATTCTTCAAAAAAGTTTAATCATTGTCTCAGAGTGGTCAAAAGAATGGCTTATGAAATTAAATGTTGCAAAGTGTAAAGTTATGCACCTTGATCATGGAAATATAAATCATGAATATGTAATGAATGATGGTAATACATCTCTTATTATAGCGGCAACGGATATTGAAAGAGACCTGGGCATCTTTACATCTAACGATCTAAAATGGAATCAACACATACAGGTTGCAACACGTAGAGAAAATATGATACTTGGCCTAATTTAAAAAAACAACAATTAGATCAAGAGATATGAAGCTTTGGGGTAAATTATATACTGCATATGTTAGACCGCACCTGGAATTTGCTGTTCCGGTATGGTGTCCTTACTTAAAGGGCGACATCAAAGATATTGAAAAAATTCAGCACAAAGCAACAAAAGTTCCTCATGATTTAACAAGTTTACCTTATGCTGAAAGGTGTCGGCGTCTCAATTTTACTTCTTTGGAAACTCGCAGGCCACGCGGCGACATGATCCAACAATTTAAACTTGAAAACGATTTTGAAATTATTAATCGGCATAATCCACCTCTTTGCAGATCACCATTCAACGTACTAACGCGTGATTTCACTTACAATAATGCTCGACATAATTTCTTCACAAATCGTATTGTGAATGATTGGAATTATTTACCTTTTTCATGCAAAAAGGCTCCGTCAATTAAGGGATTCAAAAGTAGAATTGACAAGCACTTTTTTCCTACAGCTGCAAACAGAGCAGCTTTTACTGAAGATGAGCTGCACGTTTAATTTAATTAATTCATGCTTTAGCAGCTACAAATATTGACTTTTTAGGTACATTTGTCATAAACGTAAACTGTAATTAAATGAAAACAAAACAAAAAAAAATTAAAAAAAAAAATTAAAAAATAAATAAAAAAAAATAAAAATAAAAAATAATTAAAAAAATGCTTCTGTTTTTTTAATCTGTTTATTTGATTGTTTTTTTGTTTGTTTGTTTGTTTTTTATTTGTCATGTAATCTATAAAGACTTATTTAAATATATTACTATTACTATTACTATATAAGTAATTTGGATTTATCTTTCTAGTTAACTAAAATTACCCGACTATCTTTTTAGCTAACTTAAATCAGTCGACTAACTTTTTAGTTAACTAAAATCAGTCGAGTAACTTTTTAGTTAACTAAAATTACCAGACTAACTTTTTAGTTAACTAAAATTAACCGACCAAGCTTTTTGTTAACTAAATTTACGCGACTTTGTTTTTAGTCCAACTAAAGAATTTTATAAATATATAATATAAATAATTTGGGTTCATGATATCATTTCTATTAGAATTTTTGAATAAGTTTGCTAATACATGATCATTTTACCGCATAATAACGCAAAAATAAAAAAAATATCAAAATAATTTTCTTTCAATTTTCAGTGCCAAAGGTTTAACAATATACTTTAAGAAAATATTTCATAAAAAATCCAAAAACTAAAAATGGTAAAACACAAATATCTTTAAAATTTAATAAGCTACCAAAGCCAGCTCAAAGGGTGAGGGGATGGGGTAGTTGGTTTTGTGTATGGCATCCCATCAATGAAATTTTAGCTCATTTAGTAAGGCAATTTGACTCTTTTAGATAAGTAAGTCAGCAAATGTATATTATCAGTACAGTCACTTAGTAAATTAAAAAAAAACAAGGATTTTTTTTCCTTTTTCTAGTCAGCTAAAATTTTAACGGCGCTCTCTACGTTTTACCTACTTGGGCCGGCCCTGTAAACTACAGTATATTACAATCATTTATACTTGTTTACTATTTATTTTCATTTATGTAAATACGATTTATTGTTTTTATATGATTTTTTACGTACTTTTATTGTAAAAAGGCGTTTTTATAATATGTTACGTCCTCTCTTTTGTAAAAGGCTTCTGACGATAAGATCATTGTGATCTTCTTTTAGAAGCCTTGTTTGTATTTGAAAAATATGTAATTTATATATATTATGTCAAATGTAAACAAACAAAAAAATAATAATAATAACAATTCGTTTTTATTATGTGCCAGTTTTTTTTTTCTTTTTTTTTTATGCCACTTTTTTGGATCGAAACTAAAAGTTTTCAATTATTTGAAAAATACGAGAAAAAAAAATATTCAAAATGCGTTGGAGAATTTTTGTCGGAATTTCATTTAACAAAAAAAGTTTGTGATATAATTCCAGTTAAAAAGGTGACAATTAAATCAAAAAAATTTAAGTTAACATTTGACGATGAAGATGATGATTCCGGAAATGATAGTAACAAAATAATGTTTAGATTTAAAAAAAGAAATTAGTGGTTATATAAAATTGTTAGTAAATGAGCAAAATGTTTTGCTCATTTACTAACAATTTTCATCATATTGTATTGTATTTCAACAATAGGTGGCCAAAAATATAATTGTTGTATTTATGTGGATATTAAGCCTTATTTGAGTAAAATAGAGACTTAATATAATAATTTTAATTTTTGTGTTTAACTTACTTATAGGCGCATCAAGGGGGGGGGGGATCCACCACCCCCACCCCACCCCCCCACCCCCTTGATGCACTGGCGCACTAATTGGATTTTTTATATGTTATACTTTTAGACATTGTTTAAATAATGGATGATTTTCCACGGCTCCAAACTTGTTATGTTCATGCTTAAGTCAAAATAATGGTTGGCAAAAAATTTGCGGTGATTGAAGTCCGAGATCAAAAATAACCAAAAGATTAAGCCCCTCTTCCACCCAAATATGAGGGCAATGAGTCCAAAAAAAGATTTTGCTGCTATCTTATACTAAACTTAAATTCGTTGACAGGTTTCAACTTTCATCGAATAATCTTTTATTTTCTGAAAGTTATGATCATATTAAGTTTACAACCCAATGATTTAAAGTTTTCTTTTCCTGTAGTTTCGCAAGCCACTTGGACGTGTGATCCATAAGATCCTGTAGTTTAACTTTGGCCTTTATTTCAATAGCTTGAATAGATGTTTGTAAAGGTGATGATTCGTTTTTTATTTTGGAAGTTACTCGATAAGATAGAAATCTGCATGTTGCTTCTTTATGGGTATTTTTATAAACACTTCTTGAAAGTTTGTTATCCAAGAAATATGCAAAAGATTCTTAAGACGTAATTTTCTCTTGCACTGTGGTTAGCTTAGAGAAAAGCAATAACAATTCATAACAATTCATTTCGCTTTCTTTTTAACGACACTAAGTAATTTGACTTAATTATAGTTAGGTTTTTTAAATGTTTTTTGCCACTAACAATATTTTGACGGATTCCGTTTTTGAATCAAATGATATATTTGCTATTATTTGTCTTTTGGTTCGAGAACTTGATTCATCAATTTGAATCATTTCTTTTTTTTGATATGATGCATGTCATAGTGAAACATACTTTGCAAGAGTTAGTTTTAGTCTCTTTCTTAATACATTTGTTTTGTCTTCTCAGACTTGAATCCTAGTAACAATGTATTTAAACCCATTATTTACATTTTCAAAAGCATTTTTCGATACCTGAAATCATAATATAACAATATATAAACATTAAATTGATTTCCTCCATTATCTTAGTTCACAACAATAAACTTACAAAGTAAAAATAAATTTTTTAACAACATTTAGAAATTCATGTGGTTTTTGGTTGATTAGTGGGACAATAAAAATGCACTATAGAATTATTTTTTTTTAAATTAATTATGTATTTTAAAACCATAAACTCATAAAATTAAAATTAAAAATAACTTTTTTCCTTTCAACAAATTTACTTTGTTTACAACACGAAAACAAATTTACTTTGGTCTTTCATGTCTTAAAGTAGTTTTTTTTTACTTTTTGTAATGAATGAAAAAAAAATTGTTTATTAAAAGAAAAGTTTTATTTGTTTAAAAAAACATCAATTTTTTAAAATTATTTAGCGCTCAAGATCGCGGATGATCGCAGCTATACTTCTCAGGGTAGTTAGTAGACACTATTAAAATAGATTAAAAAATAGCAAAATATGGAAAAGGTACAAATTAATATAATTTTTTAATTCTCAATCAAAGTTAAAACTTAGTATTTTTGTGATGAAATTTTTACTTTCAATGCTAAATATTATAGTGCCAACTTTTTCAAGAAATTTTTATTTTTTGTTTTTAACAGTCTATACTGTAACCTTTCCAATGATGTGTATATTCTCATTTTTCAATGATCTGTATATTAAAAAAATAGTAAATCCAGCATCTTGAGAGTTTTTATCGAAAATTCATTAAAAACCTAACTTCAAGAAGCCATTAACGTTGAGCCTGTCACATTTAGGATTTCATAAATTGGAAAATTCTTAGTGAGGGTATTAGTAACAAAACCCACTATCTAACATTATGATTGAACTTAGTCACTTTTTTGATTTTTGGCCATGTGATTTCCAACTGTGCAGTGCACCAAGTGAACGCCTTTTCTCTGACGCATTAAACACTTTGTATACAAAGAATGACAACTAAATGTTTTCAAATGTTTATGTTTTAGTACGAAAATTTGGAATTTTTTAGTTTAGTTTAAATTTATTAAATTTAATACTGAAGTTTATTCTTGTAATAAATATTTTTTAATAAATTTTATTGTTCTGAAATAAATGTTATTAAATTTAGTATTCAAACTCTTTTGCGTGAAACTAATTTTTTCTTTTGTTGCGAAAATGTAAAAAATTAATATAGTTATATAGATAAAGAAAAAATTAAAAATTAAAAAAATTAATGTGTGTTTTTAATGTTCTCGAGTGTGCGGTTCTATCATAACGTTGCCTAAAGCCGCAAACTTTTTTTTTTTACTTTTATTTTGATAGTTTGATAATTTTTTTTTAATATTTATTTATATATACTTCAGTATTTTTTTTTAATATCTATCTAATGAAAAAATACAAACATAAATATAAATAAAAAGTTATTGCATTTTTATTGATAATTGTTTTGACCCGTATTTTAAATAATGTATTTTAAAGTAATATATTTTAAAGTGCTTAAAAATTAAGTATTGCATTTTTCAAGTAATAAATGTCATAAATTAAAAAAAAAAAAAAAATTTTGTTTAACGCCTTCATAATGTCAAAATCTCTTATTGTCCCCTAATTTGTCCTTTGTTTTGTTTTAAATACTATGACAACCTTATAAATAGAATTCGCAAAAAAGCTCTTTGCATTGTCCATAAAAGGTTTGACTTATCTCTTGATGAATTGTTAAGTTTTGATAATAGTCAAAAGATCCACTTAAGAAATTTGCACTTTCTTATGATAGAAGTTTTTAAATCAATTAATTGTCTAAATCCAGAATTTATGAAGGGTTTATTCAATACAAAAAACCTTCCTTTTAAACTTCGTTGTAGCAAAAAAATGATTCTACCTTCAAATGGTTCCAAATATAAGGATACATTTGTACTATATTTAGAGCCACCTCGTTATGGAACACTCTAAATAACAAGACCATTTCCTCTAAAAGTTCTGAGGTGATCAAAAAACATATCAAAAATTGATTTGCCAAAAATTGTTATTGTAAAATCTGTCGTTTTTAATTATTATTTTTATTTATTCTGACATTATAATACAATATTTTACTCATTTTTCTGGAATGAAACGGTTGTAATTTGAATATTTTAATATTATTTGTAATTTATATTACAATTTTGTAAATTGTAGTTTGTTTTTTGTTTTTAAATACTTTTTAAAAATTTATTCGTAAATTTAAATATTATTTAATACATTTTATACAGTATTCAACAACTTATATTGCGGAAATTGCATTCTAAAATGCAAATACCAAAATGCTTCCTTTGAAATTTTGCAAGTATCGCTAAATGACGAAAAATTATACTCTGAAAGCAATAAATATGTTTATGATAACTTATTTAACAATTACCTTTTGGGTTTATGTCAATACTTTCGCCTGCCTATGTTGCGTATTGCATTTGTGATGGTGGTTATGGTTATTTTTAAGTGAAGACAATATTTTTATATCTTCTATATTTGGAAGAACTAGAATGTCAAATGTGATCCGATGGCGATCACAAATAATACCGAATATGTATTATAACTTATATTTTTAAGATCTTAACCGTTTTTTTACATTTACTATATACTTATATTCTTTATATTTTTGTATCTTAAAAACAACAACAACAAAACTCTATTTATACAAAAATTTCGTTCAATAACAAAAATAGTATTGTTCAAATAGTCGCCACATAATTGTTATTTAGTTCGTTATAGCCATATTGGCGCTATTTACTAGTTATATCGATCGTGATATCGGAATGTTGTTTTTCTTTTAAGCTGATTCAATTTCCTTCCAATCATTCTCCCCCTCTTTGATAGACTCCAGTCTATCAAACATTTAACTATCAAACTCAAGAAGACACAATCTCGTAATTGGTCGTATAAATTCTTTTTTGCCAATTTTCACTTTCACAACTCTTACACGTCCATCATTACCTTCAAAGACTCCCGTAACTCTACCAAGTGGCCAATGTCCTCTAGATGTTTCTGGAGAAATTACTAACACAATATCATCCGTTTTTATTTCGCGTTTTTTCTGATTCCATTTATATCTTTTAGATAAAGATGGAAGCCATTTTCGCATCCATCGTTTCCAAAAATGACTTAGTAGTTCTTGCACTCGACGCCAGCGCTTTTTAGGATGATAGCCTTTAGATTGAACTGAGTCAGGTGCAAATTGTCCACCAACTTGCCCAATCAAAAAATGATTTGGAGTTAATGGAATATCATCTTTTATATTGGCACTCTGATATGTTAGTGGGCGAGAATTCAATAAACTCTCAGCACCTGTAAATGCCGTACAGAGTTCTTCATCTGTAATATCGGCTTTTTCGAATATCCCAGTCATTGCACGTTTGACAGCTTTGACCATTATTTCAAATACACCGCCTTGATGAAGTCCCAACGGAGCATTAAAGTGCCACTTGATTCCTTTATCAGCTGTAGAGTTAGTAATTTTATCCTTATCTAAGTCGTTGACAATTTCGTTTAGTTCTCAACATCCTCCAACAAAATTTGTTCCATTGTCCGTTAAAACTTCTAATGGTAATCCTCTTCTATTGACCATTCGATAAAAGGCATTGAGGAATGAATTTGTATCTAGATTATAAGCCATCTCAAGATGTACTGCTCGTGATAGTAAACAGGTAAACAAGCACAAGTATCTCTTTTGTCGTATCTTCCCTCTACCTTGCATAGTACGAAATGGACCAGCAAAATCGATACCAATTCTAGCAAACGCACGTAGTGGTTCTTTAAAGCGCATTGCTGGTAAAGGGGCCATCAACTGTTGAACAGATTTAATTTACATTTGTTGCATTTTGCTTCTGCATCTCGGATTTCTTCTCGTCCTCGTATTACCCAATATCGTTCTGATAGTTTTGTTAATAATTGATTTGTTCGCATCACATGATTGGCTTCGTCATGGTAATGCTTAACAATCTATTTTGTTATTGTATGTCCTCTCGGCAAAATGATTGGATACTTGACATCGTATGGTAAGTAATGGGCATTTTGCAATCGACTGCAAGATCGCAGTAATCCGTCTTCGTCAATTTGCGGATTTAAAGAAATAATTTTGCTTGATATCGATATCGGTTTTCCTTTTTCAATGTTGCTATATTCTTCTTTAAAGCTTTCTTTTTGAGCTTTAGCTATGATTTCTTTTTCGCTTTCATGATATTTATCAGCTGCTATATCACCCTTTTTACGAAAGTCTGTTTCAAATCGACAATTTCCTATAAACCGATGGATCCAGCTGTTTATCCTGACAAGTTTTTTCCAACATGAGAACTTGTTTATATCAAGCAATTGCTTTATTACTTCAGTGGATAATGCAAAATTCATTATTACTGAATTTTTCTTTACTTCAATTGAAGCCTCTTGTGTAACTTCAATGTGATTCTGTGGCCATTTTTCTTCTAAAGAATTAAGGAAACTTGGTCCATGCCACCATACATAATTGCTTTCTAATTCTTTAACTGTTGTTCCTCTTGTTAGTAAATCAGCTACATTTTCCTATATTTTTTTTGATTTTCCTATATTTTTTTTGCTTTAATTTGAAAAATCATTTGGCGCAAGGTGATCCATTAGAGATAAGAACTCAATTTTTTCCACACGTCAAGTAGACATGGTTAACTATAAAATATGTCGTATTCATGTCTGTAGCACAATCAGGTCTTTAGATACTTGATAACTAGTAAGAATTTCAAAATTTGAAAAAAATGGCGTAAGTTGGCGCAAGGTGTTAAAATCATTTTTTTAAAAAATAAAAAATTTATTTTGAAATAACTTGTAATTGCCCATCTTTTAAACCTGCATACATGTTAAAAAAACAAAATTGATGAAAAATGAACACCCTAAATATATATATATATATATATATATATATATATATATATATATATATATATATATATATATATATATATATATATATATATATATATATATATATATATATATATATATATATATATATATATATATATATATATATATATATATATATATATATATATATATATATATATATATGGGTGTTTCAAAAAATAGGTTATTTTCAAAAAATAGGTTATAAAAAAGCATGGTATATGGTATATATCCTGGTTATATACCTTGAGTAAAAGATAACCACTAAATTTGAGATCTCTAAACATACGGGAAGTGCTAGGTGTAGATTTTCATTTTTTGATAAATATTTAATTTTCAACCCATTTACAATACATCTGGAAAAGATTGACAAAAATTAACAAAGTATATTTCTTAGAGCTCTCAAGTTGTTTAAATCCTTCTTTAGCATTCGCTTGTCAACCAATATCCAGTTGTTCTTAGCCACCAGCATAATGTGTTGTTTCTGACTTTTAATGTGACTATCTGCTAAGAAGTCTTGAACTAGACGGATATTTCTCTCTGCGCAATCGTTTATACATTGGATATTTGAGAAAAACTCCTTAAAAAACTTGAAACTGGCCTGAAGGTCCACAAATGTGCCATCAGAAACCCAAGACAATACATATTTTTTGCTGAGATTCAGAATAAAAATCAGGTTCCAGCTGTGATTCCCAACCAACTTACACTCCTAAGTATTCTTATCAATGATAATATCATTTCTGATATCTGGTTTCTTAATATCAAAGTAAGAAATATCCTCTGGATAGGGGTGTTTCAAAATTTCTTGGATATTTATGCTTTTTCCTCATCATCTACATTTGAATCAGCAAGTGACACTATAACGACATCTTCTGCCAAGTACCATGTATGTCTAAGAAGAGAATTCTTAAGACTTCTACCTAAGATTTCATTGTATTCTTCTACACTTTCAGCAACTTTAATAGCCTTAAGATCATTAGAAGGTGCCTGTGATATGATTGATGTCTAGAGAAACCAAGGAATGTAAAATATAGCAACATAAGGTGCCACTTTAATAACTTCTTCTCTCTACTTCTGTCATCAATATAATTGTTTTGTTGATGATCTCAAGCATCAGTAAATATCTCATCTGTCAGAAACTCAGCTTCATGGCAAGCAGGGAGCTGGTGCAGTGAGAAGTCTGGAACTTTATTACCTAAGTAAAATGAACTTAACTCACACTATTTTCTGTAGTCTGTTCTGTCCTTTAAGAAGGTATTCTTGATGATTGCATTTCCTAAGAAATCCTTGTCCTTCTTGTACAGTCTCATGCATGAACAAGCCAGCTTGAAAGATTCTCTAATCAAATCTGTTTAAAGAGTTAATATTCTTATTGCACACTTTAAAATTGTATGGACATTTTTTTTTAAACCTTGCATAAAGGATTTTCCTCGGTCCTTTAGTCTTTCCAGTCAAACACACAGAAGATACAATTAATTGTATCTTCTGTGTGTTTTTCAAGGTTTCTGTTCATCTCTTCTCTTCTATCTACCCTCCTTTGGTAGATCATGTCAATCTCTGAGGTCATAACCGTTTTTCTTATGGACTTCTGGTCTTTATAGAATTCTATGTCTTCCTGAAGCCTCAGCTGTTCTTGTCCTCCTCTGGCTCCTCTGATTTTTGATACAAAATCTTTACAGCTTATGGCAAACAGCTCATTTGATATGTCAATAAAGTCCTTTTGTAGATCATTTAGATTTTGACTAACACTGAATGGTAACCTGAAATTAAAAAAATTAAAGGAGGGTGTTAAAATATTTACATATTTTAACACCAATCTATTATGGGGTCGATCTTCCTAAGTTCTTGAATCAATAATGGAATAATAATTAGTGTTTTCCATTCCCTTTTTTGCAGGTTGTTTCTCCCAACCTTCTTTAAGGATTCTAAAAAACTGTTTTAATGTGTAAAACCAATGGTAAATATTTAAATCTAAAAATGTAAAATATGTATCTAAAATAGTTTAAATGATGCTTATAATAAGTGAATTACTTCTTACTTTTTATAGTCGATCTGCTTTCTCCATTTCTTGTTAAGTCTTTCAATCTTGTCCCTTATTCCTTGTTCTCTCATCAGGAAGTCATCGTGAAAACCAGCTCTGCCCAAGACATTCACTACTTCTTTGACAAGACACTCTCTAGTTGTACCCTTACAGTCTGTACCAGGAACTTGACATGTAGGCTAGTTAGAACTCGTCTGCAGAGGACAACGAATATTAGACTTAGTTGACTTGAACCTCAGCTGCTTTGAGGATATAATGTTACAGTGTCTTCTACGTATATCTCCATTTGTGGGTAATTGTGACTTGGGAAGCTCTTTTATGGGCTGTCTAAAAGATACAGAGGTCTCCTTGGGTTCTCTACTACACTATATACTCGTTTCAGCACTTCTTCATCAAAATTCCTTTTTTTTCCTTTTCCCCGTCCCCTCATTTTTTTTTTCTCTGAAAAATAAATAAAAATTTAGGATATGTTATTGCATTTTATTAAGTACATTTAAAAAACATTTAGGATATGTTATTGCATTTAAATAACATATCCTAAAAAACATTTAGGATATGTTATTGCATTTTATTAAGTACAATAGTTTAGGTTTGTTATGATTTACAGTTCAACATTTTCATATGTTTCACACGATATACTTTGTACACTTGTTATCGTTATAATGATATATTTGTACCAAAGCGCTTTTGCCACGACTTTCTGTGAAAATATTCAAACAATTAGTAAAGACGATGATCTTCTCTTTTCCACAAAACATCGTAAACTTCTAACAAACTTTTTATATTTGAAAACATTGTTATGTATAACTTAAACATTGACGAAATATTTACTTTATACAAAAAATCATGAAAAAATAATAATATTCGATGTTTTTCAGTTTTTACACCTAGCACTTCTAAGGGTTTTTCAACCCTCAAATTTGATAAAATTACTTATTTTGTCATAAATAACCAGGAAATTATCCATGCTAAATTTTTTCTTTTGGGACACCCTAATATATATATATACAATTTACCGGGTTACTATTTCTTAAAAAGAATCACTCATTTGGCTATTAAAAACTATGGAATAACTCAACAAGTTTACTAGATATAACATGTGGTGTTCCCTAAGGGTCTATACTATGGCCACTACTTTTTCTCATTTATGTTAATGATCTGCACAATGCCTCAAATTTGAAGACAGTAATGTTTGCTGATGATACAAATCTTTTTCTATCTGGTAAAAATAGAATTACACTATTTAATGACATCAATATAGAACTAATTAAAATTTCAAATTGGTTTAAGTCAAATAAACGATCAATTAACATGGAAAAAACTAAATGAACTTTATTTCATTAAAAATCCAAAAAAACTTTTACCAAATGATATGCCTCAAATATATATTGACAATGTTCAAATAAAAAAATCAAAAGTTATAGATTTCCTTGGTGTTTTCATTAATGAAAATTTAACATGGAAAAACCATATCGAAATTTTGCGCAATAAAGTTTCAAAAAGTATTGAAGTAATGTATAAAGCGAGAAATTTTGTAAATAGACATTCATTAGTTCAACTTTATAACTCACTAATTCAATGCCATATAAACTATGCAAATATTGCATGGGGTAGTGCTAAAAAGTTCAATTAGATCCTCTATATCGGCAACAGAAGCATGTAGCACGTCTAATAAACTTTAAAGATCGTTATACTCATGCCAAAATCTTTTATTGGAAATGAATGTTCTTAATATATACCAGCAAAATGTTTTTAATGTTCTTTTATTTATGTACAAATGTGATAAATCTAACCCCTATATCTTTTCAAAATTTATATGCAATAAAACAAAAAAACAAATATGTCTTAAGAAATGACAATCTTATTCATAAATATTATTCTCTTACAAGTTTTGGAAGATCTCTTTTAACATATCGCGGAGCTCTTCTGTGGAACAAAATAGTTTTGAAAAATTTTGATTTTTCTCAAAGTTATAGTTTTACTTTTAAAATTAAGCTGAAATTACTTTTTACTTTTAAAATTAAGCTGAAAAAAGTTATTTTGTCATTTGATAATATCTTTGAGTTCTTTTGATTTTATAACTTTTTCAAAAGTGTGGGATTCCTGAAGATATTGTTTTATTTTGAAATATTTAGTTTTATATATATTCTTTATGTTGTTAAACGTTATTTTATGTTTTGAAATATCTGATTAAATTTAAATTTTATTTCTAAACGTCATTTATTGTAACTATTTAACTGGTTATATTTTTACTGCATTGTTAAACGGTTCTCAGTGACAGGATCTAACGATCCTCTTTGAGCCTCCGTGTTCTGATATTTAATGTACAAAGATATTTATCCAATAGTATATTGTAATAAAAACAAAAAAAACAAAAAAAAAAAGTTCAAATGGGCCCAGCCAAGAATTATTCAACTCTTACACAAGAGAACTCCCGACTTCTTTAAAATCAGAAATGTATCAGTTTGCTGACGATATAACCACATCTGAAGCCGACCTATCACTTCAAGTAATTGCAGAAAAATTAAAAAAATCGTTCCATGATACAAAAGATTATTGTGAAAAAATGAAATCGACTATAAACACAAATAAGACCCAATTAATTATTTTCAAACCACCCAGGAAGCAAATACCTGCTGACTACCAAATTTTATTAGATGAAATAACAGTAAAGCCTGAAAACAATGTAAAATTATTAGGAGTAACATTGAACCAGCATCTAACCTTTAAACGGCAGATCAAATTGGTAATAAAAAAATGCCACTCTTCCCTGGGAATGGAGGCAAGAGCATCAACAAGCCTACCAAAAAAATTATTCAAGTTGGCCTACAACGGAATGGTGCTTAGTCATATGAATTAATTAGTTCACTCCATATTTCAATACTAAACACCCATATAAAAAAATTAGACGTACAACAAAAACAAGCCGCGAGAATCATTTCCCATGCACCACGAAATTCCTATTCTGCACCATTAATTAAAGAACTTGGTCTTAAAGCGCTAGCGGATCAAAGAACGGATTATGCAATGAAAATAATTGAATTAGTTGTTAATGGAAAATGCCATCCTGCTTTAAACGAACTTATCCAAATAAAAAATGAAGGTCTTTTAAAATTAACAGTATCAAATAATACATAATGTAAAAAAAGATTTTGTGTCTATGTAGCCATTCCGTACAATAAAGAATTACAAAAACACAAAAATTAAATTAAAAAAAACATTGTATATATATATATATATATATATATATATATATATATATATATATATATATATATATATATATATATATATATATATATATATATATATATATATAAAATAACAAAAATACAAAAAAATATAAAACAACAAAAATACAAAAAAAATACAAAGTTAAATTAAAAAAATATATATACATATATTTAAACTTCGAGCAGCGGAAGAAAGACCGGATATTAAAGTCAAATAAAATAAATTTATTTTTTCAAAAGCACAAATAGTGCCCAAAAGTGCGCAAAAAGAAAAAACTCTAAAGGACCAGATAATAGAACATTCTCCAAAGTCAAAGCTGTCTAGCTGTCATCGAAAGAAAATAAAAATTTACTACTACTACTACTACTACTACTACTACTACTACTACTACTACTACTACTACTACTACTACTACTACTACTACTACTACTACTACTACTACTACTACTACCACTACTACCACTACTACTACTACTACTACTACTACTACTACTACTACTACTACTACTACTACTACTACTACTACTACTACTACTACTACTACTATTACTACTACTACTACTACTACTACTACTAATACTACTACTACTACTACTACTACTACTACTACTACTACTAATACTTCTACTACTACTACTAATACTACTACTACTACTACTACTACTACTACTACTACTACTACTACTACTACTACTACTTATTCAACTTTATCACTCGCAATTTTTGCATAGTTTATATGGCATTGAATACCAGAAATAGAACCAACAAGTAAGTACAAAAATACAACTAATAAAATGTTATTGCACCAAAAAAAAGCAATTCAAACTAATCCTTTAAAAATAAAGTGCTGCTTATAGTTGAAAAACAAACTACTTTGAAATGTAAGGCCTGAATTTCTTTGACAAACCAATTCAAAACAGCCAATAATAACTTTTATTTTAGGATAAGTCTCTTTGAAACTTTACGACATGTTAAGTATTAGGTGATTTAAATTAGGCCAAAATAGCATTGCACTGAGTTTAAGGTATATTAGATTTGACCATATAATAAGGTCTAGACACAACAGATTTTGGTGTCTTAATAAACCAGGAAGTAAAAGCCCATATTAAAATATTTTGATACACCAAGCTTTGTGAACGTTGTGTTTTCTCTCATTTTCGGGAAAGAAAATAGACCAATATTAGTTTTTTCCATATTACTATTGTAAAATGAATTTCTACTCAATGATATACAGTAATACTTCTCTCTTCCACCTTTTTTTTAATATTGGTCTGATAATGCTATAGTTGGAATAAGAAATTTTTATTTAGTACGAACTTAGTTTGTTTACATTTTCGTCCTTATTAGCCTTTTTTTTTGAAGCTGAGAAATCAGTTGCGCAATCGAATTAGAAAAATGTCTATTCTGGACATTTTTGTTGCAAGAATTTATTTAATTTATTAGTTGTTTACGCTATAGAGTTGATTGTTTGTTAGGTGTCAGAAGCTCAGAATAAATAAATCTCTTATAATCCAACTATAACGACAATAGAACCTTCGTTGGTGAATGTCAGCTTTTGATATTGATTGAGCTCCCCCGGTTTAAACCTCTTTCTAGATCTTTCAAGTTGGATACTAAAGTATACAACTCATTCTTCATTATCAGTTACCATTCCCTTTAAAAATTGATCATTTTGATTCCCTTTTAAAAACATATTTAGTGGGTCTGACTGACGTCGAGTAGACATCTGTTAGACTTCTAAAAAATTTCCTTTCACAAATTTCACAAACCATGTCGATCAGCATTAATTAAAGCTTTTACTTAAAAGCGGACTAATATGAGTTGAACATTGGCGATAGCATTGTCTGCTCAATTACGGATAGAGCTTCCATAATGCTTAAGTTTACAAAACTGGTTCTGATTAATAGAATGTAAAATAAAAGACCTCAAAAATGACGTCTTTAAATTAGAAATCAAGAAACAGTAAGGAAAAGAGGTTTCGTTTATACTTGAATACATAACAAGATGGAAAAGTCTCCTGTCGATGGATTCTCAAAGAGCTTTTCATCAAGTAACTTGTCCTTAAATTTGATAGAAATTTTTTGCGTACACTAATTAAAGTTATTAATACGCTTAGGTAATTTTTTGCGTACACTAATTAAAGTTATTAATACGCTTAGGTAATTAGTTAAGTTTGCGCGTTAAACACACATTAAATAGACAACTTTTTTTCTTATAGGAAAAAAGATTTTACATTCAAGCTTTTATTTTATTCAAAATTAATTAATGGGGCAAGGGTCCTAATAAGCTGCGGACGGAAAAATGTTTAATAAAAACTTTATAGAAATTTATGTAATAAAGAAAAAAATTTATAAGTCTGTCTGTATTTTTTAATAGAAGTTTACGATTTTACAATAAGAAGTTATTAAGTATTGAAAATTAATCGTTAACTCAAAACAATAATAAGACAGATTTTTATTTTCTACCACTCGACTATATTTAATTCGGACCGTAGAGAAAACTTTACTTTTCGGAAATTTCGATTTAGATATGGTCTCAAAGTTTCTTTTAGTTCGGACCGTAGAGAAAACTTCATTTCTTAACAATTTTTTTTCCCGCTTTCTACATCGTTTAATACACTCACTAAAACGACTATATAAAGAGGACGTATAGAAAAGGTCAGTGTAGAATAGACTTACGTATTATATGGGTTATGGTAAACTCATTATTTCAAACATAGTAAGCCTAATTCTAAATGTTTTTAAACTTTTAATACCAATTTTAATTAATCAAGACATTTCAAGGGGGTATTTTAAATATTTTTTAGAATACCCGTTTTCGGGTATTTATATCCGAACAAGTATAAGTTTTATTGTGTTTTAACTGTATTACAAATTGTTTTTTATTCATAACTTTAAAAGGTAGACAATATGTATAGTTTTCTACTGCTAAATGAAAAAATATTGAAGTTAGAAATAAGTATAGAAATGGTCGGTGTAGAAAAGACTAACCCAGACGCGTATTTTATTACGGATCCGAATAGTTAGTAAAATACATTTTCTACTGGTTTAGCTAGAAAAAAACCTATTTTTTTCTAATTAAACCAAACAAATATTCATATGTATACATAGTTGGAAAACTTTCTTAAGTGAGGAAAATATTTAAACATTAGGAGAACTTTGACCGTCTACATCAACGTACCTTAACGTCTACACTACAAGTTTGTTTAAGAGGTGTTCAAGGCAACGAATACGTACGTAGTTTGGCTATATTTTTTATCAACTTTTTAAAAAATTTTTTACCTCCTTTTTTTAACAAATGAAAAGGCTATATCCCTCTGGGTCTTTTATCTGTCTGCCCGTCTTTTTATACCCTTTAAACTGCCCGTATTTTGATTAAATAATCAGATCAGAAAGGTTACAATTCTTATAAACATATCAATTTTATATCCATAATAATACTTTGAATGCAAAATAATGCAGCGACTTTATTTTATTAGCAGTGACCAACTTTTATATCAATAACAATTCAATAACAGGGTTACCACTAATAAAAGTGTAAAAAAAATAAAAATAATAAAAATAATTACTCTTGCCTGCCGAATAAACGGGAGGGGACGTTTATTAATTTTTTTCCGACCCCCCGGAGCTTATTAGGAACCCCCCCCCCCCCCCGATTATTAATTTTGAAACAATATAAAATATTTTTGCTATTTTTTTACTTTAAGAAAAATATTTCTCTCAATAATAGATGAAAATATGAACAACCAACCAAAAAAACTATTTTAAGATTTTTAAAACTCCGACCCTTCGGTTTATTAAGAACCCCCCCCCCCCTTTATAAGATTTAAAAAAATTTCCGACCCTCCTATTTATTAGGACATACCCTCCTCCCCCCGTTTATTCGGCAGACGAGAGTACTGTACGAAAGTAATTTTGTGTATATAAAAATATTTTGTATGCAAAGTAACGCAGCAACTATATATTGGCAGTAATCGACCGTTATACCAAGAATCAATCAATAATGATACAATAATTTCATGACCCCAAACAATAAACACACAATTTATTTATTATTCGTATGATATATAACATAAACTAGGAATAGCATAATAATTGAACAGTAAAATCCAGTTTTGAAATGTTAAAAGTAAACAAATTTCTTACCCTAACTGTGCTAACTTTCTTTTTCTAAACTGTTAGCTTATGACCAATAAAGTAAATTTCAAATCATGAAACTTTACTAAATTAAAACCATATTTCAACAGTAGGAAAACTAAAATAAAATAGTAGAATAGTTACAAAATGAAAAAAACTGATAAAAAAAACTGTTAATAAAAATCTAGTTTCAATGGAACTCAAAATTTGCTTCTAATATGATCTTTAAACAGAAACTTGAAAATATATAAAGTAACCATCTAGTTTAACTTCTAAAAACACCTGTGCCATGCACATTATATTGCAATTATAACACAATTGTATTACAACTCACTATTAAAAATAATACTATGATATAATAAATTTATTGACATAATATACTTTAAATATATAATTATACACAATAATTATTTATAAATTGTAATAACAATAATAATAAACTTTTACACTAAATACATTAATAATAGTGAATAGATTTAATAACACTATATAGCACTGTTTATAAACAAAATTATGTAACAGTAATAAAATAAATATTCTGAGTTTCATGATATTCTGGAGCCATTTATTTTCCAAAAATATTCCCCAAAAATATAAATAAAAATGTAATAACAGACTTATTTTTAAATCCAGTTATAATTAAACTATAATTATAACTATCAATAATGCTAATTTATTAATAATGAAAACTTAACTGATAACTCTAACTTTTACTAAGTCAGATTTTCAATTCCCATTGAACTTTCTATACATACCGAGAGCATCCCCTAACTCTGACATTCGTTAAGTCTGACTATTTATCTATTCCCCTTGAGAATCGGACTTTTTTGAAGTATAATTTTTTGAATAATATTTTTTGAAGTATAATTTCATGCTTAAAAAAAAAAAAAAAAAAATGCAGAACTTTCTAGCAACACTATTTAAATTACTCTATAAAATATATAAAACAGTAAATAATATATTTATATTATATTATTAAATAAAACAGTTTAAATTGGATCAGAATTTAAAATTTCTACAAGTTTCATTCTACGAGGATTTTTCCTAGCAAAACAATCAATCACTTCATTTACATCAATGCTGATATCTTGGTGAACGTGCATTAAAGCAAGACTATTAAATCTGTGACATTGTGTTACGTAGATAGGTTTTTAAATGACGAATAACAGAGATTGATCTTTCGCAAGTGCATGTTGTTACTGGAATAGTTGCAAGAATTTGAATTAAGCTAAATATATTAGGAAAAGTTATTCTATCAATGAGAGGAAGGAGTTTGGTTAGAGTAGTTGGAAGTGAATTTTTAAAACTACGCCAATAATCTTCCCACATGTTCAATTCGGTCATGATATAGTTTGGTTCTGAAAGTTCATCCTCATACTCATTTAAAAAAAGAAGAAAGTTGCTTCTCCATTCAGCAACATTTAAAATGTTAGTTGACATTGCAAAGAATCCATTGTAAACAGTAATGTTTCTATTAGAAAAACGTAATTGAATCTGGGATGATAAATGGTCAAGAAAAGGAATTGTAATAACTTTCTTGTAATACTCATTAATAGATTCACTAGGACAACAATTTTGATTACGCTGTTTTCCTATTGTATGAGGCTTGTGCTCATAAACACCAACACTAGCTGCCAATACAACTGCCTCACTATACCAAGCACCATGACTGTGTTCAATGTCTGATCTTAGTCGCTGTAAAGCAAGATGTAACAAATTTACTTTTTCATGCTATGCAAAAACATCAAAGTTTGGATATTGAAATTGTTTTGTAATTGGTTTTGTTACTTCCAAACAGCGAGACACCACTACTAAAGTAACAAGAAACTGGAAAGATCTAGTAGCAAAGAAATAACTATTTGCATCACGCACTGAGTCATGATTCCAAGACTTCTCATTGTTATTAATCATTAGCTCAAAGCATTTAATTATAGCAGGAAGTACCTCTATAAACACATCTAAACTATTTAATTCACCAAACTGCCTTTAGAGTTGCAGTTTGGTGAATTAGTGAACTTTCAGCATGTTTATTAAACTTATTAATGGCCTTTGAATATGCCAAAAATGGAGATTTATAAAGCTGAACAAGTTTACTTGCATTATGACTTGATTCTTCAGATTCGAAAATAACACAACAAACACAATAAGCACCTTTTTTAATTTCTGAATATGCAAGCCAAGAGTATAATGAGAGCCAAGAGAATTGAAAGGAACAACCTGAAGGAACGACCTGAAGGAACAACCTGAAGGAACAACCTGAAGGAACGACCTGAAGGAACGACCTGAAGGAACAACCTGAAGGAACAACCTGATTTATTGGATTCAAAACGAAAACTAGAGCTTGGTTTATAAACATTTTTTAGTATTTTTTTCATACTTATCTTCATTGCCTAGTTTATTAATTCTATAAGTTTCATAGAGCCTGATATCGAATTTGTTTACAAAAGATAGTTCACATTTATTTCCAAAAGCAGAACTACTTTTAGAGTTTAAATTTGCCTTACTCGGAGAATGGATATATTTTGAAGAACATTCTGCAATCAATAGTATGGAAGAACTTTTTAATTTGATTGGCAAAGATACAACACAAATTTTTTTGTCTGTAGGAAAAGGTGGCTTAATAGTAAATTGATCAATTGTGAGTTGTTTTCTTTTTTTAAAAGTGGAAAGAATTTCAACTGGATCTAAAATATCTGTTTCCTGAGTAGAATCAGGAAACAGGATACTAGATTTTGAAGAAGTAAGTTGATTAATTTCAGGAAATTTTACTACTTTAGGTGCAAAAAAATTAGGAACTTGGTATTTTTTAGGAAATCATTTTAAAGATATTAAAAGAACAAAGTGATCTTAATAGATACAAATATATTAGAGGTCTGTTTAAAATCTGCAATAACTGAAGAGAATGTGTATTTTTTTTACAGATGTACTTAAAGAATGTTCAACACGTGGTCTAACAGTGCAATTGAAAAATATTTCATAAACAGTTTTTTCTATTTTTTTTTCTATTCCTTTATATAGGATAATATGATTCAATTGGTATTCCCACAACACTTGAGAGAGCACACAAAGTAAGAAAAGAGGAATAAGAATAATTTGCTGCAATATTGATAGATTCTGATATGACACTTAGTGTTCTATTATTTTTGCAAAAAGAATTATATGCTTTTTGGGAAATACTATTAGAAAAAGCTGTGTTTTCATTAATTCTTCGAGATTTGGTAACATCAATTTGAGAAAAAATATTTGGATGGTTTGAATAAAAATCTACATTTGTATATAATTCGATACTGGTCAGGCATCTAAGGTATTCTGACAAAGATTTGTTGTCAATTAATGATACAGAACAAGCATTAAATAAACAGTTTTGGTTTGGAGAAGTTCTAATAAAAAAAAATAAAAAATTAATATAAGCGAAGCAACATAATTTATGTTATGTCACAAAATAATTATTACATAACTTTATATCATAAAACAACTAGTAAATCTACTAAATAAAAAAGTAAAATCTACTAGTAAATCATTTACTAAATGTAATTTTGGTATTATTCAAAGATAAACTAAATTATAACATAATTGATATTTTTCTCCTTGAAATATGATATAAATATATTATATACTTTTTTGTATACTTTTTTTTTAGTTCATGCTTAAGTTAAGCATGAACACAATTTTACTAAAAAAAAGTTTTTTAAACTTAAGCACCTAGAACAAAATTTTACACATCTTTTAGCTTTAATAAAAAAGTTTGTATTAAAATGTTAAGGCACAAAAAGCTATAGTATAGCTTTTTGTGTAGCCTATATTATAGGCTATACAAAATGTGTGTGTGTGTGTGTGTGTGTGTATAGGCTATACAAAATATGTGTGTGTGTGTTGTGTTGATTATACATGATATATATATATATATATATATATATATATATATATATATATATATATATATATATATATATATATATATATATATATATAGATATAGATATATATATATATATATATATATATATATATATATATATATATATATATGGCGAATCAGAAAGCGACTATACGGGAGTTTCCTAGTCGAAGCATAAATATAAGGAGATGTGTCAACAGACCAGCTAAAAACTGGCCTGCTTCTTTTTTAAATATAACCACTCTTTGGTCACTGTAATTTAAATTAGCTTCATCAAGTTTTAACCGAGCAGCAAAACCAATATCAATATCATTTATAGGCTTTCTAATATTTTTATCTATTAAATTTATTTGAAGCTGATGGTATAGATTGTTACATTTTTTGAAAACGTCTTTTAGTATGATTCTCCTGAGAAAATTGTCAACAAGTATAATAGCCATAAATGAAACCATAGGTTTGTCTGTTTGAAATCATCTCAAAAAACTATTTAACTTTTCAGAAACCATCTCAAAAAAATTTAAGTTAGCTGGCTAACTGAATCATGAACCATGGGTTTCAGTCTCTGCCAGCTTTTATTTTTTGAGGTTGTTTACTTTTCTTAAGACTACTGAAACATATTACAAACTTTTTGTATTCATCGAGTAGTGATTCAGCCTTTTGAGCACATTTTTTATTTTCACACCACCAAAGCCAACAAAACTGCATTGGATAATCAAGTGTCCTAGTAATGTTTTCATAGGCTGCTCTTCTATTAGGAGAGTTATGTAGAAATTGCCAAATCGCTTTATTAGCATTTTATTAATTTTTTTTTGGTGTTCTGCTTTATTTGAGCATTCTGACATATATTCATTAACTTGAACAGTGTTAGGAGCAGTTGGCATCAATGACTTGATATTGTTAGCAGAAGGAGATCTCTCTATGTGCTTTTTACCTGTCAGGTGTGAAGTTAAAACAGCTTCTCCCATGTTAGCAATATTAATGTCTTTAGCACAATAACTGCAAATCACAACAGTTTCTGTTTTTTTACATAACCAATGTTTATATTTTTCTTCAACAAGCTATTTTACTTGAAAAATATTTTTAGGCATTTTATAATTATTTTATCTGAAAAAAAAAAAAACGTAAACATTTTAGGACCTTAAAAGAATTTAGAATCTCTAATATTTCATACTTTTAAAAATTATTCAAAACTATACAACAATGCAATAATTAAATACCAATTGAAAAAGTATATATAAACTGTCTATATAACTATAATTTATGGAGACTATGATGATATCTTTCAAATTGACTTGAATTGAAATTTCAAAAACTATGATGATATCTTTCAAATAATATTTTTGAAACAACTTAAATATGCCTTATTGTAAACGTGTAAATTTTTTTAAGAATCTTTAAAGTACAGATTTCAAAAACAATATAAGAATCAGATTTCCCATAAAAACTATACACCAGAGCAATTATATTACTATAATTTACTATAATTTGTATTCTACTTGCATTGTTGTTGTATTGATTTTCTTTACTTAAAAACAAACAACAAAATATTATACCATTTTCCAGGACTATTCCAGGATTTCACAGAATAATCAAAAAAATCCAGGACTTTCCAGGATTTCCAGGACCATTTTCAAATTCCAGGACTTTCCAGGACCAATGGGAACCCTGAATATATATGTATAATATATATATATATATATATATATATATATATATATATATATATATATATATATATATATATATATATATATATATATATATATATAAATATATATTTATTTTTAATTTTTTAAATATAAATAAAAACCCACAAACATTAGGTTTTATTTTTTGAAGAATCTTTTATAATACCTGAAATACATTATCTTCAAGTATCGTGTTGAAGTAGGTTAGATTGCGGCCATGGCGCAGTGACTAGAGCACTTACATCACGGTAAGGAAGGAGGCATGAACTGCCTGGTTAAATGCACTTCCGCGGTGCTTTGTGACAAGACCGTTAGGACTTCTTGGGGCACCTAAATAACAAATTTAGAAAAAAAAAAAAAGTAGAGATTATCTGAATGTCTATTTCAGTATTCTGAATGTTATTAGAATAAACTGAAAAAGGCAATCAGTTAGCAAATAATTCTTTATAAGATAGTAAAAGCTACCTAACATAAACTGGCGAATAGTTCATTCATTTGGTACAATCTTTTGACTAGAATTTAATAAACTTTTTAGTAAACTCTTTAGTTCCTTGAAGTGTTTTGGGTTAACTAAGATGGCAGCCATTTTAAAAATTGGCTTCAAAAAAGTCACGTGACACCGTCTCCTGTATATTTGAAACAATTTGCACACTGCACACTCAGGACGTAAAGTAACAACACAAATGTATGACTTTTTTTCTTTCGATCTTCAAAACTTTTAACTATTTCATGATACAATTCATACCACACAGTGTTTTGTTGATGTTGGCAACAACAATAGCGTTAAAAATGCCTTTAAGGCTTTGTAAGACAAACTGAAGCGCAAAACAAAGATCATTATGCATAAGCATACATTAGAGAGATTGATTCTCCTGAACTCCTTGTTAATTGCTTCATTTCGTGGTTCATCTAAACCAGACAATTAATTCATAAAATTGTTGTCAATAGAATAATTGTCATTAGAGCATGATATTTTGTGAGCATCAGAGCATCAGCTTTTATACTGTTGTTGAGAACAAACCACTTTTGATATTCTCCAACGAACACTTCTGGGAATACTTTTTATTCTCCAACGAACACTTCTGGGAATACTTTTTATTCTCCAACGAACACTTCTGGGAATAATTTTTTCTCCTCAATTGCCATTTCTTGTAGTAACTAATTCTAGCATTTAGAGTAGAAGAAATAAACAGGAATAGCTGAATTTAAGCTGAAAAAAGTTATAAGAAATAGAAAGAATACATATCAAAAATCTATGTTGCACAAAGCACCTGACCTATCTCTAGATGTCTTTTTTCACTGCTTCTATATAAGTAAATAATTGAATACTGAGTGTATGTATATACATACACTCAATATATATACTCTAGTATATAACTGTATATTAGGTATATAATTAAACTAGTGTATAACTGTATATTGAGTGTATACACATACACTCAATATACAACTATATTCCATTGAAACATCTACATTTAATATATATGTATATATTAAATGTAGATATTCAAATGGTATAACCAATTATAATATTATTAAAATTCTATATTCATTCAATTAATTCATTACTTTATTAAAATATTAAAAAATATATATATATAACTAATCAAGATCATAATTTGATTGCACATTAGAATATGATACTATAGATATTATGATACAATTCATACTATACATACAATACTGTATAATATTAAATATACTATATAACTATAAATAATACAATATATACTATACATGCAATACTGTACAATATTATATAGTAAGATACTATAAAATGTATAGTATCATTGTATTATATATAGTTATATTATATATAGTTTATATTATATATAGTTTACACTATATATAGTTTATATTATATATAGTTTACACTATATATAGTTTATATTATATATAGATACTATATTATAATATATCGTATCTATATATAATATAAACTTTATATAATATAACTATATATAATACTCATTGTGCAAACTTTTGCATGTTCATGTTTATGTCAAATGAGAATGTTTAGCAAAGAGTTGCGGTGATTGGAGCTTGGGGACAAAAAAGCCCTAATTTTTGGGCTGATCCAGCCTTTAACAGCTCTAAACAAATTTTAAATTTCATGCAATAATCTCTTAGTGTTCAGTTCTTATGACCATACAATGTTTACAGCCCCCTCAAATTGAGGGGGCTGTAAACATTGTATGGTCATAATTTTCAAAAATAAGAGATAATTGCATGAAATTTAAAATTTTTGTTAATGGATATAAACTTAGATAAAAAAAACTAAAGAAAATATTTTATAAACTTGTTGCTCCCACATTAAGGGCTGGATGGGCCCAAAAATTGGATTTTTTTGTCCCCAAGCTCCAATCACCGCAACTCTTTGCAAAACATTCTCATTTGACATAAGCATGAATATACAAAGGTTTGGAGTTTGCATAATGCCTGTAAGTGTCAAAACTCAAACATCTAAAAATCCAGTGTACACCACTGATACTGTCTGTATATTATATAGTATGTATCATTTAATGATACTATATAATTATATTATATAGTATGATTAAATAAAAAAAAAACATATTATAGATACAGCATTGTATCTATAATATGTGCAAGACTTTATTATTAATACTATTTCACTGTAGCCCGTGTCAAAAAAACAACAACAAACAAAAAAAAAACACACAATATTCTACAATCTAAGTCATCTAACCCAAAAAAACTTTAAAGTTTTAAAAGAAGTCTAATAAGATTACAATGCTGCTGCTTTTTTTACCATTTTTTTGAAAAACAGAATACAATCTGTTAGGTGATCGCATAATTAAAAATCCTACAAAAGAAGTTCAGGCAAGAGAGATTTTTAACATTTTTCAGTATTATGATTGTGTTGATCATACTTTTGCAGTTAACTACAAACAATTGCAATACTGGTAAACACCACAGAGAAACTCTTATAGTCATTACTGATACCACTTTTGGGCTCTGTGCAGTTTTGGGTGGGCTCTGTGCAGTATATATTAATTAGGGCTGTACCGGATTTAATTTTTTCAAATCCGGCCGAAGCCGGATTTGCCGGATTTTTACTGACAGATCCAGCCGGAATCGGAGCCAGATTTCAAAACAAAACTACAGGAGCCAAAATCCTGTATCGCTACTTGGTGTTGAGCATGGTCAACAATGTGGACTATTCAGAATACCAAGTGACTGCTGTTTTCTGTTAAACTTCATTGTTGTTATTTAAAAAGTTTTGTAGCAATTTCTATATATAAATTAATAAAAATTCTAAAGAAATTCTATAGGCCATATGTTTTAAAAGCTTATAGTAATTCTATTGAACTTTATTTCCGGGATTTTGTCACTCCGCCTCTGTAGTGGATCATTGTGTCTATTTCTGGTACTTTCGGATATTTCCTTAGCTGAGTTTCAATGCCTTTTAGTAATTGTTGTTTATGTGCCCTGCCACCAGCGGACATAGACTGAATAATTTTATCAATAAATTGCCAGAGTAATGATAATGATGATGTAGAAAAATGATTAAGCCCGGCTTATTTTGGTGGATTTTCTTCAGTTTTGTCAATCTTCTGTTCAGCATGCTCAGATTGACTTCAATCTTGTTTTTTCAGCTGTCAGTGTTGCCTGTAATGAGGAGAATTTAGTTTTAAATTGTGAGTCAACCAGCTTCATCAGTATATAAAGAGGTTTCTCTTTTCAATGCTTTTAAAACGCTCATCCAATCACTTGATTAGGGTTGACATCATAGTCTTTATACCTGCATCATTGTAGAATATCGTGTGTCTTCCCTTCAGAATTTTTTGTTGCGTTGTTGTTTGAAATTAGACTAAGCTTATTAAATTATAAAGAAATATAAATACAAATACCAAAACAAATATGAGGTTCATAAAATATAGAATTACAAAAAAAATTGATTTTTATAAATAAAATATTAGGTATACATGTAAACACGGGCAAAAAAAATGTAATAAATATTTGACAAAATTCAAAACTCCGGCTAAAATTATGCCAGATTTGCTAAATTTTTGCCGGAGCCGGATTTGGGCCGGATTTGTAAAAATGGCCGGATTTGTAAAAATGGCCGGATTTCAGCCGGAGCAGGAGCCGGAGCCGAAATCCGGTACAGCCCTAATATTAATTCTACAAGGTACTAAGTGCTCACAGAATTGATGCAAAAAATTTGATGCAAACTGGAATTAGCATTCCAGTGAACTTCCAGCAAAATCTATCGTTTCCAGAAAGTTTTGCTAAAAACTCAGCGAACTCCATGAATTTCCAGTGATCTTTTAGATTTCCAGTGAAAGTTCACTGGTTTTTTTTGTAAGGGCAGAGACTATAGATATTTTCTGTTAAATACATTCTTGATGCCAATGATCTTTCTCTTGATGCATTCTGATGATCCAGTATTATGACTTTTATTCTAATCAAAAAGTTAATTTAATTCTAATCAGCAGGGTGGCTGATGGCTGGGAAGCTCTTTTTTTCCAAATATCAAAATCTATTAATGCTAACTACTGTATTGTATATTACATAAAAACTTAAGTTTTATGCAAATTAGACAACATTTAGGAGTAACTGACAAAGGTCAAAGATAAACGTATGGAAAAATATTCAAAAATATATACATGGTGTTCATAACTGCAATTCAAGTTCTGCCTTAAAGGAACTTTTAGAAAATTAAATTGTTTAATTTAATAACATATTTATTTCAACCAATGACAAAATAAAGAAATTCAAAATGAATATGAATATAGCAGAAAATGTAAACTTCTGAAACTAGTTAAATATATATTTGAAACAAAATCACTAAATGTTAACATGTTTGTTTATATAAAATTATAATAGCCATAATTGCAAATAATTTAATTTCTTTTTTTAATTAGGCTTTAAAAATCTTTGACCTTTAAAAAATCTTGCATTTTTCTATTCGCTTATTTCTTACATAGTGTAAAGATCATGTAAGCATATTAAATTCTTTTGAAATTATGATGAAACAGCTGTTAAAAAATGCTCATTTGAGCGCAAGCTAGAGTTAAATTGCTTATTCGTGTTCTGTAAAAAATTTGAGACCCCCTTTGAGACCCCCTCTTCCTCCTAAGTAATCTTAATATCAAATTAAATGTTTCAAACTTAAATTTAAAAAGATTATTTTAAAAATTTTGGTAAGGAAGAAATAAATCCCAAATTTTTCTTTTTGACAATTTATTATTTAAAATTATACATCTCATTTATGAAGTGTTTTTTGTTGTTGAAACAAAATCTTTTATTATAGCTTTATATTAATATGCATGCATAATATGTATGCATATTAATATAAATGTATGCATATTAAAATAAAGCTGTTTAAATGTATGCATATTAATATAAAGCTATATTAAAAGATTTTTGTAATAATAAATAGTAATTCTATTTTATAATAAGTTTCCAAAAACCAGGCTTTCTCATAAGAAAGTTAACTTGTGTTGTTATAATGGTAACTAAAGAACATGTAATAGCCAAGTGCCATACTAGTACATATACAGGCCAAATAAATTTATATGCTATACATGCTAAAAATTATGCAAAAATAGGAATTAGTTGCAATGCAATTAAGCAAGCCAACTTGAAAGCCTTTAGATACTACATAACTCAATATCACACTTGCCTCACTATTTTGCCTTATGTTTTATAAAAAAACAATTAACAACCATAGCATTTATTATTAAACAATTAAAAAAAACTATATAGTTCTTAAAAATAAAATATAAATAAATACAAAGCATTATGTTGACTTTTTATGAGGTGTGGACCTGTAGGACCTGGAGGTGTGGCCCTGTAGGACTTCATTAATCGTAACAAGACTTGTCGAAAAAACTCAAAATAGAAAAACTTCAAGTCAATGAGGCACCAGTAAATATTATTTGATTTTTACTCTGATAAAAATTGAATAAACATTTTGCATTTGATGGTTTTTATCTGAATGAAATAGGGAAAATGTTGGCAAGCTTTTCCTCATTTTAACTTTTCTCAATTTGACAATAAAGTTTTAATTTTTATTTTGTTAAAAACTCAAAGGCGTAAAATCTACAAAATTATACATTCATGAATATTTTATCAACAACTAAAATATAGAACCTCTATGCTCCCTAAAGCTTGCTAATTTTCTATGAATTCAAAAGGAACGTCTATAATAATTCAACTCGAGTAAATTGATGATATTGTAAATGGTAAATCGAGAACATTACGAATTTACCGTCTGATTCTTTAAAAAAACTAGAACTATCTAGAAAATTTTGAAATTAGGAATACTAAAAAAAATTACAGTTAACATATTTTAGTAGTTTATAGCATAAAATTATTTTTTTAACTTAAAACGTATAAAAAGTATTACTTTTTTAGGCTATTAGAAAATATTAATTTTTTTTTTTACTCTATTCAACTTTTTGACAAACATTTAGTTACAAGCTGCACCCCCGTTCATGAATAACAATAAATCAGTATAAAACGATAACTTGTATATGATGATAAACAAACTTTAAGTCGTTCAGCCGTCAAAGAAAAGAGAGAGAAAGAAAGGAGCAGATAAATTATTTTAAAATACAAAAAATGTCTAAAGCGCCAGCTATTGGAATTGATCTTGGCACAACTTACTCTTGTGTTGGAGTTTTCCAACACGGAAAAGTTGAAATAATTGCTAACGAGCAAGGGAATCGCACCACTCCAAGTTACGTTGCATTTACCGACACAGAAAGATTAATTGGAGATGCAGCAAAAAATCAAGTTGCTATGAACCCTTCAAACACAGTGTTTGGTAAGCGTTAAAATAGTTATTCATTTATAAACCTTTTTTTTTTAATTAGAAATTTTAGATTGATTGTCAAGTAAAATAATAACCAATAATGTAAAAATTTTTGTAGATGCGAAACGATTGATTGGTAGAAAATTTAACGATCCATCGGTCACTTCAGATAGAAAACATTGGCCATTTAATGTAAGCTGTTGTTCTCTAAAACCAAGAGAAATCTAAACAATAACTTTGCTAGATTTTTATTTACTAATAAACTATATCTGTTAGTTTTCTTTAATTTCGAATATTTTTACATACTTATTACGAAATCTGAATTGCGTTTTGGTTTACTTACAGGTTATAGATGATGGATCCAGGCCAAAGATTCAAGTTGAGTTTAAAGGAGAAACGAAATCATTCTACCCAGAGGAGATATCCTCCATGGTGCTGCTAAAGATGAAGGAAATAGCGGATGCGTATCTTGGTAAAAAAGTCACAGATGTTGTCATAACTGTACCTGCTTACTTTAATGATTCTCAACGTCAAGCAACTAAAGATGCGGGAGTTATTGCTGGGTTGAATGTTTTGCGAATTATCAATGAACCGACTGCAGCTGCGATTGCTTATGGTCTCGATAAAAAAGTTGGAACGGAGAAAAATGTGCTTATCTTTGATTTGGGTGGTGGAACTTTTGATGTTTCTATTCTTGCGATAGAAGATGGTATATTTGAAGTAAAATCAACTGCAGGTGACACACATCTTGGTGGTGAAGATTTCGATAATCGTCTTGTCAACCATTTTGTTGATGAATTTAAAAGAAAACATAAAAAAGATATTTCTTCCAACAAAAGAGCTCTGCGACGCTTACGAACAGCATGCGAGAGGGCTAAGAGAACACTTTCAGCCAGTACTCAAGCAAGTGTTGAAATTGATTCTTTGTTTGATGGAATTGATTTTTACACGTCAATCACACGCGCACGTTTTGAAGAGTTATGCATTGATTTGTTTAGAGGTACCCTAGGTCCTGTTGCGGATGCTATTAGAGATGCTGGAAAAAACAGTAGCGGTCAAAATTTCTCAAAGTCTGACATCCACGAAGTTGTTTTGGTTGGTGGCTCAACTCGTATTCCAAAAGTGCAAAGTCTACTTCAGGAATTTTTTAATGGTAAGGAGCTCAACAAATCAATTAATCCGGATGAAGCTGTTGCTTATGGTGCCGCTGTTCAAGCAGCTATTTTGGCTGGTGATAAACATGAAGCAGTTCAAGATCTATTACTTCTTGATGTCGCACCTTTATCACTTGGAATTGAGACAGCTGGTGGAGTATTTACTCCATTAATTAAAAGAAACACTACTGTTCCAACTAAATATTCCCAGGTGTTCACGACGTATTCAGACAATCAACCTGGAGTTTTAATCCAAGTTTTTGAGGGAGAAAGAAGTATGACAGCCCACAATAACCTCCTGGGCAAGTTTGAACTCTCGGGTATTCCACCTGCTCCAAGAGGTGTTCCTCAAATCGAGGTAACTTTTGATGTTGATGCAAATGGAATTCTAAATGTTTCTGCACTAGACAAAAGTACTGGAAAAGAAAATAAAATTACCATAACTAATGATAAAGGTCGTCTTTCTAAAGAAGATATTGAAAGGATGGTGCAAGAAGCTGAAAAGTACAAAGCCGATGACGAACTTCAGCGAGATAAAGTTCAAGCAAAGAACTCTTTGGAAAGCTACTGTTATAATATGAAACAAACTGTTGAGGATGAAAAAGTTAAAGGAAAAATTAGCGAAGAAGATAAAAAGACCATTATTAAAAAATGCAATGAAACGGTAGAATGGGTTGATAAAAATCAGGTGGGCCGTTTGTTCTTAAATTTTCTTAAATTTTTCTAATTTTTACATGCATTTTAAGTATCAACTCTTTAAATTTAAGGAAATAGATATATTTCTTTCCTATATGCGTCTTAGTATGTTATATGTTTTAATCGTTATAGACTGCCGAAAAAGATGAGTATGAGCATAAACAAAAAGAACTTGAAAAAGTGTGCAACCCTATTATTACGAAGCTTTATCAAGCTGGTGGTGGTATGCCAGGTGGTATGCCAGGTGGTATGCCAGGTGGTATGCCAGGGAGTGGCTCTAAAGGTAGTTCCGGTGGACCAACTATAGAAGAAGTAGATTAAATGTATTTATTAAATTCAACTATTTGTATTTATTGTAGATTTATTTTTACATGTGTATTATAAATGTAATAGGAAATATAAATTATGCAATCATTTTTTTAGTCGTATTTTTTCCCCTCATATTTTGCTGTTCACACACTAATATAAAAAATATATTCCATAAAAAAAAAAAAATTATATATATTTATATAAACAGACAGGGGCTAAAAGAAGATATGGATGGCCAGAGTCACCACAATCTTTTCATAGAGTCCCTATGTGAGCTTTAACAATTGCAAAGAAAAGTTATTTTAAACAAAAAGAGAAAAAAGAAAAAAAAAAAGAAAAAAAAAAAAAACGTTAAAATCTTTAAAAAATAACTAAATTCCGTAAAAAAATAATAATAAAAATAAAGAAAAAAAGACAATAAGAGGAATAAATTCCTTTGAATATATGAAAAAATTAGGTTAAAAAACGATAGTGCATATTAAAAAAACATTAGTGTATATGTTAAGTTTCAAAGCTGTCATTTGATTCCAAAATTTCTTTTTTTTTTATATAAAACTTAAATGAATTTACTGTTTTCACCGTATTGATGTGATTACTTTTAAAACCATGTTCCATATCTTAGGCCCTCGATATATAATTCTATATTCTTTGTATTTAGTTTACGAGGTAGTGTGTATGTGAGCCTCTCGTTTGATCTCAGAGAACAGTTATTGTTTTGATTTATCTTAAATTTTGTTTTAAAGTTTTTCGGTGCGAAATTTTTTAAATGATAATACATAAAGATCATATGATGAAATGTATTTATCTCGTATACATTAATAATCTTCATATTCCTCATTAATGGCTTTGCATGCTCAAAATTGTTTTTTCCGTATATAATACTGCAAGCATGCTTTTGTACACTAAATATCCTTTTAAGTTTAGAGGGTTGGGTTCTTGCCCAAGCAATGTTACCATAAGAGATATAGCTATGAATTAGGCTAAAGTATATTAATTTAAGACTTTGAAAATTAATAAAAGGACTAACTCTATACATTATACCAATAGTTTTTTTAATTTTTGATTTAATTATGCAATCATTTTTAGTCCACTAAGCATACTGTATACGATCACGTTGTGTATTTTTACTCCTGTAATTTTGATAGTTTTTAACTACTTAATTTCAAAAAGTTATAAGTTACAACGCACAAGCGAGTTTCCAGTCTTGTAAGTAATCTGGTTTCCACTTTTAAGAGCAAGTTAAATACTAAGTATTGTTGATTTAAAGTTATTTTGCTTATCGTAAATAATTAGGCCTATCATAAATAGAATAATAAAAAAACAATTTATTAATATTTTCTATTTTATAAATTTTTCCTTTTAACAAAAGATCCATGTGAGATATTACAGGTCTGCATAATAAACACTTTTTTTAATGCAATTTAGTGTTTATAAATGCATACCATTTTATTAAAAAGGTGCACGAAAAGTAAATAACATGTGTGATAAAGGATTATAAAAAGAAAGAAGTTGCAAATTTAATAGAATCGCAAACTTTCTTTACTTGTCAAAGAAGAACATTTTTCTGCATGTATTAAACCACGTGGTTGATTGTTCCATATAAAAAACGATCGCAGTAAGCATGCTATGGTAATTGCATATTACTTGGTTAACATAAAAAAAAAGTTTAATTTAAAAAATCATAGGAAAACAATAAAAAGAAAGTAAAAAAAATATGTATGTATGAATATATATGTATCTATGTATATGTATATATATATATCATATACTGAAGCGGGGGCTGATAGAAATAAGTTTGAGAAGGAGATTACTGAAGATTGTGTGTGATTACTGAAGATTGTGAGTGAACAGCAATAATTTTGAGTTAAGGCACTTAATTATAAGCCCAAGTTAAAAAAAGTGGTTTAGATTTCTAGAAAAAATGTAAATGCAGCAACTGATCTTGAAATTAATCCTATTTTTACAACAATTGATATTGGAACTTTTATTATTTTTAGTCTGGAAGCTACTAAAGTAATGCTTAATGAATAACTGAGAGGAATAAGGTCCCGCAATTTACCTCTGAATTTACCAATGGTAGACATGGTCGCTATTTGCCATAACAAATGGCACTTTTTATGGCATTTTTTCAGGAGGATAAAATATAATTGCTGACGACACAAAACACATTCAAAACAAGTTTTAGTCATTGAACTTATTCTTCTGCTCCGTGGAAAAAAATACTAGAAAAGAACTTGAAGCCACAAATATTGAAGAAAACTTTAATGCTAAAATTCAGTTCCGAGTAAAAAATTGTTTAGAATTATTTGTTGTATAACGTTTGCCGTCGTTTGTTCAAGCTAAGAGTTAATATGCAAAGCTTTTGGCTTTGGAAAAAGTTTTTTAATTATTCAAAAAATAATCAAAAAATTTGGGAAGCATGTATAAACGAAAAAAAAAATCTGTTAAACTAAATGGATTGAATTTATAGATGTTTTAAACATAAAATACTGTTTATAGTTCTGTAAACAAAGACACCAAAAATAAAGACCTTATTACATTCCAATTAAATTTAAATTTATCCTTTTGTTTTGTTTTGTTGTAAAAACATGTTTTTGATTTTAAATCATTTTTTACTTGTTTACTGCAGTCTAAAACTATAACTAATCTCAGATGATTCGTAGCGTCTTATAACAAAATATAGCCCAGTTGGTAAGCTCGCTCCTCAGTTATTAAAGCAGTGTTGATTCGATCTCCGGTTAAGCCACTTATACAAAAAGAATTTCAATGTATAAGTACCTAAATATTGTATTTGTAATAATTAAATACATAAAAATATTGAAAATGTTACTAACAGATTTTCTATAAAAAACAGGTGTATATTGTGAATAGTGTTATTGCAGAGTTAATGTTAGTGTTACATTAATCAATAATTTTAAATTTTTTAACTCTTTTATGTTACCACTACTCTTTATGTATAGCGTAGAGTAGGTAAAAAAAAAAAGACAGAACTTGCTTGTGGTTAAAAGTATAAGAAGACCAAAAGTCTTGGGTTACAATACTTTTTATGATGGTCTCACACTAAAAATACTCTATTTTATTTTGTAAAATAGTTTAAGATGAAATCAATTTGTACCTTGATGACGTCATGTTGTACAATTGATGACGTTAAGTTTTAAAAGTAATAATTAGTTTAAGACAATTTAAAACATTTAAAATTTTTTATATTCTATTTAACGTTGATTTTTATTAAACATTATTTACATTTTTTTTCTTAAGTTATAAAGGTGCTTTTAAGAAGACTCAATGGTCTTATTACGCATTTCCAAGTACAGAATACTGCAATATAACCTCTTAGATTAATTTCTTGTAAATGGTTTTAATAAATCGCTAAAATTGCAATTAGTTTAAAATTGGTTCAAGTCTTTTACTGATGAAAGCTCAGATAATAAGCCTATAATTTGTGCTCATGCTTTTACAGCAATAGTCTTGTAACTCTGAAGACTGTTCAGTATTGTAGGAAGTTTTACAAACTTTTCCAACAACACTTGTGTTGCTTTTGTTCATAATTAAAAGTAGTTGTATTCACCTGATTCAAACTTATGCAATGCACCTTTTTGGATTTGTTCAAAAAATTCAAAACCTTTTAGATATTGCCCCAACATTTTCATATATTGACTGGACCGTGCTAAGAGAACCTATCAATAGTGATGATATTGTATAAGTATCTTCAATAATTAACTCAATAAAGTATGTAATTCAATGAAAATACTGAGCTTGTTGTCCCAAAGTAATTTTCAGTTTTACTGCCAAGCATTTTATAACTGATGCTTCATCTAAACCAATTTCGACATCTTTTGTATATTCCAAGTTGCATCTCAAAAGGATATCTTAAATATATGTTAACAAAGCATCTAAAGAAAGACCGTTAACCCATTTATATACTTAATAAAATTATTCAATTTATAGTTATCAGTGCAAGTTCTTATATTAAAAGACATTCCTATTTTGTAATATCTAAGGATCCAGCTGCAAGCATCCATTTGAAATGTTTATCTTTGATCAATTCAACACAGCCCAGGAAAAAAAGTTTTATAGAACTTCTATAATTTTTTGTAACATTTTTTCTTATAGAAATTCTATAGAACTCTATAGAATTTCTGAAACAGTAATTCTATAGAACTCTATAGAATTTCTATAGAACCTCTGTTAATTCCTATAGAAATTCTTAGAAGAAATTTTTTCTAATTTTTTTTTCTATAAAAAAATTTTTTTACAGCAATTTGTATAAAAATTAATAGAAATTCTAAAGAAATTCTAGAGAATTTCTATCTGTACTACCTGATTCTACTAAAAAGTCAGGTAGATCAACACCAGTAATAATTAAGCGTTTGAAACCCATTAATCTGGTGTGTGGACCAGAATTTGTTGAAGTCCATAGTAGTGATCGAATAGAGGATAGAGCTGCCGGAAGTACCATTTCCCTGTCAGTTTTTTCATGTTCAAAACTTCGTAAAGCTAAGTTTATTGTTTTCATGATCGTGGAGTTCAGTCTTTCATATTTTCCATAACCTTGTGGTTGATATGGTATTGTGTGTGCCTTGCTGACACCGTTGCTTATAAGAAAAATTTTTCATTTTTTTTCAAACTGAGTACCACAATTAGAGTGAATGCAGGCAGGGGTGCCATAGAGAGAAAATATTTCTAAAAGGTGCTTTATTACTGTATCAGAGATGATTTGGGAGCAAGGGAATGCAAATGGGTATCTGAAATACTCATCAATTATGACTAAAAGGTATTTGTTTACTGTTTTTGAGTAAGAGGGTCAACAAAATCCTTAGAGAGTCTTTCCCATGGTCTAGTAGAGGATATGAGTTGGCCAGGCGGGGGTTGAAAAAACTTTGGTTTGGGCTCAGAGCATACCTGACACTCAGAAATTACATCTCTAATTTCACCGATAATGAGGGTAAATTCCGTGTCTTGCAGAAACGGTTCAATCTTGTTACTCCTGGGTGGCAAATATGTAGTTTGATATGTAGCTGTCGTAGTGTGCTAAAATTGGTATTTGTGGCAAAACATCTAGAGAGTACATCTGCTGCAATGTTTTCTGATCCAGATCAATATGAACTATTGAACCGTTATTTAGATAGTTCGAAGCGCTATATTCTAGGTTTGTCACTTTTTATTTTGAAAATTTGTCCTGGATTAAAAAGAAAGGAAGCAACTTTTTGATCTGTTAAAATATCAAAATTCGGAGCAGGAAACAGTAGATGTCTCCATCGACGACAACATTCCATAATAGCCATTGCTTCTCGTTTTATGACAGATTGGCGACTTTCAAGCCTTGATAGGAATCTGAAGAAAAATCCAATAAGTCTTCCTTCTTGAATTAGTGATCCACCAATAGCAGTTTGAGAAGTGTCAGTTTTGATTTTAAATGAAATATTTGGGTAAGGTGTCGCAAAAAATGCGATGGTTAGTTGGTCTTTAAGTTGTTTAATGGCAGAGACAGCTTCCTCTGAAGGTGGGATATTTTTGCTTATTGATTCAAGAGAATTAGTCATAATAATAATTAGGTTGGTGTAAGGCCTGGAACCTCTTCCGAATCTGGTTTCAACGTTCTGTTTTCTATTAGGTGTTCAAGAAAACAGAGTGACGTTTGGGAAAACTTACGCTTTTTACACAAACTTACATTTTTCATTGTTCATTTTCATTCCAAAATCGTTTGCTGCTATTTTAAATGCTGAGAGGTTTTTGTCGTGTTCTTCTTGGTTTTTTTAAATTTGTTTAAAGGTTTTTATTATATTATCTAAAATAAAAAGGAACACAATATACATAATATAAATAAAATAACAAAATATTGCAATAACACGATATCACAATCTTCGAGTTTTTATAACTAACTAAACTACCTTTGATGTTATTAGTTTGGCCAAGAGAAACTAAACATGTCAAATGGTATTTAAGAATAAAAAGAAAAATTGTTACATCAAATGTACCGGATATAAAAACAAGCCAGAATGAACCAGCGCTCCACTTTTAGTGGAGTTTGTAGATGAGAAAAGCTAGAACGAGTTTTTATCACTTGCTAAAAACCTAATAAATGCATTATGATTCAAACACGTATTTATACATCTCAACCAAACACTAGCCCAACAATTAGAGTTTAATCGTCTCCTTAAGCAAAGGAACGAGTATAGTGAAGCTTTAAACATTAATAATAAATTAAACAATCCATTTCATTTTGTCATCCGCAGTGATACGGTCCGTTGCGTTAATGTTACTAGGACCCAGAACAAAGATTCAAACAAACACCCATTTGTTAGCTAGAAAGTGGCAATTGCAACATGTGAAATTACAAGGCAGTCAACAACAATTAAAGAATTTCACGAGCAACCACCAAGTTTAATCTTCTCAAATACATCAATTACATCAAATACACCAAGCTTTAATAAAAACAGATATTATCAAAGATGTACAAGTTGTTCCAACTGGGTTGGAGGGAAAGAACAACTTAATCAGCCTAAATGCAAACAACAACATTATCAAAATACTCAACAAAGACGACCACAGTTTTATCAACAACAATACCAACATCACAGCAAAACCGCTTGCAATATTATGAACAACAACATTAACCAACAATCCCATGATCAATTCTATCGATTTTCTGTCCAAAGTAACAAAAATCATAACTAACAAAATAAAGAAATGATACTCTCCACAGAGACTCCCACAAGTGAAGATTTTAAACCAAACCTCTTCAAAATTGACTCAAATAACACTAAACTGTAGTGTAATGCAACATCGTTGAGTCAGGCAAAAATAGACGAACTTTCAGTTTTGATTGAATAATACCAATCAAATCTAATATGTATAACGGAAACATGATTTCATTCAACTTCTTGCTCTAACGTATTAAACTATAACTTGTTTAAACGCAATAGAGATGGCGGCGGACTAGCTATATATATCCGAAATAATATATCTGCATTCGAAATTGACAACAAAGAATCAAGAAAACAATTATGTGATACAAATATGGTGTCAATGTAAAATAAGATCTATATTTGTGTTGATTGGGTGTATATATAGACCGCCAAATAACGACTTACAAGAGGCAAAAGTAATGAATAAATCGATCGTATACGCAAAATCTTTATTTGACAGAGGTGTGATGCTTTGCTTATAACAGGAGATTTTAATTATCCTAATCTGAACTGGTTCTCAAACCAAAGATAAATAGCATGGAGAACAATTTTTTAGACACAATAAACGAACAATCTTTAGTACAAATGGTAAATACACCAACGTATCAGCAATCCAATATGGAATCATCTAGCTTACTTGATTTAATTTTAGTCGAAAACAAACTCAGAATTGAATACATAAACAGTCTTCCTCCATTAGGTGATGCATATCAAGGTCATCTAACACTTCAATATAACTATGTGGTAAGTATAATATATATAATAATAATATATAATATATATAATAATATATAATATATGTGGTAAGTATAATGATAAATAATTTACAAGTAAAAATCTTGATTATAAAAATGTAGACTACACACAAAAAAAAAGGTAGAAATTTCTACCTTAGTTAGGATATGTGATATACCTTTAGTAAAGTATAATTTTCTACCTTTTAAGGTAGAAAATTGTATTAAAAACATTTGTCATAAATTTTCTACCTTAAAGATATAATTTTCTACCTAAAAAGGTAAAAAAAACTACACCTTATTAAGGGTATATCACATATCCTACATTGAATAGAAATTCCTACCTTTTTTTTAATGTGTATATAAATATGAATAAAGATATATCTGAAACAAATTGGTCAATCTTGTTTGATAAAAAAAATATTGAAGAGTGTTATAGTTTGTTTTTAGCTAAATATGAAGAATGGTACATCAAACAATATGAAGAATGGTACATCAAACAATATTGGCATCACCATAACGCTTTAGGATGTCCATCTAATTATGTTATAGTTATTTTCTAAATTATTAATTAGGTAGTACGCAACTCAGTTAAAAATTTATATATATATATGTATTCAGAAATATGAAATAGATTTGGCAAACGATAAAAATAACCCTAAACATTTGTATTTATAAATAAGCGAAAAACAAGCAGTTAAATCTAACAAAATTAATACATTATACAATCAAAATGATACTTCAACAACAGGTAACTACTTCAACAATGGGTACTACTTCAACAACGGGTAAAGATAAAGCTAACACATTGAACAGACTATTCCAATCAGTTTTTATACAAGAAGACTAATCGGAGCGCTTACCTTTTTTTGAATCTCAATTGGTTATTAAACCATTAGAAAACATAAATTTCACAACTGATGAAGTGCAATCCGATTTGTCAAAACTTAGTTCTCTCAAATCGGTTGAGATGCATCAGCCCTTACGTCTTAAAAATGTGCGCAGAATCATATTCTTTACCATTGCAACTAATTTTTCAGCTTTCTCATAATAGTGGAAGTATTCCAAATGATTGGACTAAAGCGAATGTTATCCCTATCTTTAAAAAAAGTAGTAAGCTAGAACCACCCAATTACAAATTGGTCTCGATCACATCGGTTCCATGCAAAGTCATGGAACATCTTACAAGGCAACATATAAACAATCATCTACTACAAATAACATAATCACCCAGAAATAACATGGTTTTATCCCAAAAAAATCTTGTCCAACCAATCTACTCGAATGCACAGGTTTGGCGTCAAAATGTATAGCTAGTAAAAGTGTTGAAATGATATATTCAGACTTTTCTAAAGCTTTTGATAAAGTGTCACAATAAAAATTGATACTTAAGTTATCAATATATGGTTTAAATAAAAAATTGTTATATTGGATTGAGGTTTTTCTAACGAATAGGAGGCAAAGGGTATGGGCCATGATGTATCGGATTGGGTAAATATAACAAGTGGTATACTACAGGGATCTGTTCTTGGACAGACTCTATTTATATTATACATAAACGACTTACCGAGAAAACTAGAAACTAGATGTTTTATTTATGCTGATGATACTAAGTTAATAAAACCTATAAAACCAAACATACATTTAAAGGATTTAAAAAATATATATATATCATGAATACTTAATCACAAACGCTAATGGGTGTAATTTTAAAATTAAAAAAACCGAGATTTAGAAGTTATTATATCCAAAGACCTAAAAACCCATGCACATGTAAATTACATAGTAGCAAAAGCAAATAGTATACTTGGGTTTTTTAAGCATAAATTTCAATTAAGAAACGAGTGCGTATTAAAAAGGCTATACACTATTTATATCCGCCAGCATCTAGAGTTTGCTATGCCTGCATGGTGACCATATCTTGAAGGAGATATCTTTAAAATTGAACAAGTTCAACGAAGAGCGACGAAAGTTGCACATTGTATGAAAAATCTTTCGTATAAAGAGCGAATTAATAGACTTAATTTAACAACGCTGGAAATAAGAAGAAATTGCGGAAATCTAATCCAAATGTTTAAGCTAGAAAATTATTTAGAAATAGTAAAGTGGAACTCACCTCTAACAGGAAATATTAGAGGAAACTTTGTGCGAGAGTTCAAAAACTCAGATATCTTAGACACATTTTTATAAACAGAACTATTAAGGAGTGGAACAATATTTCGAATGATATTAAAAAATCAAAATCAGTCTATGAATTTAAGGTTTTACTTGACAGACTAAGCTTGGGCTGCTATAGCGCACGATCTACTGTTAGTGGGCTCCACAAATTTAAATTTTTAAATAGTCTGTGAAACATTATTTTTGCAGAAATATATATTACAATTACTATATGTGTTCAATTAATGCAAAAAGTATTGATTTGGATTATAGTATATAATACCAATATTCCCAACAATATGTTGATGAGTTTTATGTCTGTTGCCAGAAAATAATTGCATTCATCCAGATTTAGGCTCTCGACAAGCTGCAGTAAGTTGTCGTGGGTAGGTTATCTGCATATGCAAGAACAACAGCCCCATTGATTCCAACTCTGAGAAGGGTACATTTTGACCTCTGAAATCCATGATAAAGTTGAGAACTTTGTAAACTTCAACATAAGCAAGATCTTTTTTAACTACCTTTGTGAGTCTATTGATTATCTTCTGTTCACCTTCTGTAGTCTTGAAAACATAAAAATCTGATAAACATAGAAAAAACATTGAATCTTCTAGGTTCTAAGCTCCTCTCATCTAGTTTTGCTTCCATGAATGAATCAAATTTAATACAACATTTTCGAAGTCCAAGCCACTTCTGCTTATTTATAAATTGACCTAGTTTGTTTATAAAAAGCTGGAAAACCAATTGAACAATCTCTGGAAAACCAATTGAACAAACCAGGAAAGTAAAACTCTTTAAGTTTACTTTCCTAGTTTGTTCAATTAGTTTTCCAGAGGTTACATGAATTAATGACCCGCCTGTAATAAAATTGAATAGCTCATACTATACAAATTAGGAAATGTTAATATTGAAGACTTTGTAGAGTGGCTGCTAGTAAAAGTATTAGCCATTCTACAAAGAGTTCAAAAATAGAAATAAATTTCACATTTTATTTATGTTTTTTTTAATAAACATAAATTAAATGTGAACAAACCTTATCTTATAAAAGATTATCTCTTCACCAAGCTTTGTCTCTGAAGATGAATATATGTTTTTAAGCAAAGTTAAAGTAGCTTGCTATTCTAGCTTTGATGATCTGTTTTATAGCTTGAAACATTTCTAGTTTTATAGCTAGCTTGAAACATTTACCTTCTTTTGTCTAGGAGAACGTTTGAGGGGTAAACCTTTACCAAGCATACAAAAGCAATCAGAAAATAAATGAAAAAAATTTCTAACTTTGAGTTTTCAATTCTAGCATTGGTTTTCTCTAGAACCTTACGATCCATGAATTGACTTTGATGAGCTAGTAGGCAGACCAATCAGTTGTTGTTGTTGTTTTTACATATTTTAATAACTTTTAATGACACATGAGCGTTGTATATAATACAAGAATGTGTACTCTGCGAATCACTTTTACTGCTGTTATCAATAGTCGTTCCAACTATTCAATAAATTGCGATGTCTTCTTCCACCCTAAGTTTGATCTTGTATACACTGTGCTGGTTCTTCCCCCCTAAGTTTGATCTTGTATACACTTGTATACACTTTGATCTTATATACACTTCCACCCTAAGTTTGATCACTGTGCTGGTTTTTGTATACACTGTGCTGATTGGACAATTTTTGAACTATTAGTGATATAAGTATCTTTTTGATTTTTAAATGACAAAAGTAGGTAAATATATTGAAAGTGCAAGATGACACTCTGTTTGATACAATGTTATCTGCTCTGCGTAATGCTTGTTTAACCATGTTTCCATCTCTTTTTAAAATCATACTATCACTGTAATGAAGGTTTGCCAAAAAAACGTCTTTTAAACAAAAATACTTTTTTACATTTCTGATAGATGTAGTCCTACTCTATATTGATTTTACAGTATTTTTTATAATTTTTTACAGTATTTTTTATAATTTTTTTACAGTATTTTTTATAATTTTTTATAATTTTTTGTTTAAATAAAATTTAAGTAAAAACTCAAAATAGTGACTGAAAATACTAAATAAAGTTTTAACATAAAACTAATTTTTTTTTTTAATTTTTGCAAAAAAAGTATAAAATATATAAAGTTTAACAGTATAGAAAATTTTTGTAGGTATTTTATTATACATATATTAAATATACGTTATTAGTAGGTAATATTTGTGTATAAAACATATATTTCAAATATATATTATTTTCGTTAAGTGAAGACCAACTTTTTGTTATAACTTTATTTTGGTTAAAAAGTAAAATGTTTATGATGTATATTTATGTTTATGATGTATATTTATGTTTATGATGTATATTTATGTTTATGATGTATATTTATGTTTATGATGTATATTTATGTTTATGATGTATATTTATGTTTATGATGTATATTTATGTTTATGATGCATATTTAACATACATTTAACAGTAGATTTACAAATGTTTGGAGGATATTGGAAAATACTTATTTAAAATTTAGTAGATTTACATTATTAAATGTTTGAAGGATATTGAAAGACTGTTTATATATAAAATATTCTCTAATAGTACTTTAGTATGAGTCAGTAGCGGACAGTTTTTGACATTTTTTTGCTGTTAACCTTTACTATTACCAAATATATGGTATATAATAGTGAAGGTTAACAGCAAAAATATATCAAAAACTTCCGCTACTGTTTCTAACTAAAAACTAAGGATTACACTTATATTAAACTGTATTGAACGAAAAAAAAAAAAAATTATTTTAAACAATATGTTTAAAAATGACTTGAATAAATTTAAACAATATGGTTTAAATGAATTTAAAAAAAACAAAAATTAGTTTAAACAATATGGTTTAAAAATGACTTTCATTAAAATGAATTAAAAACAATAATTGCGTAAGAAAGTTGATTATTAAAAAGTTAATTTGCAAAATTGCGTTTTGAAACACTTGTCAAATTAATGTGTCAAATTAATGTGTCAAGTTGTAATTGATATTTAATGTTTATTTAAATAAATATTTCCTCTAATGAACATGTCTTCATCAAAATGACAAATTTTGAGCATGTAATATTGACAATGGTTTTTAGGTAATTTGACACACTCTGTCCCACTGTTTTGCATGGAGAATTTTTTTAATACAATTGTCGTGATACTATTTTTCGTTGAAATTACAGAACTGCTTTCCGCCTACTAAATAGGAATGAATCTTCATTTTAACATAAAACTGTTGCAAGATGCAGAATCAAAAATATAGTTGAAAGCATGATAGATTTCATCTATCATGCTTTCAATTATCATTCATGATAGATTAAACTGGTGAGATGCTAAGGAAGGAAAAATAAAATCCAATGTCTCTATTAGATTAGTTACTCATTATTTATGATGAAGAAAGCCATGTTAATTTGTAGAGAGTAGCTATAATGCAATAATAGCTTATCTATTTTTAGCTTCATAACTTGTTGTATTTCAGATATTTTGGCCGACTATTTTGCAGATTCAGCTTTAATAAGTTTTTTAATTGTGTCATTTGAAAAAAAAAATTTTTTAACAAGTTTTTTAATTGCGTCATGTTTTAATTAAGTTGGATTAGTCATCGCAGATGAATTTTTTTTTTCTTAAATATCCTTGATAGTTTTTTACATTTATATATATATATATATATATATATATATATATATATATATATATATATATATATATATATATATATATATATATATATATATATATATATATATATATATATATATATATATATATATATATATATATATATATGCAGTAATGTGAAAAAGTTAAGAACCACCAAAAAAATAAATCATAATTTATTTTAAAATTTTTATTTAGTCGAATATAATTTTCTAGTAAAAAAACAATAATAATAAATTTTAGGAAATAGACAAACAAAATAAAAAATAGTAATAACAGTTAGACTTTTAAACAAATAAAAATAATGTCTTTAAAGTTTTGTCGGTAATTTTTATTTTTAAAAAAATGTAAAAAAGTTAAGAACCACAGAACAAAAAACGGTAATTTTTACCTAATACCGCGTAATTCTACCATGAATTTTTAAGCACTCATTTATACGATTTGGCATTGAGCCTATTAAATTCTCTAAAATATGTTTGGGAATATTTCTAAGTATTGTTGGTAAAATATTGCGCAACTTCTTAAGGCTCCTTGGTGCTTTCTTGGCAATCTGTTTACCAAGCCAACTCCAAAGATTTTCAATACAATTTAGATCTTGATTTAGTGGCCAAGTTTAACGCTCAATATTTTTGTTTTCGAACCATTCAGAGACAATTTTAGCCCAGTGGCATGGTGCATTATCTTGCTGAAAAATGAACGGAACGCTTTGCTCAAGTGCATCAATTGATGGTAACAAGTTATTATTTAAAATATTGACGTAAAATACCGAGCCGCTAAAATACCGACTTCCTTGTTTTGTTCTTTGAACGATACAATCAAGATTATATTTTTCGGAAGGCTGCCTGCAATCATAATTCGGTTTTTTCGGTTATCAACCTCAATATTTATCTCATCACTGAACATTACTGTCCTCCATTTTTCTTTAGACCATTCTTTGACACTTTAGCAAAATTCTTTTCGCTTTTTTATATGTTGTTTGTTAAGTCTCGGTTTTAGAACAGCTTTTTTCCATAGCATATTGTTAGCTATTAGTTTCCTACGCACAAGTGATGCCGATGCTTGACATCCATTTGAAAGCTTCCATTCCCTTCTTAATTCATGCGACGACATTGTTTGATTTTTCTTTGCCAACCTGATTAAAAGACGATCATCATTGGGTGTCGTCAAACGCGGTCTTCTAGAACGATGGCGATCAACGTAAGATTTCGTCTCTCTGAATCTTTTAATGATTGTTAGCACCGAACTATGTGTTCGTTTTATTATTCTTCCAATTTCACGAGCGGTTTTACTTTCCTGGTGATAATGCATTACTTTTACACGATCTTCATAGGTAATAGCTTTTCTGCTCATTTTTTCAAAAAAGAGAGTTTTTTTTTTGTTTGAAATTAAATACTTTTTTTTAATACTTTTTTTTGGTAATGACTCAGGCCATTAATGAAATATTTAATTAAAAAAGGTAAAAATCAATTAAAAAAAACCGTTTCCACCGCATTTAGCACTTGTGAAAAATTTAAGATTCCTTGTGGTTCTTAACTTTTTTCTCAAAAAAAATATTGAAAAAAGTTAATACATAATATTTAATCCTTATTTTTATAGGTTCTATTAATTAATTTTCGAAAAAAAAAAATTTTTCTTTTTTCTTATGTTCTATTTAAATATGTGTGGAAAAAAAAGAGACTGTTTTGTTATCTGTAGAAGAAAAATTAATTAATTCTATTTGAAAATAATAAAAAGGCAGACATATCAAGAAGCAATCATTCAGAAAACTATAAAAAATGAATAAGGTTATGTAAATTGTATGTTATGAATGTTGGACCATAATAATCCACAGCCTTAATAATCCAGTCATCCAAACCAATTTAATAGCATCAATGCATAACCAATGCATTGATTCTGCTAATTTAATTTGTATCTTCAGTGCATAGAGACCAGTATACAAAAGAAATTAACTGTATAGCCTTTTATTTTTTAAAACTCCACCTGTGATCTAGACTTTCTGTTTTTAACAAAATCAGATGGTTTTTTACCATCTGATTTTGTTAAAAGTCATGAGACTTTTCAGAAATATGATTAATTTGAACATATGACAAATCGCATACCTCTGGCTCCGTTTTTTCAAAATATCAATAATTGACGGACAATACCAAAACAAACTATATAATATAAACTAGATGATATATTATATAAACTAGATGTCAAACTTGCGGTCCATTATTGAACAAAAAATGATGTCGCTTTTTTTGCTTAAAATATAATTTGCCATTTGTAAGTAGCTGAAGCAAATGTGTGGAATAAAAGTTCAAAATGTGAGTCAAAATTAACCAATAAATTAAAGATAATTTAAAAAACATGTTATAATAAATATAAAGTACTTATCAAGGTTTATTTAAGGTTTATTTCTATTTTAAATTTTAATCCCTTTTTAATCGAAAATAAATTTAGAAATCATAAATTATTACTTTACAAGTACTCTTAACACTTTTACATATATAGATTACATATATAGATTTAAAATATATTACATATATAAAAATATATTTACTTCATATATAAAAAAATAGTTAAATAGTATTTGTTTACAAATTTAATCTGTCATTTGTAAAAAGGACAAAAGCGGCTTCACTTTTTGGATTGAAGTAAGACAACTAGTTTATATAAAATATCATTGGTTAATACACATGTGATCATTATGGAGCATACTTTTAATATCAATGGCTAGATGTGAAAACCAAGATAAATGTAATTACAATAATTTTTCAGTATTCACATGATTAGGTGTTTTAGTAACATTTATTTCCTATGCCCATGTTGCTGCATTCAAACAAGCAAATTATATAATAAAAAATGTGCAACTAAATGTTTAACTGGCCATTCAACAAGGTCAAAAATTAAAAATCAGGACAAATATCAAAGGGTTTACTAAATGAGCACTTTTTATAGAGAGTTTAGTAAAATATAACATAGAATCACTTTCAAAAATATAAAAACTATTGGAATAGGCTTAAAGAAAAAATCACTGATTAAACTTCAATAATTATCATTTTCTAATAAACTATTTATCAAACAATTAGCCTTTCACAATATAATTGATCTTGATATCATCATACATTTATATTTGTTTATCTGTATGCACAAATATATAAACTTATATATATATATATATATATATATATATATATATATATATATATATATATATATATATATATATATATATATATATATATATATATATATATATATATATATATATAGTTACTTATAACAATTTATTCATATATTGTTAATAATATTTTTAATACTTTTGACATAGATACTTTATAGTATTATAAATACAAAAATTTTATTAAAATTTTGACAATTTTCATAATTCAAATTAGCATTTTTTAACTTTTAAGAAATGAACTTTTATAATAAAAATACTTCAAAATGTTCTATTGATATCATTTTTATAGCTATTTGTATTAGTTTGCTAATGTGTTATATAAATATTCACATGCAATATGTATACTCATTTAAAGTAATATAAAAATAATAATCAACAAAATCTTTGCATTTATTCATAATGCCTGCAATGTTCTGAATATACATAAAACAAATAAAAATATAAATGAAGAAATACAAAAGTTACCTCTGAATTAAGTCCTTAACATATTTTGTAACTTTCCGCCAACACGTGAGAGTTGGCCTAAATAAGAAAAAAATATAAAAAAGGCACATTGAAGTGTTTTACACATAAGATCTTATTTAAATATTTTTTACTGCATTCACCAAGGTCAAGCCTTAAAGACCCAAGCTTATTTAATAAACAGTTAGAACTGAATAAGTATTTTGCCATGATTCAATCAGAGCAATCATGGCAAACTCATAAATATAAAACATTTTTATTCACTAAATTTTGTAACGGAAATAAAATTTTAAAACATTAAAATTATTCAATATTGTTTTTTCACAATTTTGTTAGGCTGCAACCAACCTAAAATGTTTAAAAATATTTATAGGCTGAATAAATAGGATGACATTTGTAACAGCAAATGATTTAGATTCATTTTAATAAAGTGATTGTAAATTTTTTGCTGTTTCAAAAGCTGGGCGTTAAAATATATTGTCCAGGTTTTGTTCTCTAAATCATGTTAAACATATTGAAATCAAACTCACAAACTGTTGAGCAAAACCTTTGTTACCAATTCTTAGTGTAAACTCGTTCAAATATTCTATTGTTAAGTTTAAGATTAAATAATGTGATTATGTATATTTAAGTGGACTTGTTCTGATTTTAAACACCTTGATAACTTAGGACTTGAACTCTGCACATAAAAATTGAAGAAAAATAATAACATTCAAAAAATATATATTTTAACTTGGCATGAGTTTTATTAAAATATAAGATTAATTAGTTTTTCGGTTAGAAAGATAAGAGAATAAGTAAATGATAGTACTATGACGATATATATATATATATATATATATATATATATATATATATATATATATATATATATATATATATATATATATATATATATGTATGTATTTTGGTATAACATCAATTTTAAAAACTATATCATATCACATATCATATACAAAATCTACACACAAATATATTTGACATGTACTTTATTGAAATACTTCGGAGTTATTGAGTTGAGAGGGGGTTATAACCACAATTGAAATAAAAAGGAGCCTCTTCAACTGCAGCACCCTTTATGGCCTTTATGGCCAAAACCAGCTCTTTCTTTCAACTCTGAAATTAGGGAAACATGAGATTGTGATTCATTTTGAAAATTAAATACTGACTGAGTGTATATCATCTAACACTTTGTGTGTATTGATTTAAATAAATATTTTGTTTATTATGACTAAGATCTTTTGTTATGTGGAACTGTGCACTCCTTGAATGTTAACTAAATATTTTATGTAAGCAAAACATAAAATTCCAAAAAGAACTATTAAACACTTACTTTAAAAAAAAAAAAAAATCGTCCTTACTACAAATTCTGATAGACGGGGAGGGAAAATGCCTCCTTGACCCCTCCCCCCCATGACGTAGCCAATGAAGATATACCCCCATGACGTAGCCCATGTTCAATTATATTTGTTAATATATTATTCGCAAATTATATTCATAAAAAATTTTGTAAGGCGTTTTAGGAAACTCGACTAACTTGAAGAATATATATATATTAGTGAATAAAATATATGAAGTTTATGTAAGCAAAACATAAAATTCCAAAAAGAATCTTAGTCATAATAAACAAAATCTGTAAAATTTAGATGTTCTGTTGCTGTTTCTGTAGGATATGTTTTTCGCTTGCTTCATAGTGAGAAGTTATGAGTTCTATCCTTACCATGTTCCTGGTAGTAACCCGGAGGTGAATAACAATAAAAATAAATAAAATAAAAATAACTTAATACAAATACATAAAAAATTGTTTACCCTTTTTCGTAACTTGAGACTCAAATTTATGAGAGCCAGTGTTAGTTATAATATTGTAGGAATAGCATGATACGATTATACTAATATACAAATTCGTAAAAGTAACACATTACACAAGTTATAAGAAGCTTATTAGGTAATTTCTAGTCTAGTTCCACAACAAACTAAAAAACAATCGCTCAAAACCACTCTAAAAAAGAACGAAAGTTGCATTTTTACAGGAAAATTGATATATATATATATATATATATATATATATATATATATATATATATATATATATATATATATATATATATATATATATATATATATATATATATATATATATTTATATATATTTATATATATATATATATATATATATATATATATATATATATATATATATATATATATATATATATATATATATTTAATTTATATATATATATATATATATATATATATATATATATATATATATATATATATATATATATATATATATATATATATATATATATATATATATATATATATATATATATATATATATATATAGATAGATTTAATTTTTCCAAATCCGGCCGGAACCGGATTTGCCGGATTTCTACTAACAGATCCGGCCGGAATCGAAGCCGGAGCCGGATTTCGAAAATAAACTACTGGAGCCAAAATCCTGTACATCCCTACTTGGTGCTGAAAATGGCTAACAATGTTCACTATTCAGAACACCAAGTAGGGATGTACAGGATTAAGTGACAGTTGTTTTCTGTTGCAGCGACATTTTAAAGAAAGTTCTGACAGTACGGGCTAGCATATGTTATGTTATATGTTATATGACCAAAAAAGATCAAAAAGTTTTTTTTTAATTGTTAAGTGGCTAGATGTTTAAATGTTGTTAATTGAGAAAAAAATAATTCCTTCAAATTTTAAAGCATTATTCCTATGTTAGGTAACAGCTTAATTAACTTAACATTTCAAGGGTGTCCTTATATTAAAAAAAAGTTCTTTTAAAGTAGGTCAACCTGGTACTCAAAATAATGTAGCAAAAATATTATATAAATTTCAACAATAATATTTGTTTTAATATATATATATATATATATATATATATATATATATATATATATATATATATATATATATATATATATATATATATATATATATATATATATATATATATATATATATATATATATATATATATATATATATATATATATATATATATATATATATATATATATATATATATATATATATATGAACTAATTTTTTATTCAAAACTTGTAAAAATGTACTTTTATTTTTGGTTAGCTTTTATTTAATTAAATCTAAAAGAATAGTTGTATTATCAAATGATTATTTAATTGAAATTTTTATACAATTTCACTACTTTGAAGATGATACTTTTAAATTATATTTTTTCGAAATAATTCCAACATGATACTTTTAAATTATATTTTTTCAAAATAATAGGGACCCGTTAAAAAGTAAAGTCAATTATGCTATCCCTAAAACACATTATTGTGAACTAATGTCATTTTTTGTGTATAGATAATTCATAAATAAAACTAGTTTGTTTATCAAATCCACAAAAAGCATTTGTTTTTAATTAGGAATTGTTTTTATTTATTATGATGTATGATAAGGTTTGATATTTTACATACGACGTGCATGTTTTTAGTGGAATTATCTGGACTTTCTGGAATTATCTGGTCTTAATCCAGGGTTAACATGTTTATATTTTTTATGTTGTTCATGTTGTTTTAAAAAAATTTAGCTTAAATTGATGTAAATTGTTATTTATGCCCTATAGGGCGCCTACTAGTACTAATAAATCAACTTTTTCATCGCAAGAAGTATTATTTTTCTTAATTGCAATCAGCTCAGCTAATTGTGTGCTTTTGGTCGAAATGTATATTAAATCGTAAATGTAATAGTTAAATCGTTGGTTTTCATATAAGCTTCATATGGTGTAATTCAGCTATAAAACATGGTGAATTTGTATTTATTAGTAAAAATAGGCTTTGTTAATTCAAAAAAGCATTACATTACAAATACTAGCAAACCTAGGTTTAAACAAAAAGTATGTTTAAATCTATACATTGAAAAGAAAAAAAAAATTGGGTTAACGTCCGTGTTCGTAATGACACGTTTAAAGTGGACGTTTAAGAGCTATCAAAATAACGTTTCCAGCAAACGTTCACTGTTTGTTAATTGAACGTTTAGCGAACGTTTAAGAACTGTAAATTGGAGTTCGCAAAAATTTGTTCAAATAACGTTTGCAGCGTACGTTATGCAAACCTAAACGAACGTTATGGTAGCGTTAATTTTTAGCAGGGGTGGACATTCAAGAGATATCAAAGTAAAGTTTGCAGCAAACGTTAGATCAACGTTCGTTGTTTGAACGTTCACAGCGAACATTTAAGAACTGTAAATCGGAGTTCACAAAAATTGGTTCAAAGAACGTCTGGAGCGTATGTTATTCAAACCTAAACGAACGTTATGGTAACGTTCTTAGAACGTTAATTTTTAGCTGGGTAGCTGAGTGTCAATGCCTGTTGGTAATTGTTGTTTATGTGCAGTGCCACAAGCGGGCCTAGACTGAATAATTTCAGTAAAAAAATTTATTAGAATAAAGCAAACCGAAAAATCAAAAAAATGATGAAACTATTTTAATTATTTTTGCAATCATTTTATAGTGATCCTTTTTTTAAATTTTAATCCTTTTTTTTTAAGTTTTAAAGATTTTTAAAATCTTTTTTTAAATTTTTTAAATTTTTTAAGATTTATAAAATTTTTTTTGCAGATTTTAAAATCTTATTGAAAAGGAAACATCCGAACAACTCTAAAACTAAAATCCTATTCTCTAACAACTTATGTTATCGGACAAATTTCACTTTTTATATTTTAGCGTTTGCTAATATAACTGAGATAACATATGTTAGAGATAATAGAGATAACATATGTTTCATATAACTGAGATAACATATGTTTCTTTGATTTGTAAAATACTCAAATATGAATTTTAGGTTTTCTCACAGATTTCTCACTCATGGCGAGATACATTAAATGAGGAAGTTTCCGGACACTTTCCTCAACAATTTTGATTACACTTTCCTCAAAAACTTTTAAGGCAAAAAGATAGTTTGCACTTTAATCTATAAGATTAGCAGACTTTTACCTGGTGAAACAATTAATCTATAAATAATTATTCTAATTAAATAATTTACTTCGCAAAAGTAAAGTAAGTTGAAATTGTTTTTAAAAGTATTTAACTTTTTTTTTTTGACGTAGGATCTCGCCCATAATTCGACAAATTAAATGTTTATCTGATTTAATTAATATTACTCTTAAAAATTTTGAATATTTAAATTTTTAATAAATAAATATAATGTTAAATTATAGATGGTTTTAACTTTCTAGTAAAAAAAACGTGAACTGTAATATAATGTATTTTTTTTATAAAATATTAGTATTAATAAAACCTAAATAATGACGTTATTTAACGTTGTTGCAACGTTGATGGCCTACTGGGTTCGGTTATGAAAAATAGTGAATAAAAAAAGAACAAAATGTTAATAAAAAATAACATGAAATTTCTATAGAATTAAACAAGCTTAAAAAAATGTTATCAGTGTCGATCTTACTGAAATAGGAAGATTAATAACTTAGTTTAGCTTTTTTGGGGACAAAAAAGTCAATGAAAGTAACAAAATTTAAACTTTTTTTTCAATCAATCAAAACAAATAATTCTACACTCTCAATATACTCGCGTTAAGTATTTTAAGGTGCGTACAAACAAGTAACATTTTACATTTGTCTTGTAATTCAACTTCAATAATAGTATCACCAAAAATTTTATTTTAATGTTGACGCTGCTTTTAATTTGTACGGATTTTTTTCAATCATTCGATTAAAGACGTCTGTAAATGCTTTTAACCAGAGTGCATTATTCATCGCAAACTCTGCGGCGTATTTATGACCGGCAGAATGCTTACACGTAATAAAAGGATGAAGTAAACACGATGAAGTACCGCTTTTGTCTTTTGGTTCGATTTCCCAAGAAAGTACTAGGTCAGAGTTTAACAAAATAGGATGTTGATTTGATATATTGCTTATTTGGTCGTTTGGTGTTGGAAAAAAAATCTCTTGCCATTGCTTTTTTCCGCTTTTAAGATCTACCTGAATCCATGGTACAATTTTAATGAACATATCATAGTATGAATTATCTAGCACACTTGTTGAAGCCAACTTTGTTGGATTTGAACCTAGTTTGTTGAAGATATCATTATCCCAAACACCTTGATAGCCTGAATTTTTAGAATAACATCTACCAAGAGTATGAGCTCCCAATAAAGCTACTGTATCTTTTACGTTAAAACCAAATTCATTTTTAAAGTAATTGAAAGTTTCTTTATAGCCTGATGATCCCTGAGGAAGTTTTGTAGGTTTATTTTCATTTGGAGATGTACTACAATCTTTTCTTCCAACTTTAAAATTTTTAAGACCTTGATATTTATCTTTAACATCAGCGGTAGATCTTGTTAAAGCAATAACTGCAGCTAAAGCATAAAAATCTGCTCTTGACATTTTTCCTTTGTAGCCATTGTTATACAAGTTGTCAATAGGTTGGACAATCTTATCTAAACCTGCATTATCAGGGTTAGTATATTCAATGCATCCATCACAGTGCTCTTCGCCCACACAATCGTGAAATGCAAGACGAACAGTACCTGCAATTAAAGTCAAATCCCTACCAACTCGACTTTTTTCAATTAAATTCGCTAGATCCAATTTTGCTTGTTCAAAATCTTTACGAGATGGAATAATTTGAAGTTTATTTTGAGCGATATTTAATGGAAGATTTTTCAAAATATTTGAAACTTCTAATTCTTTTAATGGTAGTATTTGAATCAAATGAACTGTACTTAAAAATATCACAGTTCCAAAATATACCAGTTTTATCATCTTTGATGATTGAAATTCGTACCAACTGCAACTAAACTTTTTTCGAATCAGAAATGTTCCGCTCTATATATACCTGTTGGGACGTCATGCTTACCAATATTTAATATTGTCAAAGTTTCATTACGGAAATACTTGTATTTCATAAAAAAACAACATTACGAAACAAAATTTTTTTAATTATTAAAACATGGATAAAGTATTGTATGTTAACAGCAATATATTATTGATATGTAATTAAAGTGACATGCAAAACAAGAAACGTAGTTAAAGGAGTTCCCGTCGAAACAAAACCTAATTAAAATGGTTCCTGCAGACATGACACGTAATTAAATTAGTTCCTGTAAATACTCAAAAGTATTCTTCAATGTCGAAACATCATCAAAATAGATTATTGACAAGGTATTTTACAAAAAATATAAAAAACTTATCGGGTATTCTTCAAAACTGCGGATTATATATTTCATTGCAGTTTCGATATTTGTTTGATTTTTTTATTTTTTTTATTTTATTTTTTTTGTTTTTATACACGGATATAATTAGATTTCCGGCGGCTTTTTCTATTGCAAAATACTGTCAATACACATTTTCTTTCCTTATATTACATCTTTGAAAGTTGACCCTTTTAATTTTTTTTAAATACTTTAAAATGTCTTTATTATTATTATTTTTATTATTGTTATTCTTGTTATTACTATTTTTGGCCCCCAAAAATAATAATAACAACCTGATTTTGGCCCCCTTAAAATTAAAAGAAAACTCTTTCTCCATTTTTTAGTTAAAACTTTCACTTGGTTTTTGCTTATTTACGAATTCAACAACATATGTTCAGAACTCATGAAATTATCAAGTTCCCAAATTTGGCGCAACATATATAAAACAGTTTTTAATTTCATTCAAAAAACCTTTGGTGGTCTAAAGTTTAGTAAAAATATTTAGAAATAAACTGAATATATTTTTAAAATTTTTATAAGTTCATGCTTAAAAAAATTTATTTTAGTTCTGTTGAACAATATCCAGACCTGTAATTAAACAAGAAATCAAAAATTTTTGTAAATCAAAAAAATTGTCTATGTAATAAAAAAAGTCTTGAAAATTATTGATTTACGGCAACCCGAAATTAATACACAGCAAAATTCAAATAAGCAAAAGTTAACAAAGATTCAAATAGGCAAAAGTTAACAAAGTTTCTTTTTTTTTTTCGTAGATATTCTTAAAATTTTTGTAGATATTCTTAAAAAAAGAAATAGTTAAAATTTAAAAATTGTGTTCTTATATTTTGTTTTATTTATTATTAAAATAACTTACCATGGAATTTTACAAAAACATTTTAAAACATAATTGACAGACAGGCATAGGGATTTAATTGATATTCAATTAAAACTGCGTCAACTAAGTTTACGAACCAATCTACAAACATTTAAAATAATTCTAAAAATACTTTAAAAAAGTAAAATAATTAATAGTATAACAAGTTGCCATGGAACCATTTACATGGTGGTCGTTGGTAAAATGAATTAAAATGTAATACAAAATGCAAGTAGCAAAGAAGAAAGCATTTATTCGACTTGCAAACTAAGTTTGTTAATACGTTTGTATGATATTGGAAGGAAGTAAAAAATAGGTAACAGGTAAAAAGGTCCAACAAAAAATCCTCCAAAAAATAAACACGTTAAAAAAATTCACTACAAAAAATCGACAATAATTAAAAATTTAAATGGGATACAATGTTCAAATAAGAAAAAAAAATCTTTATATTAAAAACAGGCGTTTTAATTTCAAACATTTCGAAACTCTTCTTAAATGATTATTTTTGTACTTCTGAAATCTTCATGACTAAGGGATCATCTGTCCCTTTATCATCTTCATAATTAAGGGATCATCTATCCTTTAATCATCTTTATGATTAAGGAATTATTTGTTCAGTAATCATCTTCATGATTAAGAGATCTTCTGTCCCTTAATCATCTTTATGATTAAAGGATCGTCTGTTCTTTAATCATCTTCGTGAGTAAGGGATAATCTGTCCCTTAATCATCTTCATGATTATCATGATTGAACAGTTATAAATACAAAGGTAAAGTCTAAAAAAACGTTAAAACAATTTTTAAAAAAATAACATTAACGTAAAAACCAACAGAAACATAGATCTCAGCGATACCTTTGTTTTTCCAATTGACTTTAACGTTTTTTTCATGACTTTAATTGTTGACGTCATTTTTTAATCTAACCTTATTTAAAGGCTATTAAATGACTCTTATAGGCTATTAAATAACTTTTTAAGTACCAGAAAACTTTTGATAATGTAGAGAATAAAATTAATTTTTTTTTTCATCTTGTTTATCTCTATAAACTTTTCTTTTTCTTTCAAAATTCCGTTTGTAAGACCACAAGTAAGACAGTATCATAAATCTGTTTGTAAGACAGTATCATAATTCAGTTAAAAATGCAAAAGTTAATGTAAATAATTGTAAGCTTCAATAGCTGCACACCTAAAACAACCTGCTACAAAACATCAAAAGTCGTTTTTTTTTTTCACGTATAACTTATAAAGTGCAAACACATTTTTTTTTTATCACATTTTTTGCCTTTTTTTATAATAAAAATTATATGTTTTTAATGGTGTCGCATAGTTTGAACTTCAAAAACATTAACATACTAAATTGATCTACAAAAAGAAACTACTAAATAGTGAAAATAAATCTACTAAATAGTGAAAATAATTTTGAGATGTTCCATTGAGGCCTAAATTGTTTTCAACCGAATAATATTCTTATTACTTTTGACCAATATATGTTTTCATTTTCGACTGATTTATTTTTTGATTGATCACAGAGATTATCATATTCAACCGACTTGAGATTATGTAATTTTCAACCGATTATAGGCGATTTTCATTTCAATATACTGATCTGTATTTTTAACGTTTTTTCTTTGCGCTTTTTTTTTTTTTTTTTTAAAAAAATACAATTAACAATAGATCAATAACAGATAAGTTTTTCATGCAGGCAGCGAACTTAAAACCTCTCATTTTTTCCAGCTCTCCAACCACTACGCCACAGCTAATTAACCAATACGCCGCAGCTGATCAACCACTACGCCGCAGCTGATCAAATTTGATTCAACAAAAAATATACAAAACACACAACGGAAAAAGTGATGTTATAAACTCGATCAAAATAACATTAGGTCAAAAATACAGTAGTGTTGAAAAAATAGCAAGTCAGAAATTTAGCAGATTGAAAACTCAGTTGATCGAAATCTCAGTAGGTTGGAAAATTAGAAGTTCATGTTTTAATTAGGTGCAAACTTGAAAAATTAAAAGTTGTCAGTTTAGGTCTTAAAACACAATTTTAGAAATTTCAAAATTAGGCTGAATTATAGGCCATCTTTATAATAAATACCAAAGACCAAACAAAGACCAAAGCTATATGAAGTTGTTAAAATAATAAACTTATCCCAATGATATATTTTGTATCATTGGGACTAGATCTTAACTTGCTGTATTTTATTGCACGAAAAATGAAGCTGCTTTTTGTTTATAAATATAGTCCGCTATATGTAAAAAGGGCAAAAGCTGAAGCTGTCGTGAGGAATAAAAGTTAAAAATGCAAGTTTAGAGCACCAAAAATTTCCAATAAGTTTAAGATAATTCAAAAACATATTGTAATAATTATAAAATACTTTTTATTATGAGCCTAAAATGTATTACAGTTCATTAAAATGCTTCAAAAACGTCGTTTGTTGTCTATCGTTACACTTTTTTTTATTAAAATTTAATCTCTTTCTAATCGGAAATGAATTTAGGAAACATAAATTATTATTTTACAAGTATTCTAATTTCCTCTTAACACTTTTACATAAACAGTATTTATATTTAAAATATTTACTTCATTTAAGAAAAAGAAAAGTTAAATAATATTTGTAAATTTAATTTGCCATTTGTAAGAAAGGCGAGGCAGGCTAGACATTTAGTTTATATGATATATCATTGACTTATACTTTAAAAAAATTTAAGGTGGAATTAGTATTTTATGTAAAGTAAAAACATTCTGAAAGAATGATGAAAATAGCAAGCACAAAGTATAGCGAATTTAAATTAGAACTATTTTTAATTATTAGGGATGCAACGATACATTTTTGATACTTAAAGTTACAAACTATTTTTTTCTAAATAAGTTAAATAGTATACTATTTAACTTATTAAAAAAAAAAAGAAGAAAAAGATAAGAGGTTAAAAAGTGAATGTTTACTCTCAGCTATTTGGTACACCAACCCAATAGTTTTATAAATTTTTGAGTATGTATAATCTAAGCCCAGGTAAACTTTTATCAGTAAGATTTCCCAAGAGTTTGACCATTTAGAATCAGATTGGGATAAAGGAGGATTTTCTTCATGTAACTTTTATGGAATAAAGTATGCTCTGTTTTATCTACATTGAGTGAATGTTTGTGTTTGCAAAGTTAACTTTAAGCCGTTTATCGATATTTCTTTTTTTAAAGAGTTCATTTAAGAATAAAGTTGCTTGATGTCATTATTTGAAAAGAATGGATTTATGTAATCAGATTTTAATTTCGTTGACGCATTGTTAAACAATATTGTATTTAGAAAAAAAGTGTTCCTAATCTACATTAATAAAATGTCATTTTTATAAATTTAAACTAGGAACATCTTTATTCAGTTTTTAATATTACATTTATATTTTTAATATTACATTTTTTTTTTTACATTCTTATAAACTTACAACTACTTCATTTCTTGTTGGTGTGTCAGTCAATACCAGAGACCTAGAACATATTCTTTTTGCACTTTTTCTCTTTGTCACCCTCTCACCCGCTTTTGGAAATGGCCTTATATCTTCTGCTGTCCAATGGTAGGCAGAAGTCCTTATTTGCTTTTTCGTGTCATTAATAACTTCTGATACAATAGATAGTGATGTATGGATCGTTTGTATTTGCGAATCAGATAATTTACTTAAAATATAAGCCTTAGTTGCAGGGTCTGTCTGATCGTATAAATTAGCTATACTGACAGAAATTGTTTTTTGGACCGGTTGAGAAATACTGCTGGAAAAACTGGCTGATAAGGTAGAGATATTTGCTGGAATTGGCTGATCAGATACATAAAAACATAAAAAGTCTACATCACTAAAAACATATGGATCGTACGGGAAAATGCCAGCTGTCTTAAAACCATTTTGAATGTTTTAGGAAGTAAAGGCTCTCGCATAAGCTATTCCTAAATTTTCAGAAATGTCATATATTGTCATAGGAGTATTTGGATGTGCCTTTAACCATGAATCACATGCTGAACTGTAAAATTTCTTCAATGGTCCAAATACTGATCTGTCAAGTGGTTGGAGTTTGTGGCTGCAATAGGTTGGCAATGTCAAGAGCACAACATTACTTTCCTTAGCTTTATCCATCAATTCAATTGATATATGACTTTTGTGGTTGTCCATTATTAAAAGTAATGGACGATGCTGGCTAGGATGTCCATACTGCGCAAAATGATCAAACTATTTCAAAAATATTTCTGTATTTATCCATCCACTAGGATTAGCATCACCTTTGGTACCTTTTGGTGCACATTTAAGTATGTGGCTACGAAAGTGGACACGGGGAAATATCAAAAACGGTGGAATAGAATTTCTAAGAGCATTTATACAACCTATCATTGTAACTAGGGTTTCCCTTTCAGCAGAAGTTACCTGTCCTACTTGCTTTACTCCTTTACCCGCAACCACCTTCACTGGCTTATGAACAGTTGTAAGAGCTGTTTCATTAATATTGTAAATGCAATCAGCAGAAAACTTATAGCGCTTCTGTACACTGTCAAGGTTTTTGAAGAAAGTATCTACATTGGTGCGATTGAAACTAGTTGTTCTACTAAGGCTGGTAGCTTCTGGCATACGAATAGATAATTTTGTATGATTTAAGAATAAATAAAACCATTCAGTTCCAGCTGTTTCACTCTTTTTCCAGTTTTCTGGTATTTTAATGTCATTTTTAATTGCATATTGATATGCAAGTTGCTTTGTTTCTCTAACATTAAGTCCATAATGCATATCAGATGCTTGACGAAGATAAGTTGAAAGTTCATCTTCTTGCGCCTTATTAAAAATATATTTATGTTGTTCATCAAAGTGTAAGTCATTGTAAGAAGTTTCTTTATTAACATTTATTTTCCGCTGTAAACTTGATTTCGAAATTTTATATTCCAGTGCAGCTGCTCGTAGTGATAAACTACCAGATTCAACAGCCATCACAGCGGCTTTTATTGTTTGAGCATCAGGCTTTAAACGATTCGTCACTCGTTTGTACTTTCTTGGCATCTGAAAAATATTACACACATTACTCACTCTATCATTCAAAAATTATGCTTTTTTAAAATTGCATAAACTAAAATCCATATTATTAATGAAAATAAATTAGTACCACAACCCTAAAAACTTATAATGAGATTAAATTTAAAAAGGGTAATAGTAAAGACCTTTATTTAAACTGAATTATAAATACAGTGCTAAAAAATATTCTTTATAAAACAATACTTACTGTGAAAAATGTCTTTAACAACCAAGATAAAGTTTCAAAGAAATTTTATAGAACTATTTTTTTTTCTAAGAAAAAAAACATATTAACATAAAGTAAACATGGAAATCTTGCCATAAACATAAACATAATTTTCTGCTAACTTGTTTTTTTACAAAAATAATTGATTGAAAAAATTAAAACATAACAAATTAAACAACTATCCAAATTAATCACTAGTAGGTGTGAGAAAACCTTTATTTTATATAGTTCTCTTAACCATTTGCTAATTATATTTCTTCAGTAATTAAATAAGACAATAATGATTAATTAAAAACCATAAACATAAAAATATATGGAAACATAACATAAATATTTGTCGTTAATGATGTCTTCAAAATCCAGGAAACTTGTTAGATTTTAACATATTCGAAAATAATTTGAATTTTAAAAAACTTTTGAAACTCAAAAAACACAATAATATGAAGTACTTATTGCAATCTTATCACATATATAATAAAAAACTGCTTTAACAATTTTTTTACTGAGAAATCGCCATGTCCTATCTCACCCCATGTCCCATCTCACCCCGTTCTCCCCTACTACGGCGTCTCCTGTTTATTAAACCTCCTTGAGCCATACTTTCAAACAAATTATAGTTGCTTTTCGGGACCATTTTTATGAAACAAAATATTTTTAAAAAATTTTTCTCAAGTTTTTATTGAAAACTGTAACTAAACTCATTTAAACGAAAACTTAAAGAATTAATTTTTACACTTGATAATTTGGTAATATACTTTTAATATATATATAATTTTATATATATATATTTTTGCTTTTTACCTTTAAAATTTTTTTTCTTAATAAAAAAACTTTTAAAAATTTATATACCAAGACTTTTATTATTAATATTGGTAAAAGATAAACAAGATAATTACAATTTTTTTTCTTAGAGAAAAGTCCGTTGAAAATATTTAAAACTGTTATATATACTACATATCCAAAAAAAAAAAAAAAAAAGAAAGAAAAATGCAGTTTTCTTTTCTTTTTTTTTTTTTTTTTTTGATATATAGTATATTTGGATATATAGTATACATTTTTACCTTTTAAAAGTTATAAATTTTTAAAAGTTTTTTGATTAAGAAAAAAACTTTTAAAAGGTTAAAGTATATACTATACATCCAAATATACTATATATCCAAAAAAAAAAAAAAAAAAAAAAAAGAAAGTTGCATAAAATTTATGCAATTTTCTTTCTTTTTTTTTTTTTTTTGGATATGTAGTATATATAACAGTTTTAAATATTTTCAACGGACTTTTCTGTAAGAAAAAAAATTTGTAATTATCTTGTTTTTCTTTTACCATTATTACGAGATTACAATTATCACGTTAATGTTAGCGATTCTCGACGACGAGATCTAACGGTCTTCTACGGCTCCCGCGGGGAGCCGTAGAAGACCGTTCTTTTATTTTTTATCGATATAATTTTGTAATATTTTTTTATTGTCATTTGTTTTATTTTTTTATTCTTATCTTGTAAATTTTATATTTTATAACGAAATGTTGTTTAAAATGTAATAAAGAACAAAAAAAAAAAAATTAATTTTATTAAGTTTTTTTATCTATTGTAAATACTATGAGCCAACTTGCCCCGTAGATATTTTTCCAACTTACTCCAAAAACCTGTTTTTTAATAAACACCTAATAAATCATGAATAATGGCAACTATTGAAAAAAAAACTGAATAGATTTTTTTTTATACGAACTACACCTTTTCAAGATGTAATTGAGAACTTGAAAATTGTAATTAAAAAACGTAAGATGTAATTTAGAACATGGAAGATGTAGTTAAGAAATCGTAAGATGTAATTGAGAAGATAAAAGTTTTAATTGAGAAAAGTTTATAATATAGATTATCAGAAAGAAGTTTTTTGCACTTTTAATTTTGTTGCCTTAGTTTACCTTGTAATTTTAGGTTAGATCCAAATGTGGCCAAGGTAGTTGGTTTTCAATAAATATATATATATAATATATTATCGAAAAAATAAAAAATGGATGAAAAAGGCATTTGTGGTTTTGGTGGTAACTACACTTCTTCTAATGAAATTTAAATTTCCGCTGCGGACCTAATTGTATGCTATCTTATATTTGACACCTAAAGTTTGCGCCACAGCCACCCAATTGCCATTTTTCTCAGTACATTTAATAACTCTTCTTCTATCATTTGATAAAGATAAAACATAATGCTTTCTTTCAACTGGTTCAGTTGTATGTATTTCATGTCTACAAATTGGACAAGGTGGTTCTGGTTGTTCCAGAAGTGAATGTAAACAAATATGGTGAAATAAGTGCTTGCATGGATTCAATTTAATAACAGATTTTCCGTTCATAGTGTATTGACAAATAACACAACGATCTTTCAATTCCATTACTGAATTACTGTATTGCTGGTGCATACAAATGGTAAATTTGATATTATTAACTTATTAAAATGCATGTCAAAGAAGATCTTTTATAATGACCGTTTAAGCTTTCATTGTGAATTCGCAATTACAAATAATGTATTATTATTTACTTATTACAATTTCTTAATTACAACTTTTGTTTTTCTAATTACATATTGCGATTTCTTATTTACATGTTGGGTTTCTCAATTATATTTTTCCTAATTATAAGTTGTGTTTCTTAATTACATATTGCGACTTCTAAATTACATGTTGCATTTCTCAATTACATCTTACTTTTCTTAATTACAACTTTCAAGTTCTCAATTACATCTTGAAAAGGTAACTTCTTTGCAAAGTTATATCGAAGGGATGTTCCAAAAATTATGTTTTTATTTAAATCAAATAAAGTGAATGTAACATGTATTAATATATACTATCTAAGAAAACTTTTGAGAAAACTTTTGTTTTCTTAAAAGTTTTCTTATATTTTTGACAAGTTGTAAAAGTTACAAATCATTTTTGGTTAAAAAAAAAAAAGTTAACGCAAATATTTCGTCAAGATAAAAATATTTATTCCGAAAAGCGTAAGATTTAAACTTTTGGAGACATAGAGTAAAATTTTTACTATAATTTTATAGAGTAAAATGGGGTATAACTGAATACTTATATTTATAATTAATTTTTTTAATATAATTAAATGATTTTTTTAATAAATTTTGTTTAATTTTTGTTGAGAAAAATGAGCTCTATCCGAATATGTTAAAAAAGAAAAAAAATCTCTTAAAGTTTTTTAGTAAAATAAATTTATTTGAAAAAAAAAGTGTTCAGTTTTACCTGACAATTCGGATAAAACTGAACGTGTCAAAGTATTGGTAATTAATTATTATTTTAATTTTTCAAAATTGATCTGAACAGTAAGTTGTGAAAAGTAAATTATAGCAAAGATTTGTACAGGAAATTGTTAGCTTTTTAAAACTTAAGATAAGTTGAAAAAATATTAGCGTTCAGTTTTACCAGAAAATATGACTTTTTCAGTGATTCAGTTAAAGCTGTTTTTAGAAAATAACAATTTTATTTCTGAAAAAAGATTCTTGATCAGCGTAACTTTTACTACAAATCCATCTTTTTACTTTAATGTTATTTCCTATTTTTTTCGAGATTTTTACGACAATATAATAATAAAATTTAAAAAAATTAATACTCATGTTCAAACTTTTGAGTTTGCTACAAAATTATTAATTAATTTTTTTTTATGTCATTAGATAGAGCACAAAATTTTCTATATTATAAAACTAAAATAATTTTGTTTGAAACCAAATTTAGTCAAATTTATTAACATTTTCATAAATGTTTAATTTTCTCCGGTGTTCAGTTCTACCCCACTTTCTCTATTGAAATTATACTTATTAAATTAAATAAAATCAAATAAAAAACAAGCAAATGCATTTTTATCGCACATCAGCATTACTTCACTATTTCTTGTATTATGTACGCTTAAACAGAAACTCGTTTGGAAATGCTGTCTGCTGAAATTCGTTTAATAAACTGATTTTTAACATTATAATTATAATGCTCTAAATTAGTTTATTTAACGAATTTCAGATGAAAACATAATATCGGAAATAGTGGAGTAATGCTGGTGTGCATTAAAAATGCATTTATTTATTTTTATTCGTAATCATATTGACAATGCCCACAAACCCCCCTCCCCATCCTAACCCTTAGGACTCCACCACCCTACTACTACTGTCTGCTATTAAGTTCTTATTATATTAATACTCAATTAAAAACAATTAAAAACCCAGTTTTTAATTGTTTTTAATTGAGTATTAATATAATACTCAATTAAAAACTTAAAAAAAATTAAAAGACATCATCTATCTTCGACCGATAATTCCGAGAAAAACGCGTTAATCATTTTTACTACGAAATATATATTATTACATTATATAGGCATAAAAATATAATTTAAGTATTATACAATACTAATATGCTAAAAATGCTTATATTAAAAATTTTACTGTTAACTAAAATTTTAGCACTTTAAGACTATCCCCGACGGGCATTTGTTTTTAAAAGTTACGTTCTAAATGTGTTTTAAATGTCTTTTAAACATTAATGTTTAAAAGACGTTTAAAAGACATTTAAAATACATTTAGATCGTAACTTTTAAAAAAAATGTGATATCCTGATTTAGATCGTAACTTTTAAAAAAAATGTGATATCCTGAAAACAAACGGCCCGTCGGGCCGTTTGTTTTCAGGATATCACATCACTTTTTTTTTTGTAATTAAGTTAAAAGCTAAGGAAGAGTGAATTTTACACTTCTTTTTATTATAAATATAACGGAAGCACATATATCCCCGTTTAAAACAAATTTCTAATTTTTTATACTTTGTTAATTTCATTAAATCCTCCTTACCGCTTTTTAAATTCTTTTTTAAAAACTCTTAACTTAAAAAGTTATACTTAAACTTAAAAGTTAGTTAGCTATTTTATGATTACTTCCAAATAAGCAAAAAATCTATTTAGAAAAATTCTTTTTAAGTTTTTGAAAAACCCTTATTTACAAATTGTATGAATCAACATTCATTAATTAGTCATTTGGGAAGAAACCAACTAATAGTTTTATCAGTTGATTTAAAACTACAACAACTATGACAACAATAAAATTTTAAAATATCATACTGACGTTTCTGAGCTTAAACGTAATATAAATCTATTTGTATCTATATCATAAGCATGCTCACTTATTTTAAAAATTGGAGTCCTGGATACTACAACCACTAAACTAATGTCATTTTGTTGTAACTGAAAAATCATCCCATCACTTAGCTGCTTTGTGGCAGCAAAATCAGATATAAGGGTCCAGTCTTGAGACTGACTACTACTCACATAGCCCACACAAGGCTGATCGCATGTGTAACGTTCTAAAAAGGCTCTTGCTGACATGTCAAACATTATGCAGTGAGCTAAATGCTTCATAATAGATTCCAATGGATAATGTAACTGTTGACGAGTTGTACGTAAATATTTCTGCAGTGGACGTGCTAGGGTAGGAAATATTGCTTGAGCAGCTTCATCAGGATTCATTGAACCATTGGCTTTTTTACTAGTGTCAAAAGCATTAAGTCGCGCAATGTGACCAAATGCTTCCTCAGCTGCGGCCACAAGGCGAGCTTTCCGTTTTCTAACCCTTCTATCAATTTCTAACTCCTCATAAAAGCGATCATTGCGACCTTCTTTTCTTCGACCTAATGCTGCTGCTGCAATTACTGCTTTTGATGCTTGCTGAGAAAAATTTTTACCATTACCCATATCCATTTTATTATCTAAATCATAAAATTTAATATTTGAAAACTTGTTGATTTTAGAACGAGAAGTAGGACGTGGAAGGTATGGATTATATTCGTTAAAATCAATATAGTATTTCTCTAACACATTTACAGCAGCTTTTTGAATTGAACATTGACCTATCATATAGTGCTTTCTTGAACCATCTACATTTCGTATAACAGATACATTGTAAATATTCTCTTGGTGTCGAATCCACATCAATAGTAATGCCAAATAATGTAAAAATAGCATTGAATCAATAAAATATATTGCAAAAGAAACAATACCAGAGAGATCACTCGATTTTTTTCCAAATATTTGAATAACATAAAATAACCAAAACAAAGTTACAACCAAATATCCAATACTCAACATTCCAACCTTAAAAACATCAATTCTGGGCATGAATGCTTTAGTTGGGCGAAAGTAAAGAGCCCAAATTCCAACTAACAATACCAACTCCTTTACACCGATACTAATGTACATACCACCACAAGTCATTGCACAAGAGTCAGTTTTCCAATTGCTTATTAAATTAGGCATGACGAGAAAAGCAATAGGAGATAAAATTGCAAATATTCCAAGCCCAATGGAAAAAATTATAGATAATGTTTGTTTGAAGTTCAAACAGGAAAAATTTCTATGTTCTACATCGTCATCATCAAACAAACCCATGTCTACATCTTCCAAGTCTGTGCATACTGATGTTGCAGTTTCTAAAATTTATAAAGATATAAATTTTTATAAATGTGTGCGCATATATATATATATATATATATATATATATATATATATATATATATATATATATATATATATATATATATATATATATATGAGGATAAATAAGACTATTTTTGCTAAATTATCCTCAAATGCTAGTTACTTACAAAAATGAATAAACAACTCGAAGAATAATAAAAAAATAAAACAAATAAGCTTGTTATTAACAATGTCAAATAACATTTGACCTTACCTGTTATTGTGTTCGTTTCACCCCAATTATCATCTTGTGGGATTACTTGCACCTCTATCACGCCATCATCAAGATCATCCGCCATTCTTACTTAATCGTATGCAATTTAAATCATATGTAATTTAAGTTTTGTAATAAATAAAAAAAAACTGAGAAAAATTCTCTTTCACGAAATAAATTTCGAAGAACAAATTGAGGACCAAGTCGAAGCTATAGAGGTAAAATATTACTTATTTTTTTCAAATTTACTTTGTTTGTATCAAAACTCAAGCGAGAGTATTTCTTTATATTAAAATTTTTATAAACTCAATAAGTCCATTATTAATAAAATCTTACTTCTTTCGGCTTCGTTAGAACTGAAATAATACGATTGGTTCTTTTTGAAAATATTTTACTTTGTGTATTAAGACTGGTTTTTATCGTTACCAACCTCTGAAAAGAGTTTTTTTTCAAAATTTAAAGCGAGATTTTTAAAACTTATATAAATATGACAACATTCGGAAATAAAAAAGAAATTACAATTTTATTGGTAAGCTTGTAAAAGTTCAAGTGATTAAAAACGCTTGAGATTTAATCCATAATTTTACATATTCAATTTATAAGAAAAAAATTTGACTTTTTTTAAAAATAGACATTTCTATTACAATGTGGCGTCGAAATATTGAATGGAGACTTTATGAATAATAAATAAAAAAATTTTTTAAACAGATTAGTTTACTAGTTAAGCTTGACTTTTAAAACAAGCACATTTTTCTTATACCACCTTTTTAAAAATCAAAACAAGCAACCCTTCTTATATTTGTTTATTTACAAGAACAAGAAACACTCAGTCCAGCCTCGGTGTTTTTTTTTCTGAGTGGTTAGAATCTCACGTTGTTTTTGTTTGTTTTTCTTTAAATTATAAGTTTAACTTTATTGTTCTTTTGTTTTTTCGTTTATAAACTTCAAATAACAGAATTTATGTCTTATTTTTTTTTCGTCTGTGTTTGCTAAACTTTAAATCGATCGACTTAAATGGCTTTTTTAAGATTTCTATATTGTTATTTAAATAATTGCTGGAGTCCTTTTAGGTGGCATTAAAATAAAAAGCGGATATAGCTAGAACTTAAGTTTGCCAATTTTATTGCCCTATTAAGTAAATAAGATTTATAAAAAACTTTAAAACTCTTTATTTATTCAACCAAGGTATCTGTGATCAACGTGAAGGGAACATTTTTTGATCTTTATTCATAAGACCCAATTAAAATAAGTAAATATCACTTAAAAACTTTTTCCGACGTCCAAGTTCAAGTTTGTTTGAGAAAAAAATTCTTTTTTAAAATTTAAGCAATTTCTTTAAGCAATAAAAAGTTGCTAGATTTCCAAGTAAAAAGATCTTTCAAGACAAAAGGGATAAATAACTTTTCAATATGTAATAGAAATAAAATTAGCCAATCATATTTTAGGATCGTGTGACAATTGTCATAGAGAGAGACCATAAAACGATGTTGCAAGATAAAATTTGTTAAGCGACCAATGTTTCCATTTGGTCATGCGACCATTTTGAATATAACCTTAAGAAAAACGATCGGGAAAAATTGACTATAGGAAAAATTGACTATAGGAAAAATTGACTAGATTGCACGTTTTTATTTTGTAATATCATTTTAAATTTAATCAGAGGTGATTTTACGGGTGTGTGTGTTGGTTGGAGAGCGTTCCACCCGCCACCCCCAATTAAGGTGGTTTTCAAGTTATGATCGCGTATTTGACTCAATTCAGTCGGGTAAATTTTACTTTTGAAGACCTTTTTTTTTTTTTTGAAACCAGTCAGTACTTTTTAAAGATTCCCCCTCTCCCTCATTTTATTCGTAGAATTGCCTCTGATTTTACTGATTTTCATCAATTATTTTAATTTTTTTACGTCAACTTTACAGTGTATATCTTTTATTCTTCTTTTGATTGGCGATCTTTTGTTTGTATATATTTTAGTATTTCATAGTTCCTGGTTATTAATTAACATAATTTTTTTTGTGTTTAAACTAATTTACTTATTACTTTGATAGCATTTACAAGCCATATATAAAACAAACCATAAGTCATAAGCAGAAAATATGAAATTATATAACCATTTCTTTTCAATAAAAGACACTTCTCATGTTTATGTAACAAGTATATTTTATGTGTCATTGTAATGAATACATGCTGTTAAAATAAAAAATTTTTTAAAAGTTATTCAGAATAATAGTTTTAAATATTTTCATACATTTGAGTAAATTTCATTATTAAATAAATTACATAAATATAACGATATTTTCAAAGTAAAAACATTAAAACAAAAATGCGATAAAAACTTTTCTAAAATTAAAAAACAAAAAGCAAAAGGTTTTATAAATCTCGCTATTCTAAATCTAACTCTAAATGTAAATTCTTTATTTAGATATTCTTTAAGATTCTAAGTATTACCAAGTTAAAATATTTATTTTTAGCAATGTTATAACAAGACACTAAATAATAATAACGTAAAATAATTAAAAAAAATAATAGAAAAATAGAAAACTGAAAAACAAGATTTTATTAAAGAAACTGTTGCTTATTTCATGTACCCCAATACTCAACTTCAAGAGCAAGAAGTTCTTCCTCCAATAGTGAATACTTTTAAAAGGTTCTGATTGTTCTTTGATTATTTAACCACTTTACTTAAAGCAGGAAATTCATCTGGCAAAAGTGCATACTCTCGACAGATCGGGCATGTTCTTTGCTCGTTTAGCCAGCAACTTATACACTAAAAGATGTAAAATCAAAAATATATTATAAATTATATTATAGCGACAACAATAATAGTAACTTAAATGACATTTTTTTGAGACAAGTTTTCGACTAACACCCATTCTCAAGTTGTATATAGCAAACAAGTTGTAAAAAACAAATTTTAATGGCAATTATAAATTTCAAAACTAAAAATGAATAAAAATTAACTTGATAAATAAAACTTAACAAATACATCATAAACGACATTTATCTTTAAAAAAGTATTTTTTAAGCTGGTAACGAACTCTATCTAAATTTAAAAACAGGAAAAACTAAAAAAACATATGCAGCAAATAAACAAGATTTAGTAGCAAACATTACGAAGTAGGTAAAACTCATATTAGACAATAAATTGTACAAAAGTTTGTTGAAAATTCCTTTCTAGGTTACTAGGTTTTTGCTGACAGTTGTACAAACCCAGCCGAAACAACTCAGAAAAAAGTTACTCTTGGTTTCTGTTGTGTGTTTAAAATCTTCTAAAACAAAAAGAATAACACGTGCCAAAAATGGTTTTCATTCCGTGAAATCAACTATTACTATTCACCAAAAATACCAGTTAAAATATTAATGGTTTTACCGATACGGAAACGTAGTATTATATTATATAAATTTCCATGAGAAATGTGAAACCGTTGATATTTTTGATATTTAAATTTGACTTTAAAACCTCTAAAAAAACACGTGTTAAACTCGCCCGTAATATAAACGTATTTTTGGTTAACAACGACTGGAAAGCAGGATGTGCAGCTTTAATTAAGAAAGATATGGATCGTGCAATTTTATAGGCTCCTTGTCGGCAGGAAAACTTTTTACCATTGTTTTAGGCAATCTTGTACATTAGTAACATAATATTTCTGTCCTGTGCAACCCCTAAATATTTTTTATTTCAGCCCACTTTTTTTTTACCAGTAACATGTTAGTTAGTGAAAAATAACTTACTAGAAGTTTTCGAATGAATTTTCAAAACCTGACGGTGAAATCTTAAAAAATGTTGAAAAATAGACGCGAAAACCGCAATTTACTAAAACTAGGTAGCTGTGCTAAATGTTTAATTGTCTAAAAATTTTAGAATAAGTATTTTTTAATGATTATGCCCCTCATATAAAAAGTTTAACTCAAAATTAAAAAATATATATATAGAAATGGGAGACCCTAATGTATGGTCTTTAAGATAAAATTATTTTAAACTATTGAACATTTGGTGGGTCGCAATTACAATCAATATACAAAATAAAAACATAGCTAAATACTACTATTTTTTTTATTCATAAACTGAATCATTTTTGAAACTTTTCTAAAAAAATTTATTAAAAATAACTAGTTAAAAAATAGTAGAGAATTTTGGACCCCCCTAATATTATGCTTTCTAACCGCTCAAATAAAGCTGTTAGAAATGATTCGACTATCTCAAAAACTTTCCCAAACCATATGAAGCAAGCTTAAGGAGAAGACTAGCATTCCAAACCTTATCGAAAGCAGTGATAGAACAAGATCAAAAACCTTATTGATTTACTATAAAATATTGAACATCAAGTGAAGAGCATGAAAAAATTTTTTATGCCTGATGATGGTCTTAACTTATTAGACCAAAATATTGCAAAATACAAGAAATAGTTAGAAGTGCTTTTGGTTTTAGTATCTTATTTCATAATCAAATACAAAAAGAAATGTCATTGAAACAATTTAAACTTTTGAAATAGCAAAACTAGCATGATTAAAATAGACATAACGGAGATAACAAACATAACAGAGATGCTCAAAAACCAACAAGTTTAAACATTTAAATCACAAACTTGTTCAAGGTGATTTAAAGTTCCATAAGACCTTTAGTTTGTTTCTTTTTTGAAAATTAAACTTTTTTTATACTTTAATACATGTACCCAAAAATGTATAAAAGATATCAAAACTTAGTAAATAGAGCATTTAAAACACAAAATATGAATAGAAGTAAATTTAATATCTTTTTTCTAAAATATAAAGTAAAACTTTATTTGAGCAAAAAAAAATTTTACTTTTCAATAATTAGTTTGAACTAAAAAAAAAATTACCGCTTTGTGAAAAATATGACCACATTGTAAAGTTACAGTGGTTGCAACACTCATATCAACAAAACATATTACACATGCTTCATCATTTCCAAAAATAGAATTCTTTTTTTTATGAGTTGTAACTGTTTCTTTCCATGTGGTACACTCTTGGTTAGCACGAGTTCGTTTTGTAGGTGCTATAACAAAGCAAATTCATTAGTCTAATAAACCCCCATTTTTCAATGAATGCCACAGTATATAAAAAATGTTAACAATAAACATTAAATTTTAAAGAAAATAGCAAACTAGTCATGTGATTGGTCTCATTTTTAGTAACTCTTTCATTCTAAAATAAAACAAAATTAGAAATTAACAAATTTGAACAATCACACCATTTGTGAAATTGGGGGAGGGGGGAAGGGGTGCAAGTGTGTGTGAAGATGTGCAGATTAGCTCTACTTTTTGATTTAAAATTTTGAGCAAGCTGGATTTACCATTAATTTTTTACTTTATAACAGAAAACAGAAGCCAACAAAAATATTTACTACATTTTATATAAAATATTATCAATTCTAATAAATCGTACATTATTTTGATTTAAATCTATTTTAGTATCTTAAAAGTTATGTTTTGCATTTAAAAGTTTTCTTAAATTTTTACATGTAAATATTATTAGATAAAAAAAAACAAAAAAAAAACAAACATATTAATACATATATATTTATATATAATTTTTTATATAAATTTATCTTTGTATATTTTAATAAAATAAATTAAATATATAGAGTAAAAATACCACAAACCGGACAGTGCACAAAAGTGAACACTTATGGGAAAAACTAAATTTCTTCACTAAAAATAAAGATATTCGCAATTATTGAAAAAATTTTAATTTTTAGAGTGTGAAAAATTATAAAGTTTCAAAAAAAAATTATTAAAATGATTGCTAATAAAGATATTTAAGTTCAAATAAAATCTAACCCTATAAAATCAAACTTTTTTCTGGAAATTTCTGGATCTTAGAATGAAATTAGGTTCATGAAAGATTTTAAAAGACGACTTAAAAACAAAGGAAATTTTTTTAGAAATTTTTTTCTTATTCCAAATATAGCTTTAGACTTTCGAAATCTTACTCTGGTAAAAAGTTATGATAGAAACAAGATTTTCTTTACTTTTCACTTTAAAGCGGACACAATAAATCCCCTTATAATCAATTAAAATTTAATAGGTAAATCTGTTTGTTTTTTTTTCACTGAAATTGAATATTTTAATTATATTAAAATTAATTTTTTTAATTATTTTTTCACACTGACTGAATTTTTTTTTATTTGGGTTTTTTAAGTTGTCACACTTTCGTGTTAATTAATTTTGTACTTTTGCACATAAAAAGTACACAAAGTAACCACAAAAGTGGTTTCAATTGCGTTTTCGTTTCGTTAAAAAATCGTTTCTTCAATTTCAAAAATCTCTATAAATCTGTAACTGAATTGAATTTACTAAACTTAAAATGGAAAAAAATTAAACAAATGAAAAGCCTTACACTGAGGAGACATTAAAAAGCGCATTGAATATGATTGAATTGACAAGAGTCGCAGGTCAATTATACCGCATACGAAAATCAAATAAGACTTTAGTAGTTGGTAGTGACAATACAACAAAATTGAGCCCTTTTTATTAAGTTAACCTTAGTTCACCTTTTTCAGATGCTTGGCAATTAAAGCTTTGGTAGACAATTAGATCAAGCCTAAAGTTTAGTGAGAGACAATTTAATTGAAAATGATGAAACGTGTTTGTTCAAAAATGGAACGCCTGGTCGCAAATGGTACAAAGGATTTATGAGTCGATGGCACTCAGAACTAAGTGAAAGAACAGCTACTTACATTGCATCCTTGAGAGCAGGGTCATGCACACCAGAAATTATTACCCATTATTTTGATGTTTTGAAAAAACATTTTGATTTAGCAAAAAAAGGTTTTAGTAAAGCCATGCATTTAAGGAATTGTGATGAAACTGGCTTCAATGGTGACAAAGGCAAAGCGAAAGTAATTATAAGAAGAGGTAAGAGGTGCAAAGCTCCACAAAGCTGATGGATTCCTTCTACCACCTTTTATTGTTTACAAATCAAAGAATCGACTCTATGATGATTGGATTAAAGGAGGCCAACCAAACACACTTTACACAACATCACTATCTGGTTGGATGGAAAGTAATCAATTTTTGCAGTGGCTCGATGAAATGTTAATTCCTTACACTTAAAAAATTTGTGCTCAACATATTTTACTTTTGAATGGCCACAGCACACACGTGTCATTAAGTGTAGCCTTAAAGTGTAAAGAAAACAATATAAAACTAATTTGCATTCCCGCCCATTCATCTCACATTCTGCAGCCTCTTTATGTTGGTGTATTTTTCATGTCTCTTCATGTTGGTGTAATTTTCCTAAGTCTTCTTGCACAGTTGTATAGAAGCAACAAAGCTTACACTCATACTCAAAATATTGCTGGTTTTGAAAACACTGGGCTTTTTCCATTAAACCAAGACAAACATTGACAAATCAAAATTACAAATTTGTCAAATTTTTAATAACACTTTAATAACATTATCAGCAGTTACAAAATCGCAGCCCAACTTCTTTGCCTCAAACTGCTTAACAAACACAAACCTTAATTCTGCGTGCAACTACAACTTTAATTCCAACTTTAAATTTAACCTCTCAAGAGGAATTGGCGACTTGTGTAAAAATCAGTCTTAAAAGAGCTCTCTTGAAGCAATTTCAATTCCAAAATGTTTACAAGCAAAAACCTGCAAAAAAAAAAGCCAGAAATGTCAGAACTGTGGTCAGGCTTTTACAGAAGAAGCGTGTGAACCAGTTAAGATAAGAAGAAGACAAAAAGCTATTAAAATAAACATATGTTGAAATTGCAGCAGCAGCAGAAGTAGAAACTCCTACCAAGAAAGCCAAAAAAAAAGTACAAAAAGTGCAAAAATTGCCCAAAGGTTTTTGAAAAAGAAAAACCAGAGATGCTAGTTTTATGGAAAACTTGTGAAAAATCAATTTGTGGTTTGTGGCTTTGTGAAACTTGTCTCCCAAAAAGATATATAAAAGGCGAAGAATTCTTTTGCACAAAAAGTTGCAGAACTTAGTTTATAAATTTTTTATTTTTATTTCAAGCTCAAGCTTGCTCATGTGTTTTATTTATTTTTTTCTAGTTTTTTTTGTTTGTATTATTATTATGTGTATTTTTTAACATTAAAAACAAAAAAATTGAATTAATCAATTTATCTATATTTTTTTATATGATTTGGACCTGTTTGCTTTTAGGGATAATTTTACAAAAAGCAAACATTTTTTTTTAAAAAAAAAAATCTTATTTTCCATAGAAAGTTAAATTTTTTTTTTACACTGCATAATTGTTCTAATAAACAACTATATTCCAGAAAAAAAATTCTACAATTTCTTAATAGTAAAAAAAGTTATATAGCTTTTTGTGAAGAGTGTCTAGTTTGCGTTACTTTTTATTTTTTTAAATAATGTATGTATTTTTATATAAGTTTATATTTATATATTTTAATGAAATAAATTTTTAAATATATATTTTTAAATAAAATATATATACCTTCATATAAATTTATATTTATATATTTTAATAAAATAAATTATATACATTTTTTATTTATAAAAAAAATATATAAACTAGTAATTTCCTTCTTCTGAAGCCTTGGAGAGATAAATTAAAAAAAAAATCCACTAAGAGCCTGCATATTAAAATAAAAAATTGTTCCCTTACTTTTTCAAGCAAAAAGACTATTACAATAATTCTAAAACAAGATACTAATGCAAAAAGATAATTTTGCTACCTTTAAAATAACAAATCCAAAAATTTTTTAACCCAAAACTTTTTACAATTTATGAAATTATATTTGAAATATTTTATTTATAATAGAATAAATTTAAAACAAATCAATGAAATCTTAAGCAACCTTATATATTAAACAACTCCTTTATCTTTTTTAAAGGGTGGGATATCACTCAAAATTCAATTGAAAACAACAAAATAAAGAAGTAAAAATACCAACTATATATATATATATATATATATATATATATATATATATATATATATATATATATATATATATATATATATATATATATATATATATATATATATATATATATATATATATATATATATATATATATATATATATATATATATATATATATATATATGTATATATATATATGCATATATATATATATATATATATATATATATATATATGTATATATGTATATATATATATACATATATATATATATATATATATGTATATATATATATATATATATATATATATATATATATATATATATATATATATATATGTATATATATATATATACATATATATATATTTATACATATATATACATATATATATATATATATATACATATATATATATATATATATATATATATATATGTATATATATATATATATATATATATATATATATATATATATATATATATATATATATATATATATATATATATATATATATATATACATATACCTGGTTATTCAGACTCTTTTTGATCATTTCAGAAATGTTATTGATAAGTATATTAATTCGCACTCCTGATAACGATCCACTATTTAACTTTCTGTACTCTTTCACATGATAACCAAGTTCATCACTAATATAAAAAGATAAAAATAAATAAATAAAAAAACACAACTTGAATACAGCTGTCAAAAGTTATCAGCCATTTAAGTCACATTAATACATCATGATTGCTAAAGTCACATAGTGATTGTCATCATAGTGATAAACAGTGATTAGAAATAATCAAAAAATGGCATTAATGTCAGATTTGCAAAAACCCTATGTAAAATGTTCTGATAATGAAAATAGTTGCAAACCATATTTTCATATTTTAAAAATGACTTCTTGTTTGAACGACCAGCTGCTCTAGCAACTGCTTTTTTTTTTCTTTTTTTATAAGAAAATATTTTGAGTGAAAACTTTACTAAGTGAAAACTTTAAGTAAACTTTTTAACTTATTTTTTTTCCCTCAAAATACAGCTGTGAAATTTCCAACTATTAAAATTAAGAATATTAAAAAGATTTTTATATGAATTCAGAGTTTAATATAAATTATTGTATAATATTACATTTCTTGCTCTAGAAATAAACAGAAAGATCATTTTTAGACAAATATCAGCATATAGTTTAATATAATATATATATGATCTTAAAAGGCAAAAAATATAGTATATACTGTTTATATTTTTACTATCCCAATCTTTTTTTTGCAATCATAAAATATAGATGGTTTGTCATTTGACATCTGTTATTAACATAATGTCATCCTTTAAATTGATATAGCTTCAAAATCTACTTTAAGTTAAAAGAATTTTCAAAAAGTCTACATATTGGCTTTAACATTGTCTAAATAAAGAATAAAGAAAAAAACTTCTTAAAAGAAACTTAAAAAAAACTTCTTTTGCAACTGGTGATGTTATTAAAAGGTCTGAATGTTTAGAAATTTTAGAGAAAAAAATTTACAAAAACTTAAGGTGGTCAAGAACAAAAACTATGAATTACATACAAATAAAAAATAAAGGATGTTCAGTGATCTAAGTATATTTTTCAATAAAAGTCAATTTCCTGGTTAGAACATAAAATTAACTTGAATTTAAAGAACTCAAACTCTCAGACAAATCAGAAAAGCCAGAATTAAAAACAAACAAACAGCATACATTATTTTTAATAAGAACAACATTAAACAATAGCAATTTCAAATCTGCCTGAAAAAGCAATACAAAGTACAAGTACAAAGTATATACTCAAAATAGCAATATATAATTTACAAATAGGTAAACAAATAGATAATAAAAATTAAAAAAAAATTATTAAGTACATTAACAAGATTAACAATGGGTATATGATATAACCAAAAATATTAATATATTTTCTTTTTTATTTGTTTGATATTTAATATCAAAGAAATAAAAAAGAAGTCTACTGAATACGAAAATGTTTATTTAATAAACTATACATTATAATTTTACTGAATCCCAGTAAGATTGGGGATAGAATCTCAGTAATGATTATATATATATATATATATATATATATATATATATATATATATATATATATATATATATATATATATATATATATATATATATATATATATATATGATGGGGATAAGATTGGAAAGTAAATAAAGAAGTGCAGATATTTATTTTACAATTATCTTCCAATTATCTTGTACCTTACATCTAAAAAAATTGTAGACTAAATTATATGTACATCTCTGGCAAGAAGGTAAATGTGTTATTACAAGATTTTCTAATTTATGCTGTTCAAATAATAGAATCACAAGAGGCACTAATTGTATCTAAAATCAATAATAAAGAATTGAGTTGATTTTTGTTGTAAATTGGGGATTTGATAGAGCCAGTAATTTTTTTTAACTCAATCAAGTTTGATACATTATTTTAAACTTTATCTGATGATTCGCTTCTTACTGTTATAATGATACCAAAAAGACTTCTTTTGGACTGACTTTATCTCCGCACCACTTACTACTACCCTAAAGCTGATTTGGACTTTTTTGTGATTTTCTTCGTGACAGTTAGGGTGATGTCTTTTATCTCTTCACTGATAAATGCACCTCCTATGTAACCTACTGGGTCCAGGCAGGTAAGGAAGCTTTTATTTTTTCTTGTTGGTTCCAAGTCAAGCCTAATTCTACACCACAGTTTTCACTTTCTTGTGCAACTGCTATATTTAATTGTAATTATTTTTTTTCATCTTTTTCAAAAAAATAACTCTCTTGAGAACAAACTCCCATTTATTATTGCAAGAAATCAATGTAAAAAAAGTTCTGTCTTATGCTAAACTCCATTATTCCCAGTTTACTAAATCTCATATCTTAACTCAAAAGTTACGCTCTAGAGACGTTGAAAATCTTCAACAGTGTTATTAGCAAAGGTCTAATTCATGAGAACTATCTTATTATTATAGATAATATAAAATTGTTTGCAATTTAATTTTAACTTTTTTTCTATTTTGACTCTTGAATCTAAACACTTATTGAAAAATTTGAATTTATTTGAATTTATTTGAAGGCAGAATCTAAAAGAAAATAAATGAAAAGGTGTTACAAAAATAACAATTTTAACTTTTGTATTTTATTTTTATTGAAACTTGGTAAGTTAATAAAAAACACTGGATTTAAATGAGAATGCTTGTGTTACCTTCTATTTAGTCTAAGCCTCTAACTATGACAAAACAGCTGCTTAACATTAAAATGGTATATATTTGAAGTTATCAGCAAAGCATATATGTCGAACACAAGGTTGTTATTATTCATTTTTCTTGTTGACATTTTTATTAAAAAACTCTAACAAGACTGCAAGCAAACACTAATTACATTGGGAGTTAGCAAACAATTAATTAAAAATTATGACAACAGTTTTCAATACCAGGACGAATATGACATTTATAGAAGTAGAGAACAAAATCAGAAGAAGAAAATGGTTGACATAAGTTAGATTTTATCTAATGTACAACAAAACAGTTAACAAAAAACAATAGAACAATAGGATCAAAATCTGTATAGATCAGGGGGGGATCCAGGGGAGGATCCAGCATTTTATGGTCTTTAAGATAGCTAACCTCCAAACTCCAAACAATTATGTCTATACTTATGTCAAATAAGGATGCTTTGCAAAAAATTGCCCCTCAATTTAAGCTGACTTGTATCATTAAAGTGACAGGAAGAGTGTGATCATTTGGTTCAATATATGAATAAAAGAAAAAGTTTTTTCAAATTTATTAAGTTTATTATATAAACAATTAATTTTGGCTAAATAAATCTATTTATTTTCTGAATTTTAGTAAAGGAGAGGAAAAGAAGATTGGTGAAACTGGCCTAATCAAACTCTAATATCCCAACAAGACACAACATTTTGCAAATATTGACACAAAATCATTTAATTCTATTTTAAAATTTTATGGGGATAATGCAATTTTAGAATTTAAATTATTAAAGTTTTAAAAAACTTGAAGGTTATAAGAACATTTTTAGGATACAAATATTAATACAAAACAAACTTAACTTTCTTTCTTACTTTTTACATATAGCATTTTACAATATCAATAGTATTATTTACGAAATGACCATATGAGTCACTGAAGTTCATATTTGAAGTAAGGTCTTCTGATACTATCAAAAAACTTGAAATACCAGAAAAGCCCAAAAAATAACAAAAATATTTATATAAATTTTATTAAAATAAAAATTTACAAAAAATATTGACAATGCTACATATTAATAAACTTATTTTAAAAAACACAACTTTATGGATTATTTTATTAGAGAATTTCATGTTTTTGAATGTTATTTTTATTTCACAAGAAAAATAAACACATAGAAGAGGTTTTTGTCCTACAAAACCTCTCGTATGTGTTTTTGGAACCATTTTCCTCATTACAACTTGACATTTCATCGTATACCCAAAGATGATTTTGTAGAAAGAAGCAAAGCCAGATACAATGTCTATTAAATTTTTTGGTTTCATTTGTAAAGGAATATTGTAAACAAATTCCAAAACAGCATTCCACTATTATACCAGTGCTGATAATATGGGGCATTGTGCCCTATAACATGGACTTCTAAAACCTGTTTAATGGCTGAGTTGGTAAAAACTCATGATCCTTAAACACATCTAGTCCGCTGAATTCAAACAGACAAAGTTTCTTTTGAAAGACCTTAAATTACTAGGCAGTTCAAAGAAAAACATCCTTTTTCTTTTTTGATACAATTCTGCATTTTCCCCCTCAGATCTTGTTATAGGATATGCTCCATCTATTATTCCAATATATCCTGGAAACTGTCAAAGTTTGTAAAATCTAAAAAATTTCAAAATACTGTTTATATATAAATAAAACTTCAATTTTATAAAAAGAACCAAAAGCTGATATATATCATCTATAGTATTATATATATATATCATCTATAGTATTATATATATATATATCATCTATAGTATTATATATATATATCATCTATAGTATTATATATATATATCATCTATAGTATTATATATATATATCATCTATAGTATTATATATATATATATCATCTATAGTATTATATATATATATCATCTATATATATATATCATCTATAGTATTATATATATATATATCATCTATAGTATTATATATATATATCATCTATAGTATTATATATATATATATATCATCTATAGTATTATATATATATATATATATCATCTATAGTATTATATATATATATCATCTATAGTATTATATATATATATCATCTATAGTATTATATATATATATCATCTATAGTATTATATATATATATCATCTATAGTATTATATATATATATCATCTATAGTATTATATATATATATCATCTATAGTATTATATATATATATATATCATCTATAGTATTAAATATATATATCATCTATAGTATTATATATATATTATCTATAGTATTATATATATATATATATATATATATATATATATATATATATATATATACATATATATATACATATATATATATATATACATATATATATATATATATACATATATATATACATATATATATATATATATATATATATATATATACATATATATATATATATATATATATATATATATATATATATATATATATATATATATATATATATATATATATATATACATATATATATATATATACTATATATATATATATATATATATATATATATATATATATATATATATATATATATATATATATATATATATATATATATATATAAACACACACACATATACTTATAATTTTATTAATAGCATCTTTTAAATAAAACTGTAATTATAATAATACTATAAGTATAGTTTATATTTATAAAATTATTAGATACACAATTATGTATGTATGTATGTATGTATGTATGTATGCATGTATGTATGTATGTATGTATGTATGTATGTATGTATGTATGTATGTATGTATGTATGTATGTATGTATGTATGTATGTATGTATGTATGTATGTATGTATGTATGTATGTATGTATATATATACATATATATAAAAGTCAAAGATAATATTAGATAATAGTTCAAAAAACTTTTTGAACTTCAAAAAACGATTTGAAATCTGATTTTTCGAGAACGAATTCATTTCAAGTTTTTTTTCTTGCATTACACTTTAGTCAGACTTCAGATTTGAAGTATAACTTGAAATTTTAAGTTTGCTTCTTGCATTCAGAAAAGATTTTTATTTTCTCAAGTAGGCTTTTCAAGTCTAACTTGAAAACGGCCGGTTTTCAAGTATAGCATGATTTCAAGTTTGCTCTTTACATTTGCTCCAGTCAAATTTTAGACTTAAAGTATGACTTTAAATTTCAAGTTCGTTTCTTGCATACCACCCTAATTCTCTTTAAACTATTTAACAAGTGCTTCACTGAGTCTTGTTTTCCTGCCTGCTGGAAAATGGCATCAGTGGTTCCAATTTTCAGTAGCTCTGGAGAATATTCTGACCCCTCCAACTATCGCTTGATCAGTCTGCTCTCTTTTATAAGCAATGCTTTTGAGCCTTTGATTAACAAATTTCTATTTTCCCATCTCAAGTCAAATAAGTTACTGTCAGACAACCAATTTTGTTTTTTATCTTCTCATTATAAAGCTGACTATTTAACTGCTATTACTGACAGATTCTATCAGACATAGGATAAAGGCAGCATGGCAAGGGCTGTTGCTCTTGACATATCTAAAACCTTTAATAAAGTTTGGCATGCTGGTCTACTCCATAAGCTTGCTTCATATAGAGTATCTGGGAAAGTTTTTGAGATTATCAAATCATTTCTTTCTAACCACTTTAAAGTCCTTGAAGGCCAAAACTCTTTAATTCCAGTAACTTCTGGGGCACCTCAAGGTTCTACCCTTGGTCCTGTTTTGTTTCTTATCTACATTAATAATCTTCCTGACAAACTTACATCTTAATTGGCTCTACTTGGCGACAACTCAACTTTATATTCCTGCCTTGACAAAAAGTCTTCTCTATTTAATCGCTTAGAACAGGAAGCTAATCTTAAACTTGATCTCACTTCTGTAACAGATTGGGACTTGCAATTGATTGTGAATTTTAACTCCAACAAAATCCAGTTATTTACTGCAAACAATTATCGCAACACTCATGACATTCCTATATTATCGAATTACTTTCCTACTGAGTCCTCTTCGTTTATTCACATAGTTTATTTTATTGCACTTTAGAGTTGTCTCCTATCTTCACGTTTTCCTGACAACCTACAACTTTTCAAGTCTTCTTTTAATCGTTTTCTTGCTCTTTAACTATATTCTTTGTTTTCTAGTAACTCCCAACTTAATAGAGGTTGCTTGCAGCCTTATTGAGATTGAATTAGAATAATAATAAAAAAATAAACTTGTTATTCTTGTAAAGTGTGGTAAAAGATGATTCATTAAATATCTATTTTATTTGTTCATATAAATCAGATATTAAGGAATAATGAGAAAAAGGAAAAAAAATATAGATTTTGTGAAAACTAAAAAAAAGTTAATATAAAATTCTACGAAGAGCATTATGCACCAATGAAAAGTTCTTATAGTATAAAATTCCTATTTGTATTTATAAAATTTTAGCTTACAGAGCTCAAATTGTTGTTGAACTAATTTTTGTGGTTAGGATGCTAAAAAAATTCAGATAATGATAAAAAAAAACTTATAGAATTCACAACTTAATGATATTTTTTGTTGAGGCTTAGAAATACCAGACCCTTATATTTCCTTATATTTATTTTGAAAAGATATCCAAAGTCTGTATCTAAATCAGTACTACCAGAAGAGGTATTGCAACTTTTACTGATTGAAAATTTCATAATAAATAAGGATGTTAGTGAAGTGGTTACCTAAGGTTAGGAAGATGAACCTGAGTTAATTGATGTGTATAGAGAATTAGATTGTTAAAAAAAAAGAAGGAAAAAAGTTTTAAAACATTTTACAATTAAAAGTAGTTGTTCTCAGGAGGGTCAACATGTGGGACAACAGGTGGGTCAACATGAAAACCTGTATTGGATTAAATGAAGAAGATTTGAAGTTTAAAATATTGATGAAAAATTAATTTGGGCTAATACTTCCTAATACAGAAAGTAATCTACATTTACTAGAAAATAAATGTCTGTTTACACAGCAAGAAATGTAATTTTACAAAATACTTTATATTAAGCTATAAAAGTCTGTTTCTCTTCTCATTCATAATGGCTGACTATTATACTTATAACATTTATTACTTTTTGGTAACAACATTTCAGTTCACCGTTCTTGATGCTAGAGGTAAAAAAAAGTTTTTACCTCCATTATCAAGAAACAGAGAATTGAAATGTAATTTTTTAAAAATAAATAATAAAAAAAGTCATTTTTAAAATTATTTTATATAATTATAGATTTTAATAAAATTAATTTTAATTAATTTTTTGTGTGGATTATTTCTTTTATTTTTTTTTAAGATGATTCTACAGGTCATGATGTCACAGGTCATGATGTCACAGGTCGTACAGTTTATGATGATAATTCTATTAACATGTTACTTGATCATTCTAATGAAGGTTTCCTCACACACAGGTAACATTTCACACACAGGTCACACTTCACACACAGGTCACACTTTATACATAAAAAAACATCACACAAAGATTACACCTCACACACAGATCACCTTTACACACAAAAACACTTCACAGTTACACTTTAGAACAATTACTTTCAAAATATTTTTCTCATTTTTCTAGATAAAGCATACTCTAGATAACACCCTGTTGTTTTTTTCTTCAACAGTAAACTTGCAAACTATTTAATCCTGCTAACTTATTGATGCATTATTTCATATGATACACTATTATTATGCGTGTTTTACATACTACATAGTTATCATGTATATTTCACTGCATAATCATTATGTATGTTTTATATATACTATATAATAATAATGAATGTTTTAAATATTATATACATAATTATCAAATTAGTTTCATACATATTTGAAATAAGTATGAAGATCTTTATTTCAAATATGTATGATCAATATCAAATGCCATTATCATAAAATTAGAAAAAGTATGTTTCCTATTGGTCATGTATTAGTACAGATTTCATTTGTCTTGTATTGGTAGTAAATTTTTTATAAAATTAGAAAAGCATGTTTTGCTTTTCTAATTTTTTAAACTATTTTAAAAACTGAATTTAAATGAAATCATTTAAAAAAAAAAAATTATGAAACAATTCCTTACCGCGATAAATTAGGAAATAGTGGTACAAGACCCAATATTATCTTATCAAACATTTTTTTATTCTTTAAACCACTGCTTGTTGGAGATTTTTTAACATCAGGTTTGTTATCTGATAACAAAATAGCATTTAAACACAAAACCAATTATATATATATAAAAATACGTACATAGAGTATTGAGATCATATAAGTATAGTATGTATGTATACATTTGGGTGGTTTGAAAAAAATATTTTTTTTAAGAAGTGCATATTGGAACCTCCCATTCTTATCCATATACTAAAAAGAAAATTTGGTAATAATCTGAGGTGACTTGAAGCATTTTTAGAGGTTGCACAAGATTCTTAAACATCAGACAGATCCCTAATATTATCAAAAAAAAAAAAAGTTCTTCAAAAGTATGTTGGGTCTCAAAAGAAGCAAAATTTTATAAAAATTTCAAAAAAATTTTTATATAAAATATTTTATATTTCACTGCCTAAAAAATTACATTTTAAACTAAGAATAAAAGTATGCATTTTTGCAAAAAAATTTTATTAAAATTTTTTTTCTTAATAATTTTTATAAAATGATGATTATTTTTGAATTTTTTATATAAATTTGCTTCATTTGAGACCCAACAAGACATATTTTTTTATATTAATATTAGGAACCCATTAAATGTTCAAGGGTCTTGAGGCACCCTTAAAAATATTTTTTATTCAAAAAACTTTTAAATTCAATGTTATTTTATCATATAGAACACATTAAGGTGGAAGCTGCAGATATTTTCAAAAAAATTTTGCTTATTGAACTACACTCAAATATATATAGGGAAGAGTGGCACCATGACACTGGTTTTTGATTTGTAACAAATTTTTTAATACACTTTTTTTTTTAAGCCATTGGTTTAATTTGTAAAATGAATTTATACCCACAAAAAAATTTTTATAAATTTATAACAGGTTAAACTAGTTTCACAAAATATAACAGGTTAAACTTGTGAAACTAGTTAAAGTAAAATTAGAAATCTGTTTCAAGGTACCCCACCCATGGGTGGTACTCCACCTCAATTACCCCACCCATGGGGTACCTTGATACAAACTACAAGCATCATTAAAAAAGTAAATAAAAAAGTTTTTTTCAAAACATAGCTATAGTAGTAATTGTTTCACTATATGAAAGTGGTTTTCACAACTCTTAAGATGCCTCCACAACTACAATGTTTCATGGTGCCCCATGTATCATAGTGCCCCACTCTCCCCTATATATATTTTAGGTCTGTGTATATATATGCATATATGTATATATGTATATATATACATAGTACACAAACACATTAGGGTTATGACTTTTTTGTAACCCCATGTTCCTGGGTCATAAATTGATCAGCATTTTTGTACTAAAGTAATGAAAAAAACATGAATTTAATTTTCTTGTTGAAAAAGGTCACCCACAAACTATAAATTTGAATTTACCATAAATGCATATTGATAAAATTTCAAAAAATTTTATGATTATTATTTTTTAAATCTAATTTTTTGTAGTTGTAAACCGTTTTTTTGTAGTATCATAAAACTTCGAAAAAATATTGAGTAAAAAACATTCAGCTTAATTAAAGCGTAATTAACAATTCTTATGTTTGGAACAATTATATGTGTGCAGAACAATTCTTATGTTCTGCACACATATTTGTTCTGGGAATTTCCAGCCTCAATGGTTCTTGATTCCAAAACTTTTTCACTGAGTTTAACGTTTTTTTGTGTAAGCTGTTACATTGCTTCTGATAATTATCTGCATTGTATGTTTGGTCAGTAAACCAATGGCCCATCTGTAAGAGAAGAATCTACAAATGTTGAGTAGTGAGTCTCTTCTCTCTGTGAGTCTCTTCTCTCTGTGAGTCTCTTCTCTCTGTGAGTCTCTTCTCTCTGTGAGTCTCTTCTCTCTGTGAGTCTCTTCTCTCTGTGAGTCTCTTCTCTCTGTGAGTCTCTTCTTTCTGTGAGTCTCTTCTCTCTGTGAGTCTCTTCTTTCTGTGAGTCTCTTCTCTCTGTGAGTCTCTTCTTTCTGTGAGTCTCTTCTCTCTGTGAGTCTCTTCTTTCTGTGAGTCTCTTCTCTCTGTGAGTCTCTTCTCTCTGTGAGTCTCTTCTCTCTGTGAGTCTCTTCTCTCTGGTGAATGCTAAAAGAGCTAGTATTGCTCAGAGATTCCATCTTTTAATATTTA
>NC_061159.1:41536641-41541641 GCF_022113875.1 Hydra vulgaris | reverse complement strand
GAAAATTTTTTTTATTTTGGATTATTTAAATTATCTTTTTATACCGTTTATGTGACATTTATCAAGAAAATATTAAGTTGTAAAAAAAAAAAAAACTTAATCAAAATTGCTAATTTTTTTGCTATAGAAATTGCAATTATTAATTTTTTTGTTATAGAAACTGATTATTTAATATATTTTTTAAAACTTAAAAAATTTTTAAAATTAAAAGACTTTAAATTAAATATGATGTTGAAAACTAAAAATATAAATTTAGTTTTGAAAGAATATAAAATAGTTAGCAAAATGTAGAATGTAAAATTTAGTTTCAAAGGAATATAAAATGGTTTTGCAATATTGAGAAATTTTTTTTATCATCTAATTCATTAGATAAAAAGTCTCTTCATCATAGATTAAAATTTGAGGAAGCAAATTAAAAACTTTTTTTTCTTTCAAAAAGGGAGAATTCAATTCACAAATATATTTAAATATTTTGTTTCAGTATCGTGTAACATTCTTAATGTAGAATGTAAAATTTAATTTCAAAGGAATTTAACATGGTTTTGTAATGTTCTAATGACGCATTTTAACTTTTAACAAGGTAAACATCAAAGCTGAGCTAAAACATTTTTTAGCGTTTTTGTTACACAATGAAATCTCATAACAAGGCCTAACTATTTTTAGTGATAAAAAATTGATGTGCAAAATACAAAATTACTTTCTACTCAACTCAATATATACTTAAATATTATATATATTTATTAGAGTAATGTTATATTAAGTATTAAAAAAAATCAAACTTAATACCATGTTAAGAGGCACGGGTAAAGGTGGTGGCTCTGTATACTTGGCAGGTGGCAACTCTTCAAGAGATTTACCTTTTGTCAATTCCTCAAATAGATTATTGAACTCTTCCTAAGATTCAAAATAAATGAACATTTATTTTTTCTTTTAAACTGAAATTTTAATCAGCACTCCAATACTCAAACACTTACAATCATCTTTTCATAGCTATCGTAAAATGACTTTTTATAACTATCCCAGACATTGCATATTTTAATAGAATCTGAATTTTTTCTAAAAAAAAAATTTATTTAAAAACTTATTGAAAAATAATAATTTCTAGAACGATTGAATTTTTTTTATTCTTACGGCATCATTTCAATTCTTTTTTTGACGTCATTTATTAACTCAGATTGGTGGTTGTATTTGTTTATAACAGCATCCCTATTGACTTTTAAAAATGCCATCTATAAACAAATATTTTCATGTATAAAACTATTTTTCAAGTACGAAAAAGAAACTTTAAAAAAAATTACTTTTTCAAAAAAAATTACCTCCACTTTTTCAGCACGTTTTGAAAGTGCAATGTTAGAAGTTGTTAAATGATTAACAATCTCTTCATGATCAGCATCTTGATTCTGTTTTTTGAATCTTAAATAAAATAAGCACTCACATAAAATTATAAAATATTTTTCTTGAACATTAATCTTTGAATATACTGAATAGTGTAATTGGTGATATATTAATACTAATTGGTGAGTATTGGCAGTGAAGAACCCAGAGGTTATTTAGTGCTGTTTTACCGGTATGAGCGCCCAAAAAAAAGCGCCCAAAAATTATTTTTATTTTTAAGTTTTCTTTTGATTTTTTATGAAAAATAGAAAAAAAAATTTAGTTTTAAATGCAGTAGTATATAAATAATTTTCAGTTTAATTTAGCTACCTCATTTTTTCTTCAGGAAATTAAAAGGAATTTAAAAGAAATTGCTTTTTTACATAAGTATGTGACATAATTTGCCTTCGGTTATTAACTGGACATAACTTTTAAAAAAATGAAAGTTGTTACGAAACTTAATTTTAAAACCATGTTGCAAAATTTTATAACGATGGAATGAATAAAAGATTTGCTTTTTAGAAAGTTAAAGCATTTTAAAATATCCATTCATTCATTAAATATCGATTCATTCAAATATCCATTCACTCGTTAAAGCATTTTTAAATATCCATTCAGCGTAAGGTTAATTTTTGTTTTTGGCAATTAAGAATAAACTACTTTTGATAATATATGAACAAAAGTAAAAAATATCAGTTCTTGTAACTATCACTATCTTTAAATGAATGAACTTTTGATCTTTAGCTTGCTATTTTAGTTTACGCAAGGAATACGAAAAAATGAAGTATAAACTTTTTCAGACAGTTTTTTTTCCTTTCAATATTCTTTTTATAATAATAAAAAAAAACTTTCAATAACTTAATAAAAGTTTTATTTAGATCTGTTTAAAATAACCCATAGTAAATGTAACTTATTTATTCAAATGTAATTTTTTAAATTATTCTTAATAATTAAAAATATATATTTTTTAAAATATATGTTTTTAAAAATATAATTTTAATAAAAAATAATAGAATATTTTTAAAATTATGTTTACTGTAATTATCTCTTTAATTAATTTTAATTTAAAATGCAACTTAAAATCACTTTAAAAATTAAAACCTTTAGTAAAAGTTAAATGAACAGATTTACTAATATTTAAATCAAAATTTTAAATTTAAAATAATAGAAAATAAGTTTATTAAATGCTTATGTTTTTAATTCAAATACAAGAATTAAAACTATTTTGTTAATTTTACAAATATTTACATATATTACGATATAATATATGTAAATATTGATTAAAAATTGTTTAAAATATTTTTAATTATTATTTTAAATTAAATTTATTAAAATATAGTTAATAACTGTTTAAAATACTTTAAACAATTTTCAATAATTATTTACTGATAGCGTGGTAAATGCAACAAAAGTGATTATTAAAATCTTAAGTAAAATAGTTTTCTTTTAGCTAAAACAACATTGTCCACCAGTAAACTCATGTATTCAAAAAATGCCTTTAAATCAACACCTTGTTATAGGATAAAACTGATCAAGATAAAAATAAATGATTATTAAAAAAATGATGATTAAAAATTATTGTTGCGGCACCCGTTCAACAAGGAAAGGGGGGGGGGGAAATGAGGTGGGCATTCAAAAACATAAACTCTGGGTTCTTCACTGACTGGTATATATACATATTGGACAGTGTGTATACTGATCTGTTCATGTGTCTATGGATAGGTTAGTAAGTATATTGATAAGTATATCAACTGACAAGTTAACCTAATTAAAATAATTTAAATCTTAAATGCAAAATAACAGATATAATAAAACACAATAAGTAGCATAAAACATACCAACACACTAAATTAATTACACATAAGGCATACTAACACACATAAATAAATAAATATATATTTTAACACACTATGAGTAACCAACATATATCACACTATAAAGTCCCTGTGTAATAAGGGTTAATTAGTATAATAAATATTTAAATAATTAGTATAATCATGTCCAGAAGGTTGTCCACTGTTATTAAGGGTCATAGCTTTAGGCTGATAAATCTTTACTACAGTTACATACGCATTCACAACATAAAACAAATTCAGTCGCCAATAAATTGAAAAAAAATGAAGAATTCCACAATGAGTTTTTTTGTTTTTAAAACAGCCATGAGAATGAAATGAAATTTAAATGTTCAAGTATTAAAACTCTTTGCAAGAACAATTAAAATGTCATCCAAGGGAAAAATCCACATAAAATACACACTACTAAATCATCTTATCTAGACATAACCAAAATTGGAACAACCACAAACTATGCTCTTATTACCCTGACTGAACAAGTTAAAATTAATAAATCAAACCTAAAAAAAAAAAACTTAATGAGGAATCTAAAGCTAATTTAAAATTTGATCAGTCCGTTCAATTTGTTGCCTGTGGAAATACCATTCACTGCATTGACAACACCCAAAGAATAATTATCAACAGAGTAAAAAAATATCAGAAAGTATGCAAGAAAGTTCATAGACTCATCACAATCAACAACTACTAGTCAATATAAAAAACTATCAGGTACACATCAAGCATTAGGCCTAAAAGTATTACATAAAATAACATGAACTACATAAATTATTACATTTTAAGTGAAGCTGCTTGTGTACCAAATCTTTCAACCAAAACAAACTTTCAATTTGCTTTCAATTTCAACTGCTATTGCTAACTATAAAAGCTATGCCATTTTTGTCACAGAGACCTGATTAATTATTTTTCTGCTCCATCTCTTCCAAGTTATAATATTTTCAGAAAAGACAGTTCTACTAATGGTGGTGGTTTTTCAATTTACCGTACCTTTATTGTAAATGAAATTGAAAGATCTCAAATTTATTCAAAATTTAAGGTTAAACACTCCAAACAACTCTGGCTCGAACTCATTTTGATTCATTTAACTCTTTTTAGTTGCATATAATGTTCACCAACTAGCCTTCAACAAAATTGTAATTAATACTTCTTATGTCAAATAAAAAAAAAAAGGTTTGCAGACCTAATCATTACGAGTGACTTTATCTTTCCTAAAATCAAAAAAAGTGTGAAACATTTATACAAGGAGCACAGAAACCAGTTTAGACACTAAATTTAACACTATTCACCTACATCAGGTGTTTAATTTTCTTCGCATGTGTTTATCATAATCTAACTAAGACTTAAGCTTAAATATCTGTAAACATGTAAATGAATGGTTTTACATAATAAAATAAATTAAAATTTGATTTTAAATTATTATTTAAATTATTATTTAGATATTAGATTTTAAAACTTTAAAATTGTGCTAAATTTTCAAGTAAAAAATGTGAGAACAACAGACATTTGAAAAGTAAGTTATATTAACTTTTGAATGCATTAATGACCTTGTTATGTTTGTAATGAATGAATTTGAGAAAATATAAAAAAATTAATTGGGAAAAAGAAAATGAATTAAATACAAAAAATATGAATTTAATACAATAATGAATGAATACAAAATTTAAACTATTCTTACAAATTATTATTCAATTTTTTTGTTAATCATATTTATTTAGCTAGTTATTAAAACAAGAATATTAAAACAGATATATTAGAGTGTTTTAATATTCTGTGTTA
>NC_061159.1:41491641-41534141 GCF_022113875.1 Hydra vulgaris | reverse complement strand
AAAATTATAAATACATACGCAAATATATAAACACACATAAATATATACACACACAAATATATAATCATAATTAGATTGGCACTACTTTTTTTGCCAGTATACCCACAATTGGCATTGTGGGTATACTGGCAAAAAAAGTTAACTCAAAAATCCCTGTTTAGAGAAATTAATTGTTAAAATTTTCTTTCAACTTGAAACTTTTATAATTTTATCCATAGCCAGGTGATGCTTAATCGATTTAACACTTTTTTCCAGTACAAAAATATTCACCGAAACTCTTTGAAAAATATTTAACTAATTTAAAGCTTTTAGCCTGAATAAAATCTTTTATGAGTATATGTTAAATGTATTTTTATAAACAGGGAAAAAATAATGTTTCATTCAATTATTTTGCCAGTTCGCAGTTATTAAAAAAACTTTTAAAAATGCGCCTTTTTATTTTAGTTAGCAAAACTAAAATAAAAAAAAGGTTTTTATGCTATATTATATTTAAAATTTCATAAATTTATACAAAAAGATTGTTATTTTTAAAAATAATTTTGATAATAATTTAAGATGTAATTTTGCTTCTTTTGAGACCCAAGTTGAAATTTTTTATTAAGGACACCCCCGAATAACTTGCTCAATGTCTTGAGCAACCCTTAAATTTAATTTTTATAAACTAATATCCAGAGGCATTTTATTATATATAATAGTCATTTACAGGGGCGGATCTAGGGTGTCGCCACTGATGCACACGCATCAGTGGCAACACCCATTATCCAATTGCACCGCTAAATTCAAGTGTATCTCTTTTTCACTTTTTTTTCATAATAAAAAGTTAAAGTAGAAATTAAAACCTGATATTCTCAAAAAATGTAAAATTTGTTTTAAACTCGAAAAAAATTAAATCTAAACTCGATTTTATTTGATCTCTATAATTACTTATTCATTACTTAAACAAAATTTCCTTTGTTTTGGAGCAACTGATGCAATTGTTCTTCACCAAATACAAATGTGATTGGTTAAAGAAGAAAAATTTTAGGCTTTAACCAATCGTATTTGTACATTTTTACAAATTTTTCCTTTCACTTTTTAGCAAGTGATGCAATTGTTCTCTAAATCATAAATGATTGGTTAAAAAACAGTTTAAACCAATCACTATTTATTAAAATAACAAACTTTCCACAAAAAAATACAAAAATGTTTCAAATATGATAGGAGAATGTTTTTATTAACCAATCAATTTTGTAGAAAGTTTAGAACAATTGCATCAGTTGCTCTAAATCGTTCAAAATTTACAAAATTCTGATATGCCACCTGATATACATACTTCGCTCGTAATTTTTGTCGTAGGACTTTGCTAGTAAATTAAAGTTTCAAAACAAAGTTGAATTTTTTAGTCTCAAATGCGATTAAGGCTAGGTATTTGCAAAATATTTGCAAATGTAAAAATCAGTTAACTGAAGAGTTGAAAATTTTAAATAACTAGTTTCCAGTGCAGCCATATAGTCAGTCTTGAAAATTCTGAAATGGATTGATTTATCCAGAAGCCAGAAGATAGTAAAGATTATGGTGCTTTAAGGTAAAACTCTATTACTAAAGTTAATGGTGTTATATAATTCCAGCTAGAAAATAATATAAACTGGTTTTGTTTTATATACTTTTTTTATTTATTTTTACTTTACCTTTACACTTTATTAGTCCTAAAAATGAAACAAGAAAAAAACAATTCTCTGATGTTTCTTTTACAGAAAAAGTTAGTTCTGCAAAACATGTCAAAATCCAATCTAAAATTAACTTTAAAAAAGACAATGGTTTTATAGAGTTGCCTTTTGAACTTTCTGTAGATTCTAAAATATTTGAGTGATTAGATTCCAATTCAGTTAATATTCCTTTATATAAAGACTCAAATACTTTATATGATGTTTCAACATATCTAATCCATGGTAAACCTATAACCGCTGGCAAAGACAATGTAATTTTGTTAGATATGGTAAACAAAGTATTTTGTCCTAATTCTATATTTGTTTTTCCAATATCTGTTTAATAGATATTTAATAGACTATTATTATATATTAATACAAAAAGATCATTTAAAATTGAATGACTCAGCCACTATTTTTGATTAGCTTATTCTAGCAAAGAAGATTAAGCTTACTGTTTTCCTTTTACTTTGCTATGTGCTAGTATTCCAAATAATTCTGGAATACTAAATTTAGTTTTCAAGCCTCATCAAGAATGGGGTAATGCTGTTCATGATTTTAAAAAACATGAAAAAAGTTGTGTTTTACAATGTATTACGTTCATGTTGCAACCCCAAAAGTAATGTTATTAAGGTTGATTTAAAAAATACTTGTTTCAAACTTTTTTCTTGTAACTGAAAAAAATTTGTTTCAATAATTAAAACAATAATACTTGTAGGTTGGAAGAGGTAACTTCATACAGCTTTTAAAAACTTGTGTTGATGCTGGTGATCAAATATTAGCTAATCATCTTTTTTTAAGTCCAAAAAATGCAACCTTTATTTCAAAAACTACCAAAAATCAATTTATTGATACTTGTGGGAAAACAATTGAGGTGGCTTTAATAAAAAAGCATTCCAAATTTTTTTTAATTCTTTGTGATCAAGCAGTTGACTGTTCAAATACTGAACAAATGTCACTTTTTTTCAGATATGTAAATTCAAATAATGAGATTTGCGAGGATTTCCTAACATTTATTGATTGCAAGACTCATACATCTGGTCTTAGTCTATCTCTAAATTTACTTTCCATCTCCAAGTTTACTAAAATTACTACTAAAATTACTTAATACACTTCAAGAGACTTTTTGGACTTGATATTCAAAATTGTAGAGGCCAAGGGTATAATGGTATAAGATTTAAGGGAAGTAAATATAAAGGAGTTGCTTCTTGAATAAAAGCTCTTAATCATAATGCTTTTTTTGTTCATTGTACAAGCCATAGACTTAGTTTAGTTGTAGTAGCTATTGCTTTTAGTTTGGCTTTTGGTTTTAGTCTTGATATCCGAGAAGTGAAACCTAGATTGTGTACTTTTCAGGTTTACCAGTATAACTATCCAACAAATACAGTTTGTGACTATTTTAAACATAGCATTACTTTTCCATTAATTGGACATCGTATTAATGAGCTAGATAATAGGTTCCCAGAAAATAGTATGTTTGATTATAAAGGTCTAGCAGCAGTTCCTTCAAATGTGCTCCAGAATACAAGTTAAGAAACCATAGAAATCTGATTTTTATGAATTTTTAAATTTCTATTTATCTGAATATGCCTCATTTTATTTCAATACATGCTGAGTTAGATTCATGGGAATTATTTTTGAAAAACCAGTCAAGTATTCCTTTAACTGTTGCTAGTATTTTAAAGGCCATTTACATGAGAAGTTTTCAAATATAAGAAAAGCGTTTATTGTTTTTATATATTTAGAATAATTCCAATAACAACTTGTGAATGTGAAATAATATATATATATATATATATATATATATATATATATATATATATATATATATATATATATATATATATATATATATATATATATATATATATATATATATATATATATATATATATATATATATATATATATATATATATATATATATAGAGAGAGAGAGAGAGAGAGAGAGAGAGAGAAAGGAAGTGGAGAGAGACTGTTGAACTTCAATAAAAAAGTATAACAAAAATTATTAAATTAAAAAAAAAAAATTCCTATCAAGAAAAGAAAAGAATCCAAAAATGGAGGGCTAACCTTAAGCAACATTACTTCACATTTAGTGCCTCTCAAGAAAAGGAAAAAATCTAGAAATGGAGAGCTAACCTTAGGCAAAATGATAGTACACAGATGAAGTGCAAAGCCCTATGGCTTACCTTCTCGTTGGTGCACTTTGTTAAGTAAATTAGACTTAAAATTACATGTCTAAGTTATGAACGAGGCAACATTTGTGAAAACTTCTATAAAAATAGATACTAAAAAAGCAATACAAAACAAATTTAGTTATTATTTAATAATATAAAGAGCGGTGTCACTTCTAAAAATTAAGCCGTCCGGGGCATGTCTGCGCCACCCTTGCAATGCCTTTTTTCTGTCCCTCTACTTTTGAAATTGACTATACTTAAACCCTAGGGTGGTTGGGGGGTGAAGGTTCTATAAAAAAAATTTTGCATCACCCTTTTAAAATGCTAGATCCGCCCCTGATTTATAATATACTCATTTTATTAAATATAATGTTCTATATAACACAATTGGGGGGTGAGCAATAAACATTTTCAAAAAAATTGTTTTTAAGAACCATCCTAGTTAACATATTTTAAAAGACAATACTTGATCTTAACACTTACCTTAACTCCTTATTTAACAAACTAAAACAATTTATAAACAAAAATGAAAGTTAACCTTTGCTGGTCTGTTAGCTTTTGATTTAGAATAACAATTTGATTTTGCAACTCCTTTTTTTCACTTGCTATTTTCTTCAACTCAATTTGATGACTATTTTGTTGTATTGTTAATTCTTTTGAGGACTTGTTGATAGTTGATTGCAGATTCTGCAAAATAACTTTTTCATTAACTACTAACTATTCTTAATATATATTATAATAAAAAACTTTTTTTTTAATATTTATTAAATAAGGTCTTTTTTCTAATTATACAACAAATTAAAAATCTTGTATATTGTTTAAACATAACCAACCAATAAAAATCAGCTTTTTAAACTAGATTTTATGATATATTGTTTTCTAATTTTTGATCATCAAATTCAATTTGTATATATGTATAATACAAGGATTATCCCGGTCATATTTTCAAAATCCAGAAATTTTTTTTTTTAAAATATCCATAAAACATTTTAAAGAAATATCCGGAAAAATCCAGAAAAATTCATTTTGTGTAACTAAGAATATCTCGTGTGTTTGAAAAGAAATTATTTGTACACACAAGTTGTTATATTATTTAATGTGTTATTATAAATTAATTATAAAACATAATAATTAATTATAAAACATAATCTTAACATTATTTGCACACAAAATAATTTAAACAAAAAGGAAAAAAAAAAAAGTATGAATATTAAAATATAGATAATAAAGTTTAATTTTTAAAGTTTGAATACTTTAATTTTTCAAATTAGTAAAATAATGACATAGTATTTACTGTGATAAATATTGTTAGGAAAGATATGAGATAAAGAAATTCATTATTTGTTTGCACAATTTATTATATTATTTAATGTGTTATTATAAATTAATTATTTAATATAAAACATAGTATTTACATTATGTACATAAAATTAACATTATTTGCACAAAAAAATGTTTAAATATTTTAATTTTTCAAATTAGTAAAATAGCAGCTTAGTGTTTACAGTGGTAAAGAGGCATGGCTGGAGTTTGAGTTCAAGATCTCCATAGAGAAGTTACTTTTTGAAACCCTCTATAGAGAAGTTGTTTTTTTATTGCTTTTTTTTTCAAGTTTTATTTTGAATGTTTTATGTTTTTTAACTACTATTGTTGTATATCTTTTTTTTTTTTTTTTTCAAGTTTCATTGAATATGTGCATCATTACGTATTTAAATTGACTGTTAAAACTGTAACCACAGCGGAGTGTACATACATTGACTGACTTAAATGGGGATAGGCACAGCGGAGTGTACATACATCGACTAAGTGTTTAGGTTTTGGTAGGAAAAAAAATTATTTTGAACGATATCTTTACTGTCTTATTGAATGACATAAAAATATTTTAAACTATTTCGAGAAATCTATTTGAATATCCAGAAAATATAAAATTTTAAAGAAATATCCCGAATTCTGGAAATATCCAGAAAAAGATAATATCTGATAATAGTAAAGTATAATCTTGAGAAGAATTAGATTTATCAATTATCTGCTGACTCATTTTCTGTTCATGAAATAAACTAGATACAAATTAAAAACTATAGATATTTTTTTTATTTTAGTTATAGCATCTGATGATTGCTTGAAACATTAAGTTATGATATTATTCCAAAATATTATGCTATAATATTTGCTCTACCAATTATGACACGCTGCATTGAGCACTCTTACTGGAAATATTAGCATAGTTTCTAGAATATATATATATATATATATATATATATATATATATATATATATATATATATAACAATCATTTTAAAGCTGGATTAAAAATTTAATATTCTTTAAAATAGTTACCATAGCTACATTTTTCTAAGACTAAGTAATCACCATGAATTATAAATAAATTATATAGTGAGGTGTGAAGTAATTTATGATAGAAATTAGGAAACAGGATAAATGGGTAAGATTAAATAGGAAAACCTATACTGTTATAATAATGGTATAGTAAAGGTTTTTCCATTTCAATATAAATGGTTTTTAATTATAGACAAAAAATCTTCATACTTTCTAATATTAGGACATTGTAAACATTATGTAATGATAACACAATGTTGACAATATACAAAATGTTGATATAATAAAAATGTAGTACACAATGTTGACATAATAAAAATGCAGTACACTATGTTGACATAATAAAAATGTAGTACACAATGTTGACATAATAAAAATGTAGTACACAATGTTGACATAATAAAAATGTAGTACACAAATCGCAAACACATTAGTGTATTCAAATAATTTTATAAACTTTTAAAACAAGAATTTACCTCAATAAGTTTTTGAGCATCTTTTTTTTCATTATTAAAGTTTTCTTGTATAGAGCTGACCTTTAAATTAAGATCTTGTAGAAAATGAGCTGATTCATCAATTTTCTGCTGACTCATTTTCCGCTCATTAATTAACTCTTTGTTAATATTATTAAGTATATCATTCCTTCTCATAATATCACCATGTTCTTTGCATCCTATCTCTACTTGTACTCCAATATCAGCAAAAGAACCAACTCTGAAATCTCTTAATAACTTTTCAAAGTTTTTATCAATCTCTATGTGGTATTCTGAGTTTTCATCAAGTTCTGATAAATTTTTAGTAGCTTTTGAAGTTTCTCGATCACGAAAAGTAAACATTCCTTGTGCTAGCCCTGAGATAATATCTTTACTTAATCTCTCATAACAATAGTCTGAAAGATATTTTGTTGTACATGCAGTGATGATGCGCTCAATTTCATTTTTTAGGTTTCCTTTTAACATTAGGTCAAAAAAGTTTTCATTTTCTGCTTCATTCAACAACTTATCTTTTTTCGATTTAACAAGAAAATTATCTGCCGGAAATGAACTCAGATCAGCATCACATGTATAATGTAAAGGCTGTTCCTTTTTGCATATACCAGAAATTTTTTTTCTGTTTTTATTAATCACAGTTGCATTTAATTCATTTTGAGTAGAGTTTATTGAATGAAGTTGAACAAAGTCATTTTCAACATCATTTTCATTTGATAAAATTAGAGGTTCAACGGAACTTTGTTTTCCTCTGCGCTTTGCATCTTTTAATAACAACATTTGAAAAAGCTCTATACTTTCAGTTTTGCCCATCTGAACTATACTAGATCTTTTGGATGGATCTAAAGACATTAACAACTTTAATTCTAAATCATTTAAACTGTTTTCTTCAATATTATACTTAGACTCAACAAAAGATGTATCAAATGATGTGTTAACTGAGTCAAAGATGACTTCCTCAATCAAATCAGGAAGATCTTGATCACAATTTAAATCTAAATCACAATCTAAATCACAATCTCTGTTAGACCAATCTTTTGATAGAGGAGTTATATTAGTGACTTGATTCGGGGTTATAAGAGAAATCTTGCACTGGTTTTCGTATATTTCAAATTCATTTTCTACTTTTCTAAATTTTTCATCTGTATGATTAGCTATAATGGAAGATTCTAAAGAATTTGATTCTATTAAAAAAAGAGTATCATTTTCTAAATAATCAAAACCTTCTGATTCTGAAGACTTGCTGGAGCGTGGCTGAGTAAATTGAGGATAAAATTCTATGGCATATGGATTCATTGTACCGGGAGAAGTTGAACAATTATTTGAAAAAGATTCTTCACTAATAACTGTAGATGTTGAACTACTTTTTTGAATATGGTCTTTCCAAACTTGAAATGTTACTTCTTCGCTTGATAGATATACAATATTTCTATTTTTTTTATCAAATGAAAATTTGTTACACTTCCAAAGAAATGTTCGTAAACCTCCAACTTCTTCAATCAAGAGTTTAGAATTCTCATCTAAGCTATTAATAAATTCAATCACATGTTGGCTGTTGTGGACATCAAGTAAAACTTTCTTTTCTAAAAGCTGTTCGAATTTTCTAAAAAATAAATTGTAATAAACAAATTAAATTTTAACTTTTATACCATGCAAAATAATAATTATATATAATAATAATAATAATAAAAATAATAATAATATAAAAATACAAATTTTAATCATTGTAATATGTGTTGGGTGTGACAATAATAAGCATTTAAAATTTACATTGTCAAACCCATGCCTCTTTGAATAAAAGCATGCTTTTAATAAAGTGTAAATTTAATTGAATACTAATGCTAATGAATTCTGAAAAAAAAAACTATACAAAAAATTTTTCTATATCAGTATTTAATCTAAACACAATTTGATACATCATATATAATAAAATATATACCATCAATCAATTCAACAATTTGAAATAATTGGTTAGATAATAAGCCAGGAACCAAAAATAAAAAAAAATCCATATCAGTTTATGTTAAAAAACATTACGCCATTGTTTTTGGTAGAGAGATAATTTAAAAAATGTTTTTTTTTTGAAAAAAGGGACAATATGTTATTCATAAAATTCTCATGTATAAAAAAGCTACCATTTTGAAATCTACCATAACAGCTATCCATACCAGGTATGCACTACAAGTATCCCCACCACAGGATTCACTACAGGTATCCTCACCACAGGATTCACTACAGGCATCCCCACTACAGGTATCTGCTACAGGTATCCATACCACGTACCAGGTGTGCCCGCACAAAAATTCAAAATGGTAGCTTTTTTTATACATGAGAATTTTATGAAGAACATTTTTTCTTAGTTTTTTTAGTTACCAATCAACAACAACGCCATAATGACACATAACTACCAACAACATGCTATAATGACAAATTACACATAAATAAAAATTACACAAAATAAAAACAACATTTTTTCATGTACTTCTAAGGTCAGGTCAGTATTGGAATCATTTTACAGCTGTAAAATATCAGAGTAAAAATGTAACAGATTTACATCTATTCTAGCCTATTAGATGAAATAAGGGGTGCGAGGTTGGTCAACGTATAACTTGTCATTATGATATAATGCTTTTTAACAAAAGCTGACAAAAAATTTTCAATTTTTTGAAACTTCATGCTTTACCTAAAATCTTTACCTGTGCTCAGTTTCTCCTTGTTTTTATTTAGGTGGTTTAGGTCATGCTATGATTTCACTAAAACTTTTATTGCATACCTCTATTACATCAGATTCACCCTATCATCACACCCTACACCCTATTATTGTACTTCTTATTACTGTCTTAACAGAAAGGTCAGGAAAAGTTTTTGTCAGAAAAGAGATTGCACTATTTCTGACCACGCATATAACAATTTGTTTCAACAACTTGGTGCTATATTTTTTTAAATTCTGATTCACTCTCAACAAGACTGCAAGCAACCACAATTAAGTTGGGAGTTACTAGGAAAAAAAAGAGTAGAGTTATAGAGCAAGGAAACGGTTGACAGAAGACTTGAAGCATGAAGTGACAAATACAATAAAGTCAAGCAAAAATAAGTTTTTATTAATAGAATTAGAGATGATACCTCGTTTAAGCAGCGAACATTATAGTTTTTGTTGAAAAGTAAAAGAGATGCCATCTTACAACCATAGGAAAGTAGTTTAGACCTGGCAGATAAAGCACTATTAAAAACTATGTTTATTAAGCGCTTTTTTACCTTGTCTAGAAGAAAAATCAACCCAAATATGATAACAGTATTCCATACAGGAACGAATAAGAGATTTGTAAAGGAATGGAATCAGGAGTAAGATAATGGCGAGTACGATAAAAACCTTGGTCAACCTTAACTTTGCAATCTATTGTTGATTGTATATGACATAATGATTGGGATATATATATATATATATATATATATATATATATATATATATATATATATATATATATATATATATATATATATATATATATATATATATATATATATATATATATATATATGGTTGTAATTATTGTATATATATACATTAGAGGTCACTATTATGAAGTAGTTAATAACTTTGCACCTAAGCAGGTGCAAATTTATTAACTACTTCAATTATTGCAATCAATTGTATTTCATGGTTTCCATGAAAGGTCAGTAGTGAACGAATATCAAAGAAGACATAAAGAAAAGAATTGAGAAACCATTGAAGAAACATTGTTTCTCACTATTTTTATAAAATTAATTTTAAAAATAATTTTCAAAGATTTAAATATATTATGAGTAAACTATTTAAGTAATTAAAAAAATTATATAATATTCTATGATAATTTAAATAAAATTTAATGTATTATGAACAATCATTAATAGTAACTTGTTACTTTATTTAAAAGTGGTTTAGCATCTCTTATTTATGGGATCTTATTACCTCTCTCAAGGAAAAAAGTAGAATTTTTTTTAAAGAACTTTTTCAGAAGTTTATCTCTTAAATCATACAAACATTCTTCCTGTCATCCTTAACAAATATTTTGTTAATAACACAATATTTCATCCTTGGTCCTGTGTTGTTTTTATATTAATAATTTTCCCAATAATCTCAACTATAAAAGGGCTTTTGCTTATGACACAACTATATACTCCAGCCTCGATAAAAAAGTATAAACTTTTGATAGCTTAAAGCAGGCAGTTGATCTTGAATCTCTCTTTAATGAGTTTGAGATTGTTAAATTTTGTTTAAAATAAATATCGCAGTATTGTTGATATTACTACATTAATGAATTACATTCTAAACAAGTCCTCTGCTTAATGTCTATATATATACAATTTGCAAAATTAACATCTGCTTAGGTTGCTTCTCTTTATTGTGATTTCTCTATCTCTATAAATCACTTATTTGTCCCCATAGTTTTTTAGATGACAAGCTTAAACCTCTCTCCAATAGTTATGTTGCATCTCTATCTCTTTCTATAGTTATGTTGCATCTCTATCTCTTTCTATAGTTATGTTGCATCTCTATCTCTTTCTATAAATACTACCATGATCATCACCATGATCACTGCTCAAGCTTGCCTAACTCATTATGCAGCAAAATTTACACCTTTTATTCATTTAGTTTTGTTCCACAAACTTTGATGCTTTAGAATTTCTTGCCTTCATTTTTTTCTAACTGATACTTCAAGTCTTTTGTCAACCGCTTTCTCAGTCATTTTACTTTCACCTAATTTGCGGTTGTTTTATGCTGGTTCATCACCAAAAAAAGTAAATAAAACAAAAAAAATAAAAAAATAAAAATTATCATATTTACTAGAAAATTTTATTTTATTTTTTACTTTTGTTTTTAGTTTTTGTCTTTAGCAACACCTTAGCAACACCTTAGTTATGATCAAGTTTTTCCTATAACAATGAGAATAATGATGAACTCTTAAAGTTATTTTTCAATGACTTTCTCTGTTCTCCAGAATGCAGCTCAAATGATGTTATTTTGGTTGACTACCTTTCAACTAGAATAGAATACAAAGTTTTTTAATAATAGTTTATTTTTAAAATTATTTTTATGGCACTTTGATTTTTTCTTCACTTCAAACATCGTAACTTGGCCAAAAATTCATGAATTTGCTTGAAAATTTCAGAAAATGTTTCTAATGGTATTCTCTAGAGGATAAACAATTTTTTATCTTGTACATTTATATGACTGTTTTTTACTTTTGTTTTTAGTTTTTGTCTTTAGCAACACCTTAGCAACACCTTAGTTACGATTTCTCTAGAGGATAAGCAAGCAGTTTTTTATCTTGTACATTTAAATGATTGTTATAGTTAAATGCAAAAAAAAAATTGAAAAAAGAACATCCTTTAACATAATGTTGACAAAAATTAATCAAAAACTAGTTTAGCTTTATTAATTTAATTTTTTTGTTGTTGCTCATTATTTTGTAAAGTATGTACAGTAGAATCTCGTTAACTCAGACTCTAAATGGGTATATATATTTTATCTGACTTACCAGGGTCCGAGTTACCAGGATTCTACTGTATAAAGAAAATTTGATAAATTTTTTTTTTAATTTATTTTTCATTTAGCTTTCTTAAATTTTTAAGTTTGCTAGGATTTTTCATTAAAATGTACTCATTTTGCTGAATTTGTCAAAATATTTGAACAAAATTTTTTTATGTAAATAATAGTTTGTTTACAAATAAAATCAATAAAGTTTATTTTTTCAAAAAAGTTTTTTTTTGGTGATGAACCACCTTAAAGTTTACCTAAGAGGTTACTTGCAGCCTTGTTAGAAATGAAATTTAAAAAAGTATTCTAATAACTTTATTTTACTATTAAACAAGTATTATACCTTGTAACTATATTATCCCATATAACTATATTATCCCTAATAACTATAGTATGCCTAGTAACTATATTATCCCTAGTAACTATATTATCCCTAATAACGATATTATCTCTAGTATATCAAGTAACTTTTACTTAGTACTTTCTTAGTAACTTTTATTATTATCCCATTAAACAAAGATTTCTTAGAAAATGTAAACAAAGAAACAAAATGGAAACTAAAACTTTATTTAACAGCATATTATGGCTAAGTTATTTGTTTTACAAATTTTGCTTCTGCTTTATAAACTTTGTTACTGCTTTATAAAATGCTGACTTTAATTAACAACTTATACATAAAAATTATTTTAAAAAAACTACTTTTTTCCTTATTTAATATAATTTTAACTATTTACTTTTATTATAACAATTCAACAAGGAGTTAAATAACCTAAATTAACTAATAACCTAGTTTAACTAATAATTATTAACCTGATTTTGGTATTATTTTTGGTAATTATTATTTTTGGTAATTATTGTTTTTTGGTATTATTTTGATATTGGTATCATGCTTAATAAAGTTTTACATTGAACAAAAGCCTAAAGATTACAGTAATTCCTTTTTATCTTTCAAGCTAAACATGTATGTTTAAAACAAATATTAAACAATATTACATCTTTAAACTTTTTTTTAAATTGGTTATTTCCTTTTAATAAAAAAGTAACTTACTGGTATATATCTACTGCAGTTGCTAATGGCTCATACACAAACCCATTATATTCAGAGAAATCATCAGAAATGCAATCGCTGTCAACAATAGAGTTACTGCTATTCACATTTGTTTGCAATAAAACCGTTGACTGATCTTTCACTCTAAAATAAAAATAAAATAAGACCATTGGCATCTTTGCTAATGGTCCTATTTTACATTGGCATTCGTTTGCATCTAAAATGCGATATTTTATTGATTTAAAAAATTTTTTTTATTTGAAAAAATTTATTTTTTAGAGGTTGTCTAAAATATTAAAAAAAAAAAATCAATCAATATTTTAAATAAAAATCAATTCATACGAATTTACAGAAGCAGTTCTAATTTTAAGATCCTGATAGGGGATTTCCAAAATAGCCTAAAAAATTAAAGATGAAAAAAAGTTATCAGAAAACATTTATAAAAAAAAATTCTTACTATCCAACATTCTGATTATTTTTAATAACTTAAGAATTAAAATGAAAAATTGAAAATTAAAAAAATTAAATACAAATCACAAAAAACTAATTAACTGGTATTTAAATTTTTTTAAAAAAGTAATAGAAAATAATTTTTTTTTTCATGTGTTGTTTTGTATTTGATTCAAGTTGATTCTTAGATCAATCAGTGATCTGCGAGAATCAATCAGTGATCTGTGAGAATGTGTCAGACCAGGCCTAAGATTTTTACTAAAATTTTTATTTAATAAAAAACTTTTCATAATAAAAATAATTTTTAATAAAATTTTTAACATTAGTAAAAATTTAAATAAAAAAAAAAAGTTAGTTAATCTATTGTGCACTAACAGTTGGTTAATCTATTGTTATTAAAATTTGAACACATTTGTTATAGGAATACTATGCAAAGAACAAATAACATTACAAGCTAACTAATAAAAATAATACAAAATATTCCCTAATAAAATACAATACAAAACACAATCTCCCATGACAACAACAAAAAAACTTTAACCTTTGGTTTTATGTTTTTTTTGGCTGGCTTACTCTTTTTTGATTTAATCTAAAAAAACAAGTTTTTTACAATTCACAAAAAAAAAAAAAAAAAAACAACCCAAATAAAAAATAATTTTTACTAAAAAAAGTGCTTTTTCAACTTAAATCTAGAACTACCTGGAATAAACTATCTTCATTTTTGTTCATTAAAATAATGACCTCAGCATCTTAGAAAATAGTAAAAATATTTTATAGAAAAAAAAAAGCTCATTTAAAAAAAAAATTGTTAAATTTATGAATAGAAAATTAATAAAAACACTTCACACCTTCATTGTTTATTGGAGTTACTGGAGAATTGGTGTTTATAGTTGTGTTATTCTAAAAAAATTTTAATTTCAAAATTTAACTTAAAAAAATATATCTTATTTATTTATTTTACAATAGCCAGAGCCAGAATTGTCTTCTGTGGGGGGGGGGGGGGGGGGAAGAACAACTAACTATTGTTCATTTTTTCTGACAAAATGAACAATGGTTGGTTGCCCCCCACTAATAGGCTTTGAGAAATGGTCTGGGGCTGCCAATGTCTGACATCTAATTTGACCCCTACAAATGTATATACATGTATATATATACATACTTAAAAAAAATCAATATACCAAATGCAATAAAAAAAAAACCACATACTTTTACTTCTTTTTGAAGTACATTAGAATTTGAATGTTCTAAAAAAAAAAACACAACAGAAATGCCTTGGGTTACCCTCTACATATGTTTATATAAAGCAACACTGGATTTAAAAAACTTTAAACATGAATATTTTTAAGGTACATCAAGACTATTGAACATTTAATGGCTATCAAAATTTTATTAAAAAAAAGTTCTTTGAAAATCATTTGACCTGGATCTCAAATGAAGCAAAATTATATAAAAATTTAAAAGACAATTATTTCATAAAAACAATAGAAATTATCAAGAAAACTTGTAATAATGCCCTTTTTAATTTTTAGTTATAAAAAATGAAAATAGATTTTATGCAATAAAAGTTCTAATAATAGCTTTCATGCAGTAAAATTTAGTATTTCTAAAGATTTTATGCAATTTTTTTTCTTTTCTTTGAATCATTTTAATGTTTAAGTGTCTTAAAGGACTCTTAAAAAAAATTTATAAACCAAAAACTTGTTAGTTATAGTGTTATTACATTATATAAAACACATAAAGTGCACTTTTTTGAACCACCCTAATAAATAAATACTTAAAACTCTTTTTAATAACAAACAGATATTACTAGTGCCTCATTATGCGCAACTATGGTGTCACAATGCAATCATGTGTAACTAAGGTGTCACAATGTAGTTAGGCATAATTAATGTGTTACAATATATTAAAAAGGAGTCAAATTGTGTTAAAAAAAATTATGACTTGTTACTAATGGGTAAGTATGTGTTTGCATAAAACAATCCAATACTACTACTAATTAATCAGTAACAGAGGGTATCAATTTTCGAGATTTTTTTGATCCCAGGAAGTGGGAAATTTAAAGATAATTTCCCGGATTTTCTGTAATTTCCGGGGAATAAATCCTTTCTTAAACAAATATATAAACACGAGACTAACTTTTAATAAGAAAATAACATTTATTTTTAAAATGTTACTTTATTTCAAATTTGTATATACAAAATAAAGTAACGCTTTTCAAGTAAAATTAATTTTTCTCAATATATGTATTACAAATTTTAAATATGCATACAAGCGATTTTCATAGCAAAAAAAAAAAAAAGTTAAAAAATAAATATTCCTGAGACACGAATCAATGTCTATTAAATAAGAAAATAAAAATTTTCTATTGGTTGATTTCAAAATTAATGTGCATTTTTACGGACCATTAGTAACGTTTTTCATAATGCTCAACTTTTTATAAAGTACATTTTTATAAGTGATTTGTAAAAGTTCCTGATATTTTTATAATATTTGAATACCCGCTTTATTTTTTCTAAATGTTTTTTTACTTTAATTAATGTTTGGAATTACTAATGTTGTTTGAACAAAGAATGATCATTAGAAGTTATAAGTGCTTTATAAAAGTAATAAAACTATTATAGTTTTATTACTTTTTTAATTTTGTAGTCGTAAGTTTATTATTTTGTTTTGCTTATTATAACTTTTTCGCTAATGAACATATAATAGCTCCTTGTAAACAAAGTATACAGCTTTGCTTAAACAAAAATTTTGAAGGCCAGATATTTTTCCAAAGTTTGCAAATCATGATCGCTTAATTTAACCCTTGATATAAACTTGTTACATTAAAATTATACAAATATATTTTACAAACAGATGACAATTTATATTTTCACTTTCCTTTTTAAAAAAAAACAAACAAAATATAGAAAAATCATTCTTTTTAATGTTTTAAAACTGTTTGTTTTTTTTTTTGCTTTGATTTACTGAATTTTGTTGCCGAAAATAACAACCACTATGAAGAAACAGAAATAAATAAAAAATACACAATTTAAATTATTGTTATTATTATTTTTTATTTAAGTTTATTTTAATTGCCTTTTTTTAATTTTAATTTAATTTTAATTGCTTTCTTTGTTTTTGAAACTTTTTCAGCAACACATATATTAAAACTTGCAAACGGCCGTGACCAAGTTGTCTAAAATAAAATACTCATGTGTGGACATACAAGACAAAAGACCGCACGCGTTTCTTGGGAAGGCTTGCTAATCATTTGTAAAGCCGCATTTATATCTTCTCTTTCACATATTTGCGGTTCGATATCATTTAGATTATCATTTTCAGATTCACTAGAGTTATCACTGGACAATCTAGATTCATTTTCTAAAGAATCAATGCGATGAACATTAGAATTTTCATTTCTTTTATAAATAACATTCATTACAGCCAAGTGTAAGCTGTGGTTATAACATAATTGGTGTATAAAACCAGATAATTTACCAAAATTATAAAAAACACAAAGTGTTATTATAATCTACCAAGTTTTATAATCTACCAAGTTTGATCATTACTGCAGCAGCACCAGTGGTTGATGCAACAACATCTGAAAAGATGATCTTTGATTGCATAGACATGTCTATTCATCAAACATTAGACTAAATTTTCTACTTTTTTCTTTATGTGATTTTATTTTAACAATAAATTCATTTTTTGCCATAGCAAAAAGTCATAAATTAGTTTTACATTGATTTTACCTTTTGGAAGATGATATTGTTTTTTACTTAATGCTTGACGAATGAACTCGCTTTTGCATATTCCATGAAATAAAAATCCATCAATGGGTGCAAGTCTGGCCACTATCATCATCTGCTAAGGACTGGTTTCTTAGGAAAAAATGATGTCTGACAGTTACTTGGACCAGCAATTTGATCGTCATTTAAGTTTTTTTTCTTGATATTAACGTTACGTAGATGTTGCAGATGTCTTATTATTCCACTAGTTGATGAGCCTTTACAACTTAATACTTATTTGGATATTTCAAACACCTGGCTTGTTTGCCTGCTGTTACTTTTGAAAAATATTTCCACATCGAATCAGCCATGATTAAAACAATATTTTGGTGATTCTGAATTAAAAAAATATTAGAACAAAGAAACTAGTTTTGGGGTTAAAGAAAGTAGATTATTTTGAAACTTACTTAACTTGTTAATAACTTGGATGTTACGTGGAGAACTGAATGTTATTCCAAATTTCTTGAATAATGAATAATTCAAACTGCAAATTTTAAAGAGTAACTAGCGTTTTGTATTTGAAATTTATGTGTTTATACACATTAAATGGCTTTGTGAACATTAATATATTTTTATTTTGAATAAATAACTATCCTAATGTAATAAATATATACACAAGTAATTCTTTGATATTAATTTTTCCACCAGAAATGGGAAATTACTGTGATTTTCCCAGGTCATGGGAAATATGAAATATAAAAAATTTCTTGGAATTCCCAGTCAATCCCCTTTAATTGCTAACTAATAATAAAAATACAATCACTATACTACTAATAACAATAATAATAATTTGTTTTGCTGTTGTTAAAATGTGTGGAAAATCAAACAAATTATTTGTTTTCCTTTTTTCAAAAGTTTATTTTTGTAACTATATAAGTAACTTAAAATACTATCGCATAGTAATAATAAAAAATATCGCATGAAATAATATTGCTTGAACAGTTGCATAATAATATTGCTTTAAATACCTTCATTGTTTACTACTTCATTCTTTTTTATGAGAGAATATTTTTTCAAGTTCTTATCAGATTTTGTTTGTCTAAAATAAAAAATTAAAAGAATTATAACATTATAACACATATAACATACAACAAATATAACATTATCAATGTATTCAAATATAAATTACTATTAATGACAAACAATAATATAAACTAACACAAAAAACCAACACATTAAAATACAATAACATTAAAATACAATTAATGTACAATTAATATATATATATATATATATATATATATATATATATATATATATATATATATATATATATATATATATATATATATATATATATATATATATATATATATATATATATATATATATATATATATATATATATATATATATATATATATATAACTCCAAACAATTAAACTTTAAAAATAAAAATATTTTTTTTAAAACAACTGTGAAATTAATATAAAATAGATATTCTGAAATTTCACAAACAACCTTTTTACAAGATTAATAATAAATTTAATCAACTTTGATGCAAGGACAAGCTAATTTTTCCTTTTTTTTGAAGTCCTTAGTCTTGGATCTTTTTTTTATCAAAGTAAAAAAAACGTATTATCATGTTATTGTTCTTTTTTTTATCAATTAAAAAAAAACATATTATCATGTTATTGTTCTTTAGAAAACTATTATTTTAATTAAACTAATTTTAATTAAAATTTAGTTTTCACACAATATTATTATTTCACAATAATATTATTAAAAACATACTATATTAATTATTTAATATAAAATCAAATTGATTTTTTAAACAAATGTTAACAATATAAACAATAAGTAGTTATGTTACTAAATAATGTTAAACCTATTTTTGACTTTGGTACTTGATTTCTTTTTTTCTGCTACTTTTTTTTCTACTTCTTCTGCCCACTAAAAATAAATTAAAAAGATAAATACTAATTAAAACCATCACAAAGTACAAACTATTTATAAATAAAAAGGAAAATCTATTAACTATTAAACGCATTTAAATAAATGTGATTTTATAAAAATATATTTTAACTGAGTTAAATAAGGTGTCTTTATATATTCAATAGTATATATATAAATTACTTCTCTTGGAATTTTTTTTATGACAGCTCATACCTAGTAAAAAAAACTTTTTTTTCAGAAAAATAAGCTGCTTTTCAATATTTTTTGTTGAGCGAGGAAGTTATAATATAAAATGTATTATATATAAATATTATAATTATTTTTAATTATAATTATAAATATGCAAGAAAAAAGATAAACAATAGATAATTCTGCTAATATTTATAAATCATTAAAAAACATTTTCAAGTTTTTGCAAGTATGATAATATTTTAATTATGAAACACAAAATTGCAATCCATACACATGTGGCTAGTGTTATTTAGAACTTCATTAGCAACACATTGAACACATCTCATGAGTTTGTTCCTATATATATGATGGGCTTTCTAATTTTTAAAAATTTACTGTTTGTATAATTTTTAGAAATTTACTGTTTATGTAATTTTTAGAAATTTACTGCTATAAGGTAGAAAGCTAATAGCTCTTTATACTACAATGAATTTTGTCTTGATTAAAGTGATTTCAGAAAAAAAAAAAGCACACAGAGAAGTTGCAGTCAGAAAATAAATAATAAAAAAATGCACTATAACAATAAAAGTTACTGACATACTTTAGTATTTACTATATATGAGGTGACTTGCAGGAAAAGGTACCAAGTCTTAAAAAAAGTTTTAACTACCAGATCTGAATAGATGGAAAAAAAATCATCTTGATGTCTTTATAAATGGTGGATATCTCATGAATGGCGGATTTACAGAGTTTTTAACTTTTGGATGAAACATTTTGAAAATTGCTTCTGAGAAAAATGCAAAAAAAAGTTCATTAATTTTAAAACTTAAAAAAAAAAGTTAATGTTAATTTAGTGAAATTTTTTTTTTGTTAAAAAAATGTTTAGTGTTGCTTTGATTAAAAAAAATATTAATTAGTTATTATTACTATTAGTTACTTTTAGTTAAGTTAATAATTCTAAAAAAATAAATTGTAAACATTCTAAAAAAAAAAAAGCTTTTTTGAAAAATTGAAGAGTATCTGTTCTTTTGTGCGGTGACATTCGTTGAACTTAGAGCAGTTTTGAATTTTTGTTTTAATTAAATACTTTGCCAGGGAAAACTTTTGATATTTCTCATTTTGATTATAAGCTAAATGCAGCAAATGTTGCATAATTTATGAATAATCTCTAAGTGTTATGCCTGCATTTTATTAAAAATTGTGTATATTTTATCAAAATTAAGTATTTTAAAGTAAAGTCAAAAATTTTTTAAAATAACAGCTTTTTAACATAGGAGGCCCAAATATTGTAAATAAGAATTTTATTCTGTAGTTTTTGAAAAAATACCTTTTATTACACATAAACTTGAAAACTTGTAAAAAAAACTTGTAGTTTAAGCTAAGTGTTGATAGAAATTTTTTTCCTAATTTTAAAGGTAACCTTCTTTACTGTTCATTATCTCCTGAAGCTTTTTCTTATTTCCTAAAGTTTTTGAAGATTTTGAAGTTTTTCTCATGACGCGCCTCATATTGTAATACAAAAATATATAAAAATAAAACTCATGATTCAGTACTAGAAGTCTTAAATTAAACTTGAATAAACTCAGCCCCTTTGCCCCTGCCTTAGTCCCTCTGCCCCTCTGTTCATTTACTTTTGAACATGCAAACTTTCTTGAAATGCAAAACCTTAATAATTTGCAGCTTAAGTTATAATTTAAAGCAGTAATTTGTAATTTGCAAGTTAAGTTGCAGTAATAATGTAATGTACAAGAAACTCTGACAAGTTTTTATTATTATGTAATAAGGTAATGTACAAGAAACTCTGACAAGTTATTATTATAGTCTAAGTTATTATTCGTACTTCTCAGATTCGACTCTAACAAATAAGAATATTAGTTGTGTTTATACTTTTTACTTTTAGTAATTGTTTATACTTAAAATGATAACTAAAAAAGTAAAAGTAAAAACCTATATATTGCAATATTTAAACCACTTTCAACAGTTAAAAAAACTGTTCATACTGTCAATAAAACACACTTTATTTTTATAACTAATTAATTTGTTATTGTAAAATGCTAATTATAAAACAATACTGCGATGTTGTTTTGTCAATATAAGAAGAAAAAAAATTTAAAAATTTGAAAAACTCTTTGAAGTTTTTATTAAAACTTTTTTTAAATTTAAAATTTAAAAAACAAGATTATTTGAATAAAAAAATTTTAGAAGATTTCTAATTGCCTTGTTTAAATAGATTTTTTTTTTAAAATGAATTCCATAAAACAAATTTATAAATTTTGATATCACTATAAATAAAATGAAAACATAAAAAAAAGCTATTGCGTTTTTCATATTCTATTCAAAGTTTCTTCTTAAATAGTTTTCAGATAGAAGGTTAATATTATGTTAACAACATATAAAATATACACTTTTATGGCTAACTTTAGCAAGTAAATGTCTTTGAGCATATTAAGTATATTTAAAAGCTTAATAACTTAACTGGTTGTCTTGATTTATTTTATAGGTAAATTTACTGTGCACTTTATCCATAAAGCAAATCACACTAAATTTAACTTTTTAATAGAAATAGGATATTATTGGTTTCCACGCAGAGATTTAAAGTAATTAAAATTAGAAAGAGCTTTATGCTGAATAACAATTTCAGCCTAAGAGAGCAAATTATCTTTTTTTTTTTGTTTATCTAAAATTTAAATTTAGTGTGACAATTTAAGATTGACCCCTAATAAAAACCTCAGACAAAAACATTCTATACTTTTTAGAATGGCCAAAAAAGTGCTAAATTAATAAATGCTAAAAAAAAAAAAAAAAAGCAAAAAAAAAAAAGATTTTTTTTTTTTATTCTGATTCACTCCCAACAAGGCTGCAAACAACCACTATTAAGTTTGGAGATTACTAGAAATTACTAGAAATAAAAAAAAGAGTTAAAGAGCAAGGAAATGATTGACAGAAGACTTAAAAAGTTGTACGTTGTAGTCAGAAAAGCATAAAAATTGGGGAGAGGGTTGAAGTGCGAGGGAAAAACTAGACAACTAAAAGTTTTTAGAGCACGCATAGATAAATACAGCAAAACGATGAGAATTTGAAGAAAAACAAGTCAAGCGAGAATGAGTTTTGGTTGATGGAACTAGAGATTACAGCTCCTTTGAGCAGCAGCCATGATAGACTTTGTAGAAAAGAAAAAGAGATGTAAGATGCTTCATTTATCCATGGGACATAAATGGTAAACATGGAGCAGATGTCTTTCGAAGACATGGCGGTGACAAGGTTTTGATTGTCTGGGGAAGTTTTTCATGGTGTGGTATAGGCCCTTTACATAGAATTCAAGGGACACTGGATCAACACATATACAAAGAAATACTAGAAAATGTCATGTTGCCATATGCCATGGAAAATCTTCCTTTGGTTTGCAAATTCCTTCCTTTGGTTTGCAAGTCAACGACTCCAAACACACCGCCAAAAGTGTTAAAGTGTGGTTTAATGCTATCAAGATTAATGTTTTGGAGTGGCCCGCACAGTCACCAGACCTAAATGCGATAAAAAATTTGTGGGAGAAAGTTGGCAGAAACATAAATAAACTGCAAAAAATTTAGACCAACTTTGGATTAAAAAAAAGCCTGCTTTGTTGGTATTATCAATGGGTCATTGTTGTAGAGCAGTTATTGACCCCACCAAATTATTGTATCAATTATTGATACCCCTCTAAATATTAGTCATTTTAATATCTCAAATAAAGTTTTCTTAACTATTTATACATAGAACTTCTGTGACTTTTTTATAACAAAAGGGCAATATGATAACTTTGTACAGGGTGTACTATTTAAATTGCCTTTTTATTCTGTATATCTAAATCATTTATATGATGGTACTTTTTTTTAAACTAGGTTACTTTAATTTTTTACTGTTAAAATACCTATAAAGGTGTTTGAAAAAAATAATACAAAATATAATCATTCTTGTACAAACTAATAATAATATAATTACAAAAGTACAATAAAATCAGTTTAAAAGTTTATCATGTCATACAAAAGAAATAGGAAATAGCAAAAGTATAGGCTAAAAAGATATGCAATATGCATAAAAAATAGCAGCTAAACAGAAATTGTCATATATAATATATATATATATATATATATATATATATATATATATATATATATATATATATATATATATATATATATATATATATATATATATATATATGTATATGTATATGTATATGTATATGTATATGTATATGTATATGTGTGTGTGTATATATATATATATATATATATATATATATATATTATATATATATATATATATATATATATATATATACACACACAGAGCTGAAGATTTTATATGAAAGGCCTTCTGTGTTAGAGAAAAAATTTGTTAAAAGTTAACTAATAAATATATTTTACTTATCTTAGTTTGAATAGTTTTTCTTTCATTACCTGGAACTTTTTATTTATATTTGTTAAAAAATTTTTTTTTGCTAAACATTTATATATATATATATATATATATATATATATATATATATATATATATATATATATATATATATATATATATTTGTTATTCACCTCCTCAAGGTTCAAGGCCGAGAAGGCCACTACAGACGAGGAGGCTACTTAATAGTGGTTATAACCCTCTCTCAACTCTATAACTCCGAAACACGAACCTCGATGAACAAGGCTGATGCGCGGAGAAACAAGTTGAGCGCGGTACTACCAGGGACGTGGTGGGGATCAAACTTGGAACCTCTCGCTTATGAAGCAAGTGTTTTACCGCTACACCACTACGCATATATATATATATATTTATATATATATATATATATACTTATATGTATGTAATAATATATATATATACATATAAGTATATATATATATATATATATATATATATATATATATATATATATATATATATATATATATATATATATATATATATATATATATATATATATATATATATATATATATATATATATATATATATATATATATTTATATGTATGTATGTAAGTATGTATAAATGTATATATGTATGTATGTATGTATGTATGTATGTATGTATGTATGTAAGTATGTATAAATGTATATATGTATGTATGTATGTATGTAAAATAGCTGTTAAATTAAATAACTGTGCTGTTACCTTGTCTTTAAGTTTGCCATCAATGTATTCTTGACAACTAATTTTTATCACAATACCAGAACAATCAGGGGTTAGACATTTACTCCTCAGAACTTCCTAAAAAAAGTTTTTTAAATATATTTTCAGCCTGCAGCTAAAAAAAAACAATATAGATTATTTTTTAGCCAATTTTTTAAAATATTTTACATTGCTTAAAGTAAATTGAATTTTAAGAAATATAAAATACTTTTATTGTAATAAACCTATAAGATAATAAAAAATTACACCTAAAAAACTATTTATGCATTACATTTGGTAAAAATTTAAAAATATTATATATCTATCTTTACTATGATACAACTCATAAATATTAATTACTGGACAAAACTCTGTATGTATATTTACATGATAACAACCAATTTTAATAAGTAAAATAAAATAAAGTTTGCACTTATTTTACAATGAAAAAGAAAACTAGAATCTATTTTGAACTTAACTTGGTGTGAAAACTTTTTTGTATCATAAAATAACAATTCTAAAACAGTTTTTCATATGAAGTCTTATAAAATGTTTAAGTGATACTAAATTTTAACTGCATGTAGGTAAAGTAGTAAAGGTTCTAAACTCAAAGTTAACTACAAATCATTACCAATCTATAATGGCAGACCATTTTGATCTATTTGACCATTAAAAAATCTGTTTATTAAAAAAAAATTAAAACACAATTACACAAGATATTTTTGTTCTATATAATTGTTTTTAGTTCAGAACCTAGTTACCATAGTAAAGATAGTGCTGTAAAACCTTTAAGTTAATAGGTCAAATAAAATATAAAAAAATGTTGTTTAAATTGTTTAAAAATTCTATTTTTGAAAAAAAATAAAAACATAATAAAAAATCAAAAAAGAGTATAAAAATTTCATGACTAGTGTACAACAGATGATATATAACAACAGATGTTTTCTCATCTAACTCATTTTTTATCTAAAAAAATTTTTTTTTAATAACACATTGAATTTTTCTATATATTTTTGGAATCTGCAATGATTGAATAAAGTAATAAAGGTAGAAAAAAAAAATTTTAACCCTATTACCAATAATGTAATGAGATTAAATTTTTTCTTTTTTTTTTGAGACCACCATAACATTCATTAATTAACATTTAACATAATTCATTAATAAAATTAATTATTGCTATCTCATTATTCATCTATGATCTTTTTATCTCATTATTCATCTTTATTTAAAAACTTTGGCATATAAAATTCGCCGAATGGTCACACACGAGCAGTGAACGCCTGAGGGAATTATTTATTAGACAAAGGAGAATTATTTATTAGACAAAGCATATTTTGACAGTTGTCAAGACAAAGATGTGTACGACTAGATGTTTTCTCATCTAACTCATTTTTTATCTAAAAAATTTTTTTTTTAATAACACATTGAATTTTTCTATATATTTTTGGAATCTGCAATGATTCACATATATATATATATATATATATATATATATATATATATATATATATATATATATATATATATATATATATATATATATATATATATATATATATATATACATAAATAAAAAATTAAAAAAAAAAAAAAAAAATTGTTTTATAATTACCAATATGAACTAAAATATACAAGAAATACATAACCAGTCAAAAATTTGTAAAACAAAAAACTATTCAGTAAATTAAAAATATGCTAACGACAATGAAAGGACTAATAATGGAAAAAAAAAAAAAAAAACATTAATGCTAATGTGTAGACATAATTAGTGTAGTGATAAGTAATAAACATCTCCTCAGAGTCGCGTCTATTATTACTGGCGTTTCGATGAGGATCAGCATTTATAACTAGTTTATCCCATCAGACAAACGTCATCGCCACTTATGCTTTACCCCAAGACTTACGCCTATTCCGTACTGCAGTAAAAAAGGACTCACTACAAATAGCCAAAACCCAACCAACCCCCAATTTTGTAAAGCACCAATATTTTTCTTGATGATATGATATAAAAAGTATAGATTTACTGAACAAACAAAAATAAAAATAACAAAATAAAACACTTACCGTACCACCAAAAGAAAACATGAAAACAAAATAAATTAAAATTCTAATAGAAACATAAAAATATTAATCAATTTATTTTAAGAAATAAAACCAAATAGGTATTATTAGCATAAACAAGCCCAAGATAATCAGAAAGCAGTATACCTCATTAAAATTTATTTTAATAAACGAAACAATACCCTTAAATAAACTCTAACGCTGTCATAGATACCTCATTCAAAATATGATAACCAATCAAAAGTGTAGGAAAATGAGTAACCCGCGAAACCCAAAATCATAACAATAATAGAATAATATATGATAGCAAAAAAGAACGTTGCACAAAAACCTTAAAAATGTAAGCGACATATGTGTAAACATTAAATGAAGGATATAAAAATATTCTCTGAATAATAATAAAGATAAAAATTGTGTGAAAACAAAGGTGAGTAATGAAAGCAAGATAACATGAAAGTTTCTGTAAACAGTAATAATATGAAAATCAGGAGATAAGTAAAATATTAATAAATATAGCAATAAGACTAAATAAATATTGTAACAAAACCAGATAATTTTAAGCCAAATTTAACATAATTCATTAATAAAATTAATTATTGCTATCTCATTATTCATCTTTGATCTTTTTATCTCATTATTCATCTTTGATCTTTTTTTAGATACTTAATTACTTAATATGTTATTGTAGACATTTTTCACGATGTAAACAGCCAAAAAAAATTTAAATATTTTTTCTATCCAGAACTCAAATTTGTTAAACAAGACCACGAAGGTAATAGGTGTGCAGAGTAATAGGGGTGTAGGTAAATAGGTAAGGGTGTAGGTAAATAGGTAGGGGTGTAGGTAAATGTGCAGAGAAAAATTTGATTGCGTACTATCTTTTTTAGAAGTTTTTAGTTGAAATTATTTTTAATTTTTTCAAACTACTCTTTCCAGTAGGTTGACATGAAACAAAAATTATTAAAACAGGCTAAAAAAGGAATACTATAATGAAAAATTATACAAACATTTTAATCAAAATACACAGATATCGCTACAAATCAAAAAATCTTACGCTACAAATCAAAAAATCTAACTTTTTCAAATGACTTTAACTGTATGAATTTTTTGATTGAGAAAAAAAAAAAAAAAAAAAAAAGGTAATAGGGTATAGAATATATCTAAAACCTTTTTAGAAACTTCCATTTCTTTTTTGAACTTGTTCCAACAAACAGGATGCATCTTGATATAACAGTTAGATCCTTCCTTAGCATTGCACTGCAGACAAATAACTTTGAAATCTACAGAAAAAATAATCTAAAAATCATAAAGTAAAAATATAAAAAAATGTATACATATTTTTTTTGCAAAACTAACTTTTTTGGACCAGAAAAAAGTGTGCTCTTTATAAATGAAGAAATCCCAATATCATTCATACTAAAAGAAATCTTTTTTATTTTATCTCATATAAAATAAGTAACTCGGTCACAAATAATTTATTAATCCACAGAATATTGGTATAAGTTTGGTTTTTGCACAAGCTATTGGTTCAAATCAGTTTTTTCTTATTAAAAATTACATTTTAAAACGCAATTAAACACAAATACATTAAATCTAATTTATGATAAAAACTTTGTATAAACAAATTTATGAATTGTAGTAAAAAAAAAGAAGAAGTAGTTTAAGTATTTTAAATATTTAAGAAACTTTTCTTAAAATTATTTTAAAAGACCACCATTGTTTAAAAAGTTTGTTCAGTTATTCAAAAAAGATAACAGCGAAACAAAGGAATTTTTTAAAAAGATTGCAAAAAAAAGTATATATAATTAATATATTGAATATACTATTATACATATTATTTTCTTACTTATATTTAAAATATTCATAAAAATATTTTATATTTTATTATACATAAAAAGAAAACAATAATTCAATACTTTACTGTGGTTATTGTACCCATTAAAGTTTTTCTTAATTATTATAAAACTTATTATAGGAATCTATGAAAAGGTATTTTTAAGGGACTCAAAAAACACCACAAAAAGGTATGCATGCATCCTAGTATCATACCTAGTATCTTATTAATTTTATAAAATTTAATATCCCTCATTTTTTCAACAATTTTAATCTTATGTCAATTTATTGGGAAAGGGTGGTTTAAAAACATCTGATATAAAAATAACTTCAATTTAAAATTTCTATATAAAAAAGATTGCTACATAAGCAAGCAGTGTGTTATAAATAAATATAAATTTAAATTTGTATAACGCAATATCGCCTAAAACTGCTCTTTTTTAGAGGTTTTCAGCTAAAGTTATTTTTACTACTTTCCAGTAGGTTGACATGAAATAAAAACCAATATTTTAATAAAAATTGAAATCTAGTTTTTTTTTTAAAAAAAAGATTAAATTTCCCTGTGAACCCCTGTTGAATTTCTTGGTGAATCCCTCCAAAAAGGGTTTTTTTTTAGGAGTATTATCAGCTCTTGTGCTCCAATTTCTGTGATTTTTTGCTAAGTATTACCATTTAAATGAAAATTAGTGCAAAAAAAGTTACGATTTTTCTGTCACAGTATAATTCATGGAGATTTTGAGCAGTTTTTTTTTTTTTTTTTTTTTGCAAAGGTAGCAAAGCTAGGACCGATTATTTATCAATATTTGGACCAAATATTTATTTGGAGCAAAATTTTCTTTTGTTTTAATACTCAATTTTTTAATAGGTGAATATTGAAAGTCCTATTTTTCTTTCTCTTTTAACACTCATGATACTGGGGTTTGATGTAATGTTATTTTTTTAAGCAAAGGTTTAGTCATTTTAAATCATTGAGCTTACTTAAATAAACTGTTGGCCTTGTAAAAATTGTTAGTCAGTAGGCTACTCATGGTTACCACAAGATTTCAGTAATGTCTAGCTGTCTGTGTGGTGTATATCAAACGCACTGTCAAACTTTATTTAAGCAATTCAAGTTTGTTTTGGCAATGTGTATCAGCATTGAGCACGCTTGAGAAAACTGTTGTTAGTCTTTTAATTAAGTCAAAAGGCCACTCATGATTACCAGTTTCAATGTGTACTTGTATTAAACAAACTAGTTAAAATTAAAATTTTCAATTTTAAAAATGTAGTTTTTTACTTTACTATTTTCTGTTCTTTACTCATTTCAGGTTGCTTTTTTTATTATTATAGCTTATTTCAATAAAAAACATAAAAAAATACCAGGATCATTGTAATAGATTATTCTTGTTTTTAATACACACAGTGAATATTGACATTTAGCATCTGGAGCGGGAGGACACCTGCATAAATCCAGTAAAGATTCAACGGCTGGCTAAAATCAAATTGTAAAAGTATATACATAAAAAAAAAATTTTAATATATTTGTGATGAGGCAAATAAATCACTTAAGGTGATTGACTGATTTACACCACTGGGACAAGTTATAAAAACTGTACATATTTTTTTAGTAACTTCATGGAAATCTCAGTATTAAAAAAATGTCATTTTTAGGGAATTTCATTGTTTCTCAATTTTTTTAAGTTAAAATAAAATAAACATTTAAAAATTCATTTTCATCATTAGCTTGAAAATTTAAACATTATATATGAAACACTATATATAGTGTATAGCTAAATATACTTGATAAACAATATATATACTATATATACTAATTTAAATGTACTTTAAAAAACAGTTCTGTAATTAGTCTGTAATATCTAAGAAACAAAAATTAGTGTTAAAACACTAATTGAATACTTTTTTGATGAAGGGTCAAATATAAAAAATCATATTGTTAAACTTTGACTATAACTTAACAAAAACTTCATGTATGTAACCATTACTTATTTATTCAAAAAACCAAAAATTCTTATAAACTTACACGAAGGTTCCCTGGTATTGATTCTTCTATATAATCTAATGAACCAGGCCATAGAACATTAACTAAAGCATTTGGCTTCCAACTTATTTCTAATGCAATTTGCAATGGATGAAGAGCTTCTTTAAACCTTAAAACAAATGAAAAAATAATCTTGATATATAAAGTCTTTAATAAAAATATATATAAAATATATAAAAAATATATAAAAATATATAAAAAAAATAACAAAGTACAATTCAGTATAAAAAAAAATTTACTCTTTTATTTGTCAATCAAAACTAAATTAATCAAAACCTTTGTTTAAAAAAACAAAAAAAAGTGAATTTGCCATCAAAATAAGAGAAAGATATAAAATATAAATATAAATATTAAATATAAAAAAAGATATAATACAAATATATAAATATAAAATTTTCTTAGATAATACTTTATTAACGCATAATATATTATGCTAAGTTTAAAGTTAAAATTTTTGAATATTTTATGATTCAAATTATTTGAGAATTTGATTCAATTTCTGCTTAATGACATTACTAAAATAAAGTTAATCTTGTCAAAAATGTTTTATTTAATATCTAACTGGATTTAACAGTTTAACATTTTTTGAATTAGCTTTTAAATACCCAGTAAACTTTCATCTACAGTTTTTTTATTTCAATTCTACACCTCTACATTTATGTTATAAAATATTATTTATGTATTTAACAATATATTTATCTAGAATACATGTAATATAATTAATATAATATAGTACAATAAAATAAATATATCATAAAATATAGTATATAATAAAATATAAAAATAAATACTAGTTTTTTTAGTTTTATAATATAACAGAATATTATAATATAATATTTAATTATATACAGTGCTGGCAAAAAGTCTTGGAACAAGGCACAATTTTACACAAATCAATGTTTGCAATGTTTACACAAATACAAAAAAACTTGCAACATCATAATTACTTTTCATAATTACTTCCAAAAACAATAATACTTCCAAAAACATTATATTTTTACCAAAAACAAGTTCAATTATTTTTATTAAATTGTATAATCATTTTAAACAGATGTACTATTTTCACCAAAAACAAGTTCAATTATTTTTATTACATTTTATAATCATTTTAAACAGACGTACTATTAATATTTGGTAGGATATCCTTTGTTTTTTAACACAGCACTAATTGGTTTGGGCATGGATTGGCAAAATTTTCATATAGTCCTAATGTAATTTCTGTACACCATACATGACGAATAGCATTTTTTAAACCATCTAATGAACTGTAGTTCTTAGCAGATACATGCTTCTTGATTAACATCCAAAGATTTTTAATTGGGTTGAGATCTGGAGAACTTCCAGGCCAATCAAGTAACTGTAATTGATTAGTTTCATTCAAAACGTTGAGGTACTTTTTTGCATTCATAGTTTCTCCTTTGGGAAAAAAGTATAAATCTCCAAGGCCATGAGCAGAAAAAGAACCCTACACCATTACAGAAGGTGAATGCTTCACAGTTTTGCATGTGTATTTAGGATTGGTAGGATTAGATCTAATAGGTTGACGAACAAAAGCTAAACATCTAAGAACTGACGAACCATGGACTCATCACTGAACATCACAAAACTGACTTTTTGCCAGCACTGTATATAATAATAATCTGAAAACAATTAAAACAATTTTTCACAGTTATAACTTGCTTGACTCAAGATACTATTAAAAAGATCAAATGGTCACACGAGCAGTGAATGCTTAAAAAGATTTTTCAAATGGTCACACATAAGCAAAGATTGGTTAGAAAGATTTGTCAAATGGTCACACATGAGCAGTGAATGCTTAAAAAGATTTGTCAAATGGTCAAACACAAGCAGTGAATGGTCAAGGGAAGAATGAAATAAATAATGATATAGGAGAATTAGTTTTCAAGCAATACAAATAAAGACTTTTAGAAATTTAGTTTGTATTCTACACCTCTAATAATAATATAACTACACTTTTACATTTATTTTGCTAAACATTATGATTAGTACTTATTTATTTGCAAATTAAGTACTAGTTATGTTTTTGTAAATATAACTAAAATATAACAAAAACTGCATGAAAATTTTTACCTGTTTTGTGCCAACAAAACTTGTCCAATACCTAGATAAGGTAGAGGGAAACAGTAATCTGCAAAATTCTTATTGATTAATTGATATTGATTGATAGATTCATTCCATTTCTAAAACAAAGCATATTTTAATTGACTTAATTAAATTTTTTAGAATTTCCATGCAAAATCCTAAAAATAAATTAAATAAATTCTAAAAATACTTTATGAAATCTTAAACCTATAAAAAATATATACTGTGTAAAATAAAGTCAAAACAACAACAACAACAACAACAACAATAACAACAAAAACAACAACATCAACAAAACATAAAAATAAAATAAATTCAAATATGATGTCCTTTATAAAATAATAACTAAAATTTCTCTACATAATGTAAAATATACGTAGCACAGAGCTCATTTCATTAAATATATTTGATTGGTTTAAATCAAAAAAAGATATTTGATTGGTTTAAATCAAAAAAAGCTTAATAAACATATTATACAGCAGGTTAGAAACTTTACAGTTGTAAAACCAATTTTTAAAAATGGCTTTGTAATAACTCTAAATGTATTCTATATCAGGGCTCGGATTAATCACGATTGCTTATTTACTTTTGTTTTTTAATTTAGCATTTTTTTGGCATTTTTTAAAAGTAATGTTTTGTCATAAAGTACGTCACGCTAATTTTATCTTTTGAATAGATGCATGATCATTTGCACTTTCTCGCAAAGATTTTCACTCAACATAAAGCACTAAAGAATTTTTGAATTGCTATTTGTGACACTATTCTGTTTTCACTATTTGTGACCCTGTTTCTTTTTTTATGTTTTTGACACTATTTCGATTATATTATTTGCGACACTTATCTTATATGTTGTAAACACATAAAAATTATTTTAACAAAAATTGTCAAATAAAATATGAAAAACGCAACACCATTTTTTTTATATTTTTATTTTATTTAAAGCAATATCAAGATTAAACATTTTTTATAAACACACAAGTTGTTTTTAGGAATTTTATTTCAAAAGAAATCTATTTGAACAAAAGAATTTTAGTCATTTAAAACTCTCTTATTTGAATAATTTTGTAACTGAAATTTAAAATGGAAAAAAATTGGAAAACTTTAAAAGAATTTAAAGAAACAAGGAAAAATGAGGATAGTTTTTTTTTCAAAAACTATTAATCAAAATTAATAAATTATTTTACTTCTGTTCAAAAAAAATTTTTTTTTAATAATAATTTAAGCATATTCTTATGCTTAATATAATTCGATTTATTAAACCAAACTTTTTTGTTTCACTTTATATTGAAAAACAATTTGAATAAAAAAATTGAATGAAAATATCAATTTAAAAACCATTTGAATGAAAAAATTAATTATACTAAATATTTTTAGTAGGCTAGATCAAGAAGTAATAAATTATAAAAAACGTGGTATCTAATATTTTTTTGCTTTGATCTTACTCGTTTGGTATATAGATTTATAGACACTATAACTGCAACTTAAACTTTTAATTATAACTTAAGCTTTAAATTATAACAGTAATTTACCTATTTTAAATTCCGCCAAACAAGAAAATTATTAGATAACATTTAAATATGAGGGATAATATGCTAAAAAAAATTTTTTAGTAACGAAACCCTCTCCCCTCCTCCCATTACCACAAAGCGGCACAAATTATGAAGACAAAAAATTATTTTTTCGCAATTGATTTTTTTTGGGTTAATTCAAGCCCTGTATATAATAAAATAAATTTAATAAATAAAAAAATTTTTAAAAGGTTTTTAAAACACTTGAACATTTACAGAATTCCTTATCTATATAAAATGGTAAAATGGTACTCAAAAGAAGTAAAATTATAGAGTAAAACCGGATCAAACCACACACCATATTATTCCTCACACTGATCGAAATTATCAAATAAAAACTGAATGAATATGGTTATAAAAAAAATAAAAATAGATCAAATACAGAATTATCTCCTCCATTTGAATTGATAAAACTCGCTGATTCAACTCAATTTTTCTTCTTTTATGCAACTTTAACAGAGTCAAAAAATTTTATTTTTTATCGTTGCGAACAAAATAGCGCTTGAACTGAAACTGATATAAAAATAATTTCAGCACTATTTTATTGGAAATTTAATTTTTATTTTAATAGTATAATTTTTTATGCAGCTAGAACAAAAAGTTGAATAAAAAATCAAAAAAGTAAAATCTCTTTTTCATTTATTAATATTATAATATTACTTAGTTTTTTGCAAGTGACTAAGCATTTTTTTTTTTTTAAGCACATATTTTTATCTAATTAACTAAGTATAAATTCTCGTTTATTCTGGTTATTTTTATCTAATTAACTTAGTATAAATTCTGGTTTAATTAAAAATGAATTGTAATGTTATTTGTCAATACAATCATCACTTACTCATTAAAAACCAATTATTATACTATTTCACAATATAATCATCTCTCAATTCAACTCAACTCTCTCCTTTCAATATATCAACTAAAAAAACAAAAGCATACAAGGAAGATGATATATTAGCTGCATTAACTATGAAAGAAAAAAAAACATCACTGAGAAAAGCTGCATTCAAACATTGCGTTCCAGTCTCAACACTCAAAGATCGCAAAAATAACAATAACAAAGGCTTCCACGGCACAGGTACAACAACAGGTACATGAAACAGAATGAATGATGGTGTATGCTTTCCAATCACTTGGTGACTGATGTTATGGTTTAACCCGAAATGAAATCCTTAAACTTGGATGTTGTACCTGATACGCAAAAATCAATTGCACTTATTGAAAAATAGCAAGCCTGGCAAAGACTGGTTATATGCCTTTATGAAGAGATGGTTAAAAGAAATTTCAACAAGAAATATGGATAACTTAGAATCTAAAAGAGCCGCTTCTTGTAAGCCAGAAACAATTAATAGTTACTTTGTATGCTTTGTCAAGTAATATCAATAGACTGGTATAACTACTGGGTCGCATATTTGGAATTGGGATGAAACAGATTTTTCGGGTGATCAAGACAAAGCAACTGTAGAGTGTCAAAAAAAGACAAGATGTGCATTAAACAAAATGGTAACAATGAAAAAATTCATTATACTGTGAACAATTGCTGCAAAGCTGATAGGCAATTTGCACCATCATTTGTGATATACAAAGCCAAAAGAAACTTTCGTCCTGACTGGGCCAAAGGTGGTCCAATTGGCACCAAATATATTTAATTTCAAAATTAGTTTAAATGGGGTACAATGTTTATTGAATAGCTGAAAGAAGTATTTATACATGAAACTGAGCAAATTGGTGGTATTCATATTTTAGTATTAGATGGGCATACAAGTCACATAATTTTGGAAGCAGTATTGCTGTGCAAAAAATACAATATAACTCTGATATGTCTACCAAAGCATTCTTCACATATTCTACACCCGTTGGATAGAGGTGTCTATTGTCATGTAAAACAAGCGTGGAAAGAAATTTTTACCAAGTATTACAAAGACTCAAAATGTAAGAATTTAGATAAACAAAATTTTCAACCGTTGCTCTAACTGCTGTATGAGAATGGTAAATATTTCACATGCTTGCTGCAATTGCTGGTTTCTAGTAAACTAACCAGCAATTGCTTTGCATGCAATTGCTGGTTTCTAGTACACTAGTTTATTTCCACCTTATAAAAACAATATAATTCATAATCCGCAGCACCTACTCCAACTACACACCGATTACCATCTTTCTTCACTACACCAGCTTCAAGATTTGATAGGTTTCAAAAATGTGTTGCGCGCTGCAAAAACAGTATCAAGATGAAGTTAAAGCAATTCTTTCAAGCAAGAAATCAATCGCATGTTAAGAAATCGAAGCAGTGCAACATGTCAAAACATTACAGAAAATAATTAACGAAAAAAATATAATTGAGTTCCTGAAACAAAAAGATGAAGAAAAAGCAACAAAGGAAATTGTGAAAGTTGCTAAACTTAATGCAAAGGGTAGATCTCTATGCCAAGTACTCAATTGCCTGAGCATAATAATGCTGAACAACCACAGAAAAACAATAATTAAAAACAAGAACCATCAGTAAAAACGATTAAATTTGTCAATGTGTCAGGAACGGTTGTGCAAAGAACATGTTTTTCAAAAAAACATGTAGTTGAAACCGAATATTTTTGTTGCAAAAATTGTAAAAATTTCAATATAGTTTTTTAAATTTATATTTAAAAAACTATATTGAAATTTTTTTTCTTTACATCTAATATTTTTGATAATTTTATAATTTTTATCAAGTAAAATTTCAAAAAGTATAGGAATATTGTACAAAGCAAGATATGTTTTAAATAAACATACTTTAGTACAATTATTTATTATTATTTGTCACATTAACAAACATTATACTTATATACAGGCCTCGGCAGGAAGCGAGAGCTTTAGCTCTCGCTCTCGCCCACATTCCCCTAAAACAGTTTACAGGAGCAATTTACGGCTCTCGCAAAAGTATAATTTTTCTCATGAAGGTATAATTAAAATTACAAAAGAGTGCTAATTTAAATGAGGAGCAGCTCGCACAGCTCCCCAAATTCATTTTAAGAGAGCTTTTCTCAGCTCTCGTGCTCATTTGTTCCTGCCGAGGCCTGTATATATACTTTTAACTTAATTTATTATTGGTTCCTGAATCAATTTTTATAAACAGATAAAAATTGATCCAGGAACCAATCAACAGAAAACTTTATCAAAATTTATTGTTCCTGAATCAATTTTTATCAACAGAAAACTTTATCAAAATTTATTGTTTTAATCAAAAGTTAAATATGTAATGTTTTTAAATGACATTTTAAAGTCGTAAATATAGGCAACCTAAAACAGTACATAACAATAATAATAAAAAAAATAAATTGTTTTATAAACACAAATGAAGATATACAACAAATCTATCACCAACAAAAAACATATAAAACAAAAAATTGATTACAAAATAAAAACGTTTTTTTCAAAATATAAAAGTTTTTTTTTATTACCTATCTAATAAAAACAAAAAACAAAGACAAAAATTGAAAAAAAAAGTTATTTAACTTTTATTGATTAGTGTGTATTAGTGTATAAAATTTTTAAAAAAACCAACAAAATGTTTACTACGCGAAAAAATATATGGCATTAAAAGTGAAAAAAAAAAGTTATTTGTTAATACCACAATAAATAATTTGTTTTAGTTCTATTAACTCTAAACTTATTTTCTTTAAGTTTTTTTAAGATATGATCAATAGAAGTTTTATTAAATTAAATTAAAAAATTTTTTTTTAAAACAAAAATAAGAAAAACCCTTTTCTGGCAGAAAGTTCCAATTAATTACAACTCGATGATTGAAAAAGTTTTATCAAACCACACAGTTACTATTAATTTCCTGACAAAAGCCCATACAATAACCATATATATCCCTATAGTATTACTCTATGAAATTTTAAAAATAATGCTTCATATTAAAAAAAAATTATTTTATTGCATGAAAACAATGGTTTTTCAACAAAAAGTGCATTTTTACAAGCTTTTCGATAATATTTTTTTCTTAAGATGTTTTTTAAAATACTTATTTTCAAAATTTTTGTATAATTTCATTTCTTTTAAGTGTCAGGTTAACATACTTCTATGGATTTAATTTTTTTTTAATATGAAAATGTTTCATATTATATTTTAATAAAAAATATTTTTCAAGGGAAAAATATTTTTTATTAAAACTTTTTTTTAATCCAGTGTTACTTTTATAAAGAATACTTTTAGGTCTATTTTTTATAAATAATTAATAAGCAATTTTTTAAAAAACTGTTTAATGCACTATGTTGTACAATTAGTTAGAAATTAAAATGTACACTAGGTTAGTGAAAGATACATTAAAAAAAAGTAAAATGATATAAGCAAACAGTTGTTGGGGTCAGACATACAAAAAAAAAGCAAATATATTTTAATTCAATATTAAAAAAAAAGTAAAAAGATACCGTGTGACCAAGCCCATAGCATGCTGTAGCATATGCATACAATAATGCTATAGTTGAACGTGCAGCATATATCTAAAAACATTCAACATAAGTTATGCATAATATATAAGTTTATCACAAACTGGTAATAACATTTAATAACAACTGGATATTTCAATAAGTAATACACCACAGCCACAAAACACACCAGATCCAAAAAACACACAACAACTTTTTAACCTTAGATATTGCTTCGTTGTCAGATTTAAAAGAATTCAAAAAATTCTGGGAAAAACAACTAACTTTAAAAAAAAATTTAGAGAAAAATAAAGCATTATAAATGTTTTAAGGTAGTTGATAAAATGCAAACTGCGAACCACGAACCAGTAAATTGTTTATTTTGTTATATATATTAAATGAACTTTATGCAAAATATATCAAATTCCATTATATTTAAATAAAAAAATTGATGAGCAAACGTTTTTTTAAATATCATAACTATAGTGGTCATTAAAGTATAATGTCTTAGTTTGCAAAAAAGTTTGCATTTTACCAACTACCATGTTTTAAATAAAATTTGAAAACTCATTTAAAAAAAAAATGAAAATATCATATTAATGAATAAAAATTTAAAAAAGTATGCAGTTATGTTAAGAAATCATAAAAAACAAAACAAAAACAAAAACAAAAAACATTCTTTTCTCAACATTAAAAACTCCAAAACTTATTGTTTTTTTGCTTAGAAAAATGTTAGCAAATACAATCACTAAATTAATCAAACCATTCACATTATGCAAGCAATAAAAATCAAACATTAAATCAAACCATTTACCATACTATAGGTAAGTATATAGTAAGTAATAACAATCACACATAAAATAAAAATTCTAAATGATATTTTTTAGTAGCTTACATCTTTATTAATAAAATTAAAAAAATAAAATTTTTAGGTGTTTAAAAAAAAAGTATTTTAAATAAACCTCGGGTTGCATCTTTAAAATATCTATACTTTTTTGATACTGATTTACTGCTCTGAGAAAATTTTTTGATTGTAATGCATTGGTTCCCTAAAAAAGAAAAATACTATTAATATTTAAAAAGTAATTACATATTTATTTTTAATACATAATTGTTTATAATAAATGTTATAATTAGATAGATATAACTACATGATTATATAATAAACAACAAAAAACTTGGTACAAACCTCTTTAGAGTAATTCTCAATATCACTTAGCATTGTTTGCTGAGGATTTGTCTAAAAAAAAATTTATATATTTACACATGCTAGGTTTCATTATATATAACTGTATAAGTGTGGTAGTAGTGTAGTGGTAGAGTGCTCACTTCATAAGCAGGAAGTTCCGAGTTCGAACCACACCACATCCCTAGTAGTACCTAGTTGTACCATTAGTGTTACTACTAATGCAAACCTCTTTCCAACCATATATAGAAAGTACTATGCTTCATTTGGCTTCACTTAAATATTATCAATATCTTGAGACCACTTTTGCTAAAAAAAGTTGCCTTAGACACGTTTTTTAAAAAGTAGCTTTTGAAGGTAAGATTTCCTAAATACTAAAACACATCCAATTTGCATGAAAATTTCCATATAAATTAAAAAAAGGGTGAGGAATCAAATGGAAAAAAAGGAACATTTTTCAAGTTTATACAATAATGCTTAGTTTTCAACGCTTAAAAACGTTAAGGTCAATTTTGTTAAAAAAAAAACTTTTTTTAAAAAGGTTCCCTGTCCAAAAGGCAAGTCTTCCTCTCTCTAAATCAAGTATTTATTGATGTATTCTTAAAGATTTAATGCTTAGAAATTTTGTTTTAAAATATTATATGCTTTTTTTTTGCGTACTTTATGACGTTTTTTGTTTTGATTTTTGCGTTTGCTTACTAAGTTATAAATAAAGTTTTTTTTTTCACTTAATTAGAAACTTAAATATTAGCTAAACTATTTAGCTAATATTTAGCTAAACTATTTAGCTAATATCAACTCGTTTCTCCGCGCAGCGGCCTTGCTCGTCAAGGTTCGTGTTTCGGAGTTATAGAGTTGAGAGAGGGTTACAACCATAATTAAGTAGCCTCCTCGTCTGTAGTGGCCTTCTCGGCCTTGAGGAGGTGAATTAAAATAAAAAATAAAAAAAAAAATCTAAGCTTCTAATTGAGTGAAAAAAAAAAAAAAAATCTCATCAAATTTCATATATGTTTGTTGTCAACATTGTTGACAACAACAAAAATGATGGAAAGAATAAAGATTTTTATACCATTTAAAGCAGTTATATATTATTTTCATAAAATGAACTGCCCTATCTAGCTAATATGTAAGTGAATAAGAAATAATTTAAGGGTGTGAATAAGAAATAATCCTTATTAAGACTTAATAAGGATTATTTTTTATTCATATCCTTATTAAGATTTGATTTAAGAATGTGAATAAGAAATAGTTTAAGGATGTAAATAAAAAATAATCCTTATTAAGGATGCGAATAAGAAGTTTTTTTATTTCGAACAACAAACAAAAATAATGGAAAGAACAAAAGTTTTAAATAAGGTTTAATAAGGAAATTTAAGGATTAATTTAAGGATGTAAATAATTAATTTAAGGACCTTAAATTATCTATTCACATTCTTAGATTAATCCATATATATAGCCTTATTAATTTTTATTAAGGCTTAAGGATTAATAAGGATAATAAGGATAAATTTCACTTCCAATTTTCTATTTAGGATTTGAATAAGGACCTTATGCGAATTCTAAATATGAAATTAAAAGTGAAATTCTTAAAATGGTAATAAATTAAAATATATATAATCTAATTTTTTTAGAGGCATTCTCTGGATTGGACTCTAGATTGTTTATCAAAACTCTAAGTTTGGTTATAGGCTACAATCTATCTATTCAATAGACTATTGTGATTACAGATTGGCCTTCTTTAAACTGTTTTTTTCAAAACAAAAAACAAAAAATCATATCAACTTCAAAAGGTTCAAAAGTGACCAAAAATGTAATTGTGTAAGAACTTATATATTTCATAAGTTATTTATAATTAGGCCTACTTCCCTTAATTTTTAACATAATTAAAAACATTAAAAAAAACATTTTGTATTTTAATACTCTTATATATTGAAAGCAAATTTTATTGATCCATCCCTTTTTTTCTTTGTTTTGAGTTACTTTAACTTAGGTTTACTTTTAATTTTAGCTAGAAAAAACATCATTAGCAGTTTTCAAGTTTAAATCAGAAAATAAACTTTTAGAAGCAGAAACATCTTCTTGAACAAATTCTCTAGAATTTGTTCCAGAAGATGTTTGGCTAGAAGTAGGGATAGAACAATTAACAGAAGATTGACTTTTTACTTTAACTAAACAGGAGATTGACTTTTTACTTTAACTATCTGTATTTCGAACGAGGCTGGAAGCAACCACTTTTAGAGTTAGTAGTTACTGGAAGACCCAAGGTGAAGATTATAACGATTAACAGACGACTAAAAAAGTTGTAAATTATTTGAATCATGAAAACAAGATGAATGGAGAGTATTTAAAAAAACTGTTATTTATTTTATTATTATATTATACAAATACTAACTTAGTAATGATCCAGATCATCCAGAGCAATAGAATGTGCCTCACTGCCTCTAACTATAATTTCAAACCTTTCTGTAACGACAGTTAACACGTCAGCTCCAATTCAAGATGATTCAAGTCCATATGTTTCTTATGTCATTGACAAATAGAGCCACCTGTGAGCTTTTCAGGATGATCATTAATATTGCTTTTCACCTGTGAGCTTTTCAGGATGATCATTATGTTGGTTAGA